>JACBWW010000005.1:33363474-33380934 GCA_020086605.1 Lanius collurio
TATATATATATGTATGTATGTATTTATATTTATATTTGTAAAGAACTGTTATTTCTAATTCCCATATCTTTGGCTGAAAGCCCTTTGATTTCAAGATTATAATAATTTGGAGAGAAGTGTGTTGCATCTTCCATCCCAAGGGAGGCTCCTGCCTTCCTTAGCAGACACTTGTCTTTCAAACCAAGACAGGCACTTAGGGATGCGGTTTAGTGGTGGGATTGGCAGTGTTAAATTGATTCTTAGTGGCCTTTTCTAATCTAAATGATTCTATGAAGACATGACTGAGCACACCTTCAACACGAGTGTCAACACACCATTAAACACACTTGGTGCTGTTTTTGAAAATTATCAAAAACCACACTAATAACTGACAACCTGCTCTAATGATATAGTTTCAAATTTACCTAGAATATCCATGAATAACAGCATAATCCTCAGCAGTCCATCCATTAGTGTCTTTATGGGAAACATCAGCACCATACCGAAGAAGAACTTTTATCAGATTAAGGTCTCCACCAGAAGCAGCAGTCATAAGTGGGGTTCTGAAGGATCCAAGAAATATGATATGAAATAGATTGTTTTACACAGACACTGTAATTATTTTTGTTTGTTTGCCCTCAAAAAAGTATTCTCCCCATTACTTTAAAATGAACAAAAGCATTTTTCATTAAGAGAAACAATAAAATGGGAGAGGGTCTCAAAACAATTAAATGTTTAATCTTAAAACAAAACTTCCACACAGACAACACTTAAAAACTCTACTACTATGCAGGAGATGGCTTTTCAATTTGAAGGAATGCTGCTGAGCTAGTGGCAAGCTTCCTGCCAGAAAGGTCATCAGACAGTACCCTTTTGCAATCCTCAATGTGGAAAGCATCAAACAAGACAGCAAGCCAGTGAGGCATGACCATCTTTCACAAGTCACACAAAAGTAACTGCTTCTGTGTGGCTCCTTGTTTTGTATCTTTTCAGACCTCACTGCAATGCCTCTCTCCAGCCAACCTGAAGAAAATTAAAGAGACTCACATAAAGTTTTGACAGCCTCTCACCTTTCACATTGATCTCGAGCATGCACATCAGCTCCTTTTTTAAGGAGAAATTCCATTATTTCTTCATGATGTTCAGAGACAGCAAGAGTAAGAGGGGTATATCCCTCCTGAAAGGGCAGACAAAGTTAAAATCAAAGTAAACAAAAAAAAAAAAAAAATCAAGAAAAATATAAATGCAACTTTTGGAAAGCACTTCATTAACAAATATAAAAATTTACCTTATTTTGGGCATCAATATTGGCATTATTCTCAAGCAACAGCCCTGCTACAGTAGTATTACCAGAGAGCACAGCCAGGTGAAGGGCAGTGTTGCCATCAGTGTCTGCCAGATTTGGGTCAGCATCGTGCTCTAGCAGAATAGCCACACATTCTTCTTGCTGGCACTGTACTGCCTGGGAACAACACAAAAAACTTCCAGCATTTACAATTCACTTTGTTGCAATTCCTTCAGCTTCTCAATACTGGGAATTAAAAGCATCTTCAAAGATTAACTAACATATGCCCATTCCAAACCAATCACAATATGCATGTTTTTACAAAGGTCTGCATAAAGAATACCAAAAAAATACATAATTTAGTTCAAAATCAGTAGGCCTCACTTCCAAGAACATACCATAGTCCACGTACCTTCATCAGTGGCGATCTGTTATCATTGTCAAAAAGATTTAGTTTACACTTGTTTTCTACTAGATACGTGACTACATCCACATGGCCGTTTGCACAAGCAAGATGCAGAGCTGTCCTAAAAATTAAACAAATTGAATTAGCACAGACAGGGATAAGTTCAGGCTTTTTTGATGAACAAATATGACCACAAGTTTCACTTTGCAAATTGCAAGCTTAAGAACTCACTCCGTTACAAGTACTACCACTAGCTGCACACCAAATGCTTGGGACTTGCTAGCAAAAACCCTCCACAGCATCTGCTTAGTAAGGGGATATTTCCTTCACCATCTGCAAAGATTCCTGTACTCAGGCATCGGGTATTGCCCTCAGTTGGGCTACACACATGGCACAGCAACAAAGACCAAAAGTAGGGAATCTGAGGACTATGGCAAGTAAACTTTTTTCTTTGATCGTTTACAGGCCAGAAGTATATTGGACATGTAGGAGATGGATTTCATTGCAAGAATATTAGAGTTTCCTTGCACTTTGAGAATTTCTCCTTTTTCTCTAGCTTTTTTACGACTGAAGCAAAACCAAGAACACGCTTGCACCAAAGCGCCTCTAACAACCTGTAGCAAACCAGAGAGCAGAACACTAATCCCGACTACAGGAAAGCAGTTTTTGACTTTCCTGTAGTGTTCAACTATCACAGTCATAAAAAACCTTCTACAGAGGAAGTCCTCTCTGAGGAGGCAATACTGCAATATATAACCAGCACAGGAAAAGTGAACTTTTTTCTTCAGTTTAAAGCCTTTCCAGAAAGAATAGGGTCCTTCAAACCGCAGAACATCTTAGGCCTGATGTCAATTAACCAGTCTACTTATACACAAAGACACAATCATCAAGGAAGTCTCTGAATGTGTTTCCTCCCTTGAAGGTGATGCAATAAGAATTCCGCAGTTCCCCAAGAACCATAGGGAACATCAGCACTAGTTTTGAACCATATCACTGTAGGTAGGTCCTCTGTATTTAAAGAAGCTCAGCTAACCTTCAAAATATTTTAGTAGTTTGTTGAGAGGCCAATGTACAACAGCTCCCTGCCTGGGTGGGAACAGAGAGGGGAAGGTACACAAATGTGGCACATGATGCAGGAACTCAACAATTAATAAGGCAGATACTCCTTGTTAGATGGCAGCTGATGGGGCCCCCTCCAGAGACTCCAAGATGAGGACAAAAAAAACCACACAAGACTTCAACGAACTTGTGATGTCTTGCTACAGATAGGGAAGAGACCGAAGCATCAAGGAAGACCTCCTATTCCTGAAGAAATAACTGACTGAGATTATCTGAAAGCTAACCAGGTCTGGTTATGAAGGAGTCAGTGATCATCTAAAAGCTGCTGTTAACAAGCACTAGGAAACGTGACAAACCTGAAGTCACTAACTATGGACTCATCAATGCCATCCTCAGCCAATCCTCTCAATTTGCCAGAGTTGGCTCTGCTTGGAGCAAGACCTGCTGAGGTCCACAGAAGATCCACTTCAGGCAACAGGCTGGTGGAGAACATCAGAGTGTTCACAGTTGCCTGTCCACACAAGAGACCTCCAATCACACCAAAGGCGTTCTGCCACCTGCCCTAGGGACCCTGCTCAGACTCTGCTCCTCCTGCTGCTGCTGCAGTCACATAATCTGATCACCCATGGGGTGGAAGAGAGATGTCTGAGCAAACAACTCAACCAGGAAGCCTCAGGGGAACAGCAACTTAACAGCACACACGTTCAAAGGCATTTAGCCAACAACCCAGGAGCCACAAGCTAAGCAATGTAAAGCTCTATGAGTTCACTCTGACAAGCAGCTGACCGGGTAAATCTCTTAGCGATTAGCTTTGACCCAGGATTCATGACTAGCCGGTATCATACCTAGACGTGCTTTCAACTCTGTGCGAAGTTTTGTCTGCCTTTTCCAGCAGGGCTGAAGGCTTCCCTAGACCATGTCTGAAAAGCCTTCTCTCTCCTGACTGACTCTGTTCCATGCACATTTTTTAGAGGTCTTATGAGCTACAGGATCCACTTTATGGAAGGAGTCTGTAGGTGTGAAATTTGCCATATCCCTGGTGTAGTATTTTGATTTTGGAAATCCCAAGAAGCAGAACTGAGACATTCATATGAACAACACACATATTTCAGCCTTTACTTCACAGATTTCCTATTCTTCACTTCTACTTCCAGTCATGTCTTTCAGTCCCTGGAGGACGCAATGAAGCTCTGAAACACAATTGCATCTGACAGTCATTCAATCCACGTCACATCTAAAAGCACTAAGAGAGCATAGGTGGCCCCTGGAACCCTCAAGGCTGGTATAGCGTACACCAGCCGCAGCAAGCAGGCAGACTCTGTCCACAGGACCCCTGTCAGGTAAGCTTTCCAGCAGGGTGCATTGTCGTGCCAAAATCACTGCAATGCTCTAGAACTTGCACTGCCTTGTCTCTTGTAAAATTTGATTTGGGTTTTGTTTTTTATAGTGTGCTACTTTATTTCCCCAGTTATGACACTGATAATAGCTTTACACACAGAAGGAGACCTTGAGAGAGCAAACAAAGACTTCTAGACAATACATTAAAATACTAAAATCAGCCAAAGCATATACCAGGCCTGCTAAGATCTGATGACTACTTCCACAAATGCCATTGGGTACCCTGACTCAGGCAAATGGAGCAGGCACAAAACGCACCTTAAACTCACCTTAAACTGCATCCCCCATCTCCAGCTGCATAATCAAATACTAATTGCCAACATTCAGGCACATAATTCTAAATACTAAAGTGACTCTTACTGTGCTCTTCCTTGGTTGTCCCACAAATCTAGGTGGTTTTAGGGCAATAAAACTAGATGAGTTTCATTGCTGCCAGAAGTCCATCCTTCTGGACAGCCAGTCTAGGAAGCTGAGCTGCTCTGCTTAGCATCTCTTCAGAATATCACAAAGGATTTGACTCTAAGCCTTTTCTGAAAAGGTGATTCTCTTATGCATATGATTGATCACTAGGAACTATGCTGCAGCCCAGGGCTTCTCCTTAAGGTAAAACTGTTTAGTGCTTGCTGTGCTTGACTCAAAACCCCACACAACAGCACCTGTTAGAAGAAACAGCTTCTCCTGCAAGTCACTGACCAGATCTTCTAGTGCAAGGTACTGACTAGCTGTACTAAAGCCTCAGAGCAAAAAACTAACTGCCACCTAAAACTACACTGTGGCTTAGGCTGCCACATCACACTCACAAAAGGCAACCGTGCATGCAGCATCAATAAACAACATGCTTATTATGCATTATAAATCCTTCCTAACTGCGATGCCCACCATTCTTTAAGTTGCTCCCAGCTGAGGCAGTGCATCCTTCGGGCTCAACTACTGAACATGCACGCTGAGCCCTCAGAGGTGCACAGAGATAGGTGCGATTACACTCAGACTTCAAACCTTGGCTGGAGAATGGCCATGAGGCTCCTCTTGTAACCCCCGTTTGCCAGGCTAAGACTTCCACTCCTGCGCCCCTGGGCAAGGACATTCCTCCGGGAATAAGGGCACTGAGGAGGCCAAGTCAAAAATGGTAAGGCGACAGTTGGCCGAATTCAAGGGGGTTTCGGCACCACAAGCCTGCTTCCCACAGCCAGCCAAGGGCAGCGCTCGGCTGCGGCGCCCGCCCTCCCGCTCCTCACAGCGACGCTGCAGGTCCGCTCCTGCGCCGGGGAGCTCCCGGGGGCCGCTGCAGCTGCACCTGGGGCTCCCGAGACCGCCTCGCTACCGCCCTTACCGCTCCGCCTTGTCCCGACCGTCGATGCCGTATTTCTTCAGTCCCTGCCGCACCTGGGCCAGGTCGCCGCTGGCGGCCGCGCGGTGTAGCTTGCCCAGATCCTTCTGCCGAAGCTCGTAGGCACCGGCGGGGCAGGGAAGGGAGGTGCTGCCGGGCGGCGGCTGCCCCTTCTTCTTCCTCCCGAACCCGAAGATCCTCTTCATCCCGCGGCAGGGACACAGGCACGTCTACAGAGAGCGACGGCGGGAAGCACCCGGCGGGCTGTATCGTGCCTCAAGCAGGCACAGGGGAGGGGAGCTCCCAGCAGCGACCTCGACTCGACTCGGCTGCTGCGGAACAAACCTCGGCGGGAGCCCGGGGCAAAGACAGCGCCCGCCCGGCCCCTCAGCCCGGACCCCGCGCACGGCGAGCACTGCGCAGGCGCGGGCGGGCAGCGGCGGACGGGCCCGCGCAGGCGCGGCAGCGGGAGGCGGGGAGTTCTCCGGGGGAATCCTAGGGCATTTAGTGCTGTGTGGGTGCTGCTATCTGGTAGAGGTGAGTGGGTGACAAGAACAGACAACAAGGATTAATAAAGGAGGAAAGGGGATGGAGCGGAAATTCAGGCATCATCTAGGTACGTGCCTGACCAGATGCTGAGGAATACGTCTGGTCCAAGTAGCTGGGATCGCAAGCTGCCGATTGGGAGCGAAGATGGGTGACGCTAATCAAGTGAATAGACTCTGGGAGACACAGCAGGAGCCTGGAATTGCCGACTTTTTGGATAACAAAGGAGGTGAGGACCAGTGACACCAGCGAAGTCGGTGGACATGGAGAGCGGGACAGGAGCCGAAGCCGACTCGGGCGGAAGAGCGGGACTGGCTTGCGGCGCGACTGAGAGGCTGTAGAAGCCCAGGGGTTCTTTATGTAGCTGCCCTCCTCAGAGGCACCAGCTGGAGCTGTTTCTGTGTTACTGCACAGGAGTCAGTTGCCTTATGGAACGAGGTATCTGAGACTCTGCTATGGAAAACTGGGGTCGAACCAGGTAGGAACCCGGGTCTGACTGTGTGAGAGTGCGGGGTGTGAGACGCCCCCCGCTCACTGGAGCCGCCCGCCGTGAAGGGGCCGCGCTTCCAGCAGTGAAAGCCTTTGGCCCTGGGTGTGACTGTCACAGAGGTTTGTGAATGGTCAGACTGGGAAGTTTCCGTAACATCCGTGACAGACTCAGAAAGTTATTTCTGATAAACGGGGCTAAGTTGGCACCGACCCAGAGGAATACAAACATGCATGCGGACGGACTATATGAAAACGGAGTACAGAAAGCAAAATATTTGGTATCGGTAAGTTTGGAATCATTCTCAATCTTGTACTGCTACAGTGATGCCACTGGGTAGTTCAGATACCATATAATTTGGGGGCGATGCCATGGTACAGTATATCCTAGGGTATTTGGCTAATGGAACACTTTTTCCTATCTTTAGAAACTACTTTTTGCATATGAATTTCTGAAAAACAGATGGCAACCAAAACCTAATTCAAACAGAGGAATGCATTTCACTATGATTAGCAGTGAAAATATTTATTGCAATGGGACAGGAATATAATGGCACTGTTTAAGGAAGTGACTTAGCCCTTTGAAACATTTTCTTTTCCTTCATCACTAAGAACGGTACATATCTTGAAATCTTTATTTTCCTTTCCTGAATGAATCTTCACAGCTTTATCAAATATGTTTGCTTCTGGCAGTATTCTCTTGTACCGAGGTGACTGATGTACAGTCAGTTTCATTAGCTGATTCTCAGTATATTAGCAGTGTTCTGTTTTTTCAGGCATGATGTCTAGGAAAAAGAGCCAAAATAATAATAAAAATAATTTTAAAAAAGATGGAAAAATACTTTTTTGCTGAAACCACAGCACAGTAAGGTTCAGGTTGCAAAACCTATATTTCTGAGTATTAGGAAATTACAATGAATAACCATTTTGATAGTGTCTCTGTAGTCAATCTGACCATTTAATGGAAAAACGGAGAGCAAAATGCATTTTTTAACTGAATATATTTTTCTTCCAGTCATCTTAGAAGAAAGGCAAGTTTTTATTTAGAAGATGGCAACATGGAGTAAGCACAAGTCATCTCTGCTCTTCAGGAGGAAGTATTTAATCTCAACTTCTTTTTCAAGTGGACACATGCTCAGCCACACATAGTTTTGTTTTTACAGATTACTCCACAGCTAGGACCAGGTGACCCTAACTCCATGTCAGATATTTCAGAATGGTGTCAATAAAAAACCCTGTGATTACAGTGTCAGCTTTAGTTGGTGGTGACTTTGATAGCTGAATGGGCTAAAATTCGGTTTCATACTTTTAAAGATAAGGGGATGCTGATGGGGTTACAGAGTCGTATGGGTACAAAAGGAACTGTTCATTCACTGTTAGCCAGAAAAAGATGCAAAATAAATAGCAGAACTGTCACTAAACCAACTGTCAGCTGTTTGTATTGATCTTTGTTCATACTATTTCTTTAATTGTGTTGGATCAGGGTGCTGTTGAAGATAGCAAAGTGTTTAGTTTTAGTTTTAATCCATTTCTATTTTTAATTTTATTTTTTATAGTTCCTTTTTGGATTTAGGTTTGGGTTGTTTTGGTTTTTTTTTTTACTTTTGGTATTTCCTATTCTGTTGCCTTTTCTGCTCAGTGTTCTCTGCTTATCTGTAGTTTTCTCGGTGTCATAACAGCTGTTTCTTTTCCTGTGTGTATGAAATGTTTCATTCCTGTTCCCGAATGCTTGTTTCTTTACAAAATTCATGTATCACAGGAAGGTTTCCAAATAGGGCTTAAGTGTGACTTAAGTGTTACATAAGCATAGGTATTTGCATTAGTCTGCTAAAGTTACACCTTTCCTTCAACATGATTCACTGTAACGGGATAATTTAGCTCACAATCTTTGTACAGCTGAGGTATTAAAATGGCAGTCTGAAATTCCCCTTTGCCTATATGGCTAATTCCCCCATTAGACCACCTGTCTACTGGTATTTTGTCTACTGGGAAGGAAAAGTGTCAGTAAAGACTTAAACTGAAAACAATATGCTGCTAAGTATCTGGTTTAGTACACCTGCTTTGCAACTGCTGTATTTATAGAAGGAGTGGTACAACTTAGAAAAGCTGTCTGGGAGGATTGCATGTCTTGGCAGTGCCGACTCTGAGGCTTTGAAGGGCATGGGTTAGTTAATACACCTGAGACAGTGACTATAGCAGCTTTTGCTCTAAGCAGCAACCTGCAACTGTGAGGATGCTTCTGGTGTGTCCCCTCTGGAGCCTTCTACAATCATTGGCTATGCTGAGTCAAGTGCGGGCAGTTTTACTTGCTCCCAGTCCATCCTGACACACCATATCCCATGCACACAGTAGGATTAACAGCTAGCTTTCCATTCAGAATGTAGAAGGGATTTCTTTTGGCTTCCTCTAAGTGATGAACAAGAAATGTTATATTCTTTTCAATTCAGTAAAAGCTTTACTGCATGAGATTGGCTCAGCTGGTCACAGAATGGTACTAATAACACCAAGGTAATGGGTTCAGTCCCTGTATGGGCCATTCATTTAAGAGCTGGACTTGATGATCCAGCCTTGTGGGTCCTTTCCAGCTTGGAACGTTCTTTGATACTTTGATTCAGAAGAGACTTACTAGCATATTCAGAACCACACAAATTCACTGGCTTACACTTTTTGGGCTACCAATATACAGTTATCATGGAAATGAACTCTGTTATTGTGGAGTCGGGTAGGTCGCAACCGGATTTGTTAGGTTTGGTTACATTTTAGTTGAGAAAAATGCAAAGTAAGACCTTTTTCTTCATTTTTTTTTATTAAACTATTTGGAAATTATAAACCAGAAGAAAGTGAGAAATGTCTGCTGACAGCAGGACTGCAATGCATTGAGAACTTATTTTAATTCCCAAATGTTGTGGCTTAACCTGACACAAACTGAGGTACTACACAGCTGCATGGTCACTACTCCCTGCACACACACCACCACCCTCCCCCTGTCCAAGGGATGGGGAGAAGAATTAGAAAAAAGTAACAAAAACCCCTTGACTTGTGGGTCCAGTTAAGAACAGTTTAATAATTGATACAAAAAAAAAATAAAAAAAAAGAAAAAATAAAACCCATAAGAAACAAGTGATACACAATACAGTTGCCCACCACCCACTGATTGATGCCTATCCTGTCTGACTAACTCAACCCCGTTTCTATGGTGTGGGATATCCAGTTGGCCAGTTTGCATAAGTTGTCCAAGCTGTCTCCTCCCAGCTTTCTGTGCAGCTTGCCACTGGCAGAGCACGAGACATTGAAAACTCCCTGACTTCTGGTAAGCACTGCTCACCAACAGCCAAAACATCAGTGTGTTAGTGTGCTGATTTGGGCTGTGGTAGAGTTAATTTTCTTCACAGTGACTGGTATGGGGCTGTGTTTTGGATTTGTTCTGAACACAGTGATGATAATATAGAGGTGTTTTGCTATTGTTGAGCAGTGCTGTAAGGTCCCAAGAGTAGTTCTTACTGTGAGTGCAAAAGAAGCCAGCTATGCAGAAAAAAAACAACAGATGAGTGCACTGGGCTTGACATCCATTTAATACACTTAAGAGTTTATATTCTGACAAAAATAAACAAGTTTTCACATTTTCACATTGGGGAGAAAGGAAACCATAGATGCTCTGTAAAAGCAAAAAACTGTCCAGAGCCTTTCCACAGCATTTCATTCAAATCATGTAATTTTTGGTTAAAACATCACGGTATTCCTCTATTGCTCTGCTAAGGGGATCCTGGTCCACATGAAGGTTTCTTGAAGATCCAGCACACCCAGTTTCAAGTTCAGCAGTGGCTGGGGGGAAAGGAGACAAAATTCCTTATGTTACTTTTACAGCAGACAGGGAGAAGTAAGGCACTATAAGAACATCTGACTTAACTTGATAGTCTGCAATCCTGAACGAGACTTCAAAATTTCCAAGGAGATATAACAAGGGAGGAGCTGGGCACAAAGGAAGAAGCACATTTTGTGCACATTTGCGTATCAGTCAACAGCAGTTCCAAAGTCAGTGACAGATATTCTGGAGACCACACACCGAACATCTTCCAGGATTGTCCACACATGACTCCAGTGGCCTTTAACAGTGCTTCTTAACATAGCCCCTGCAGAGCTCTTCAACCTGAAGCCTTTGCTTTCCTTAAACATGGAAAGCAGGGTTTTATTGGAACACTACTCCTACGTAGCTGCAGTCCCTGCAAAGCAGTGACTCTGGAGCACCAACTATCATGAAACAGGTGGATTTCCTCTTTGGACACCTGGCCTCAAATTATAGAGCGTGTTTTATGCTCTGTGTTGCAAGCATTGAACTCCTGCTTGCCTAAACACTACTGAACGATCTCTTCCTAAAGAAAGGCTGTCTTTTGTCCCTGATCATGTTCTTCTTACTTACTCAAAACAAGATGTCTTGCGGTGACTTTATGATGTTGTATCCCATATTGCCTGCCCTATGCCCAGACATAAATCTTGTGCCTTTCTGTGCCTTTAAACTGAGCCTGAGAGGGGGAACAGAAAAAAACTGAGTGAACTTTTCAAAGCATTTGTTAAAAGACACAGACACACAATCCTCTGCATTCTGCGGCTGTGGTGAGAAGAGCAGAGGAAGCACCCTTCTTGCTTTTCAGCCTCCTTTGCTCCAGAGGGAGATGGAGAGTTGAACTTTGTTTTCCTGGGACTTCGGCTTTTGTCTTTTTCTCTTCTGGACTGTTTCAACATCAGAACACACCAGGAGAATTTTACACTGAGGCCTTGGAGGTGGGCCCACACTGACCCAACTCTGAGGAGGAGGAGAGAGACCAAACCTACAGAAGGACTCTGAAATCTTCCCACGTTTCTCTCCACAGTGAGAGATTTTATTATTCAGCATTGTTATTCTTTTTCTGTGTGTTTGTTAAATAAATAGTTATTTTCTCTCTTTCACTTTCCTCCAAGGCAATTTTTTTCCCCTGAACCTGGTGAGGGAGGGATGGTTGTAACCTGTATCCTCCAAATATGTCTCAAACCAGCACACAAGACTGAAATGCCTAAGCCACAAAGACAAGCCATGCATCATAGCAAGAAAAATCAAGCTCTAACAGCGGAGAATGCGTATGGTATGGTTTAGTACTGAATGCAATTCATGTACAGGGAAGAAGGGATGGCTGAAGTCTATAAAGATCTATAAAAATCTGGGACCTCTGATGTTTTTGCTGGAGACAAACTCCAGTGAAGTGCAACTTCATCTTAAGCCGAGTGTTCCACTGTGGGGCAGTGGGTGAATTTTCTTTTTGCTTGTTTTTTTCTAGGCAAGTGCATAACATTCTATGCAATATTTTGGGAAGCAGGAATTTTTCACATTCAAGTCTAATCTGGAAAGCTAGCAGAACAAAAATCTCAGTGCCTTGCAGAGGAAGTTGAAAATAATGGCTTGAAAGCTGCTGAGACTTACAGTCACCTTTTTCCTTAAGAACATTCCTAATGTAATGACACATTACCTTTTTTCAGTTCCTTAGTGATTTTTTCATCCAGTTCCTTTTGTATCTAGAATTATACATCAAATATACAGTTAAGATATAATATGACCCAAATATTACCGCTAAAACTCCTGAAACATTCTTACACCCCACAGAAAAAGTGATAAAACCTAAAAATAGCAGCCCAAATGGAGATGATGGCCTGTGATGGCCAAGAAGATGCCGAAGGCCTTGGACCACATGAGCTATATCTGGAAAGGCTGAGAGAGCTGTGACTGTTTCTCTCCTGGAGTAGACAAAGCTGAGGTGACCTTGTCTGTGTGTATTAACTACCTGGTGGGTGGAGTAAAAGAGATGGAGCCAAAATCTTCTCAGTGGTGCACAAAAGAACAAATGCCCCCAAGCCTCAAGTTTTTTGAAGCGTGGACAGGCAGCAGTAAAATCCTGGGGAGAAGGGAACCCCCTTGAACCCAAAATGAGACACTGGTAGCAGAAGGAAGCAGGAATCTAAAGCCTAGACCAAAAGATGACCTAAAGCAGGACTAATCCTAAGCAAAGCCATTGTAGTGGCGGTGTTGGAAGCAACCACCTTCCCCGGTTAATGAAGCCTTCACAAGCACCAGAAGGTCCACAGGACCCTCTTCAACACGTGTGGATGAATGAAAAGAAAAAGGTCTTGTTTGCCTCTTATTTATTCCAGCAACCTTTTTGTGATTCTCATCCCCACCCAAGGAAAAAGAAATAGGTGGAAATAAAGCCAACCCATGGATTTCTCTGAAAAAAAATGAAAAGGCCTTTGAAGGAAAATACACCTTTGAGGACTCTGACAGTGTCTCCACTGCTCTCCTGGCCCCAACCCTCTGGAGAAGCCATCGCAGCCAACCAGCCCAAACCTCCTGAGTAGGTACCTCTCAGTGCTTAGTTCTTCAGGCAGTACCATAGTGGGTCACTTGCAGCAGTCACTATCTCAGTAATTCTGCTTCAGGAAGTGAGGTTGACTTACTACTTACCCACACAGCTTCTTGAGCAAAGAGTTGTTGTGTTGTATTTCCAAGTGATTAATTTATTAAATGCCTTTCATATGGTTCACTTTCCCCTGTCCCTATCCCTGGCCACTGCCTCGAGTTCTCTCTATTGGTTCCTGTACCCCAACTCTGCCCATGTACCACTCCTGAGCCCCTGAGCAAAAGCCCTTGCACCAAGATCATGTGGTCTCTCTGCCTCTGGGGATCGCTGGGACAAGATGTAAAATTAAAAGTCCTCTGAAACCCTCATGGAGAGACCCTTCTCGCCTCCTTTGCCATCACTATGTTGTAAAGCTGATAGCTACCAGAGCAAGAGTGCGGAGCCATCCGAAATGGACTACGGGAGGGTGAAAATGGTTGCACTGCCCTAAGCAGCTCTGCTGAACTCTCAGGGAAAGCTGCAGCCTGCTAAACTAAACCTAGCATTGCAATACAGAATAAGTTGGATCCTCTAAGACTCCATGTGATGATACTCAGAGTCTAGGAACTCAACTTCAGAGCAGTACTGCTGCTCCACACACAACTGCTGTTGCTGCCCAGAACTTTCTGACTGTCAGAACAGGCAAGGGGGGTAAAGAGCCTTCTCTTCTAGTTTAAGCAAGTTCCCTTAGAACAGATGAAATCCATACATATGGTGGTGCCATCTTACACAAGCTGAACTACCACAGAAGCCATGACTTCACAAATACATAAAGCACAGCAGTACTTGGCAGCAGTCACTCTTTCACTCAGAGAAACCAGCAACTTCAAAGCATTTCCAGCTTTAGCCCAATGTGAATGCATCAGTTTGAATCAAAACCTAACAGCATAAATAGACAAACCATTTCCAGTAGCACCCAAGGTTAAACAGTACTGGTTACAAACCTTGTCACGTATCTGGCTGCAGAGAAGAGAGAGAAGAATTTTGATTAAGGGGCTGAAGAAGAAAGAAAAACAGCCTTAAGTTCAAAGGTCTTCAGGGAGACATTCCCTTTCTCACATTATGTAGGGAAATTGGTTTCATAAATCCACCAATTCACACTGGTTGCAGGCAGCAGACTTCACTATTTTATGTCAAGACACCCACATTCATTTGCAGCAGCCTTTGGCACAGCTATTAGTATTAAAGCTTGACAGTTGGTAAATATAACAACTGGCATTGAGTCCCAAAATCTTCTTGCAATGCTTACAGCAAACAGACATTCCCTACCTTGGGCTATGCACTAAGGCCCCAGCTTCCAAATTCTGGTACATGGACCACCAACAGTACTTCCTATTTGTGAGTTGGAGAGGGAAGACTAGGTTTTAAGACTTAAAAATTTTTACAACCCTGATGATGATATGGCATGGAATAATAAATGGACTCTACCTTCAGCTACTCTTCAGAAGCAGTCGAGAACAGTATTTCAAACTGCTTACCTTGGCCACAAAGGCTGCAACCCTGTTTCTTTCTTGATAATAATATCTTCTCACTTTGCCTTAAGAACCTTCCTCCTAGACTGAGACTTCTGCCCAGTCCCGAATTGTTGCCAAGATATCCCAGTGCAGTTGAATACAGAACTGGAGTCGCAGCCAGACCTCCGCTAACAATGCTGCTTGTGACTAAAGATTTGCTTTTATGGCGCTCCCGGGGGAGCTTAGCGTTGGCTTCTTCACGTCTGTCGTTGCATCAGTCCCGTGCCGGCTAGCACACAGTCCTGGTACCATGCAAGACTGCTGCTCCCCATGAGAGGCAGATGGAGTCCAGCGGGGATGCGCAAAGCACCGGTTTGGGTTTGCCCGGATCCCGATGGCTGCTGTGTGCTGAAGCAGGCAGGATAAAATGGAGGAACTCCACGTGGGAGAAAAGAGTTTATTCCAGGGAGAAAAGAGTTTATTCCAGGGTGAAGCCCATGAGGAGGGTGCCAGGCAAAAACCACGTGGCCGGGGAACTCTTTTTGTACCCTGACAGAATGGGCATGGAAGACACACAGTAACCAATGATACCTCAGCCAGGGGGTATTACCACGGCAGTGAGAGAATAGTACAGCAAATGGGACAAGAGGTAGGTGGGGATGAGTGGCAGAGACCAATCAGCACAGCCTCCGGGGTGGTCCTGCAAGTTCAGCGGTCCCAGGCTGCGGGGGAACCAAACCATTGGACCGTTTGGTCCATGTGATCATAGCTCACTGCTGTCATACATGAAATCCCTAATTATGCTTGGTCTTTGCATATTAAGTGCCTTTAATTAGTTAATTTTGAGTTATTTTTTTTTTATTGACTGTTAAAATTAACCCATCAGCCCAGGTACAAAAATCAGGTTCTATTGTTTATTGAATGTTAAAATTAACCCATCAGCCCAGGTCAAAAATCAGGTTCTATTGTTGCTGTCTTAACTGTTCTAGTAGTTTGTTTGCACTATCCCAAGTTTAAAATTCCCCAGTTAAAAAATCCCTTTTTAAACCTTAAACCACTTGTATCCTGTAAGAGTTATTTTTCCTATGTTCATTGTCTACTTTTACACTTGTTTTAAGATGTGTTAGATGTATTTTAAGATGTTTTTAGGAATTTTTACTTGGCACTTTAGTCCAGGGACCAACTCCAACCCCCCAGTTTTTAACAGCCAACAGCTACTTTTAGCCCCACAGCTGTTATTCTGCAGGCAAGCTCCATGGCAACCTGAATTTTAATGAGGGCATGTTACCACCCTTACTCCAGCTGATACCACCCCCTAGCAACGATGAGCCATTGGTAGACAGAGATGATCTATCAAACGAAAAATTACCAATCACCTTGGGCCAAAGGGGCGGGCTGTGGGCGGGCTGTGGCGGAGCGAAGGCAGCATAAAACACCGATGAAACGTTGGGGTGACGGTGGAGTTACTGCAGATTAGTTGTACTGGACGGCCGTGCTGGGCATATTAAGCCTTACACCTTTTAAGGAGACTTTAGTAATTTTATTAGCTAAGAGCCAGCCCAGCACTACAAGTTTCTTTTTCAGCAGAGGTCCAGTGCTGTCTCAGCCAAAAGATCTCTAATCCCTGCGCTCCTGGGGCATATGACCAATGAGCCAAAGGATCCCAAATTTTTACATTTTGCTAATTTTGTAATTTTTACTTTTTTTTTTTTTTGTTTTTCAATGAATTAATTTTTTAATAAATAATAAGAGTTGTCTCATTCCTCACACTGCAACATCTCATTAGCTCTGAAATATTTGGAAGCATACAAGAGATTACCTTTGGTAGTAAGACTTTGCCAAAATTACCCTCCAGGTCCTTGACTATTCTTTGACTTCTGAGATTAAGAGCCTCCAAAAATAGCACATCACTTCACCTGAGCTTCTTTGGAGGGCCTGTTTCTAAGAAGTCACACTAGGTGGAAGGAGCAGCGAGTGTCACCAGTGCTTAGGGCTGCTCAGCCTGAGGGCCTCAAAGCCTTCTGTGAAAGCCATGTGTTTACATAGCTTCTTCTGGAAGGTATTTCACATCCCTAACAACTCTGGGCTGGCCCCGCCTCCCCAAGGAAAGCTCAAAGCCATGTGCTCCTTTGTGCAGCCATGTGCCTCTGCAGGCAGGTTTTACATCTCACAACCTAATTCTCTCTTATAATTCCCCATAACAATGTTGCTACTGTGGTGTTACTGCTGAAACACTAAAGCTAAACGAAGAGAAGGCTAATGAAGGGGAAGGGTCTTTCACCACAAATATACCATGTCATGCTCCCACACATGATGCTGAGCAGGTGCAGAAGAGTGATTTAGAAGGAAGATGTATGAGGAAACAGGAGTCACTTTCATTACCAAAATCCAAAATATATGGAGTTGCCTTTCCAGTTTCTTTGCTAGGCATTTTTGACATCAACCCACGTGGATCCTTTTGGAAAAGTACTGTCATTTGGGTACTTTTTATCTTGCCCAATTCACATTTGAGATCTCTGTCTTTTAGCTGGTTGCTCTGTGAGTCCTGATGTCTGGCTCTGAGTTCTAGTCTGTCCTGGGAGGCTGCCTGTGCCTGAAGGAGATGGTGCACCTTCAACTACCACAAAGAACAAGAGAACTCTCCCCACCTGTCAATTGCATGTCCCCAAGTTCAGGGGCCCAGCTGGGCTCAGAGAGGTGGCTGTGCCTGCTCACTGCCATCAGCAATCAAGGCAGAACCCTGGAGCTGCCACCAGGGTAAATAATTCTTTTCACTCAGGAAGAAGCCCAAATTTGTACTGCTATTGAAAGCTACCAGTGAAAGGGCACTATCTCTGTAGGACAGGGCACAGAGATTCCACAAAGGCATTAGCAGGATGCCTCACCTCCTCCCCATCTCCACACCTGCAACTTCAGTCACTTCTTTTCTGAGCACTCTCCCCCCTACAAGGACAAAGCCGGACCTGTAGGTCTGTCCGTGACCGCTGGAAGGGGCAAAAAAAGGTATATGTTGCATACTACTTTTCATTTTCAGACATTTCAGACACTGAAATGGCCAAATACTCCTGGACAGTATTTTGCCATGTCAGTGAGATTTT
>JACBWW010000005.1:33395825-33408109 GCA_020086605.1 Lanius collurio
AGCAAGGTATAGTCTCTTGTCTGATTTGTTTCTATTAACGATATTTAAGTCAGTAATAACAAATCAGTAATTTTCTTCTTAGTTACAAAGACTAGAGCTTTCTTTCTGTGTTGCTATAGATTTCAAATTACAGTGGTGTATTGTATACATCTTGTGCTATTTGTCTTTATATACATAATAAATATGCATATATGTAGAGAAGTAAGTATGTATATAAAATAACATTGATTATCTACTTAAAACTTGTAACTAACTGGAATACAAACCTTGTTTGTTTTCAGAGGAATTGTGGCGTTAGCCTGTGGAGGTGCCTCTACCCTGAAGTACTGGGGGGAGGGACCCTGCAGGGTACGGGTCTGTCCCTGTCCCTGCTCCCATGTCACGTGTGCCCCATACCTGTTCCTGATTGGTTGGTTTGAGTGCCGGGGCCCAGGAAGAGAGCAGGGTCCAATGACTGGGTCTGCCTGGGAACTCCAGCCATGCGACTGGAGGAATAAATCATCTCAGAACATCTAAAAAAATATCGCTTCATCTTTCCTGCCAAGTTCATTGCTGTCTTATACTTGTTGTAAGGATTACCAATTACAACAAATGGTGGAGAAATGCTGGCAAACAATCCCTGGAGAAGGTTATTTGGTGATTTGTGAGTAAACTCTGGATATCTCTTCTTGCTTTCATTTTGCTGTCCCATCTCTGAATGATGGAGGACTCATGGAAGGACTCATGGCTGTCCGAACCACAAAGAGACATTTACCTTAAACTTAATAAGGTTCTTGAACAGCAATATGTAGATTTTAGCTTAATTCAAGCTCAGAAAGAACCAAGACACTTTTTGACATGGCTGTTTAAAAACTTCTTCTGTGTTTCTTGGGATTTGATTCTTACCAAGGACTTTTGTGAGAATGTTTGGACACAGTTAATTTCTGAATCAAAAAATTTGCCGATGCAAGACTATTTCTATGAATATTACCTGATTACAGAGACTGTTGAGCAATATCGGCTGTGTCCCGCTGCTGTCTCAGCAGTGAACAGGTGATCAAGCAGCGCGTGCGTTGCAGGGGGCTCCTCTGTTGCCCTGGAGACCGCGTGGCCCTGGCCGTGGTCACCCAGTGCACTGTGGGTGGCGGCGAGGGAGCTCCTGCTCATGGTAGAGCCAGTGAGGCAAGGCACAGCAGGAGCGGGACCGGCGACGAGAGTGGCAGCAGCGGGAGTGGAGCCAGGAGCGATGCGGAAGCGCGGGCCCAGCAGTGTTCGCCTTGAGGCAGTGGTGAGGGTGGTGGTGGCAGAGGCACGTCCCGGCAATGGCGGCCCCATGCTGTGTGGTGCACAACGGTCCAAGCCCGAGCCCTGCGCCAAGAAAGGCAGCGGCGATTGTGGCAGTTGCTATGGCGACCACGGTGAGCCACGCTGAGCAGAGCCAGAGGGGCGTGGGGGTGGCGAGAAGGGAATCGCACTAATGCCCAGAAGCTGAGAGCAACAGCGGCGGTGGCAATGCCGGCGGTACAAAGCCGCGCACACGCGAACGCCTTACAGGGCATGGACGTGCAGCTGCACTAACACCCGGAAGGCGTGGAGCAGTCACGCGGAGCTCCAGAGGAGAAGGGAGCACAGTGCCAAGCGGCGGTGCAGAGGGGGCTGATGGCAGAGCAGCTGGCAGTGGCAGCGTGCAGCAGCACGGACAGACCGGACCTGCGCGGTCCCGAACGTGATCCTGAGGAGTCAAAACCCCACGACAGGAACGTGCTGGCAGCCTTGGCCCCGGTGGTCCTGGCTGCGGCAGCTCAGGTGAGAGAGTGAGCAAAACTGAAAGTGAAAGCAAGAAAAAAGGAACTCGGAAAAATGAAAAGGTTATCACAGCTAGGGTTTTTGGAACTGTAAAATGGTATAGGGTAAGAAAAATTACGGTTTCTTGTTGAAAAACGATACGGGAGAAAGTATTTTTGTCCCTAAATCTGCTATTGTAAAAAATAATCCCAAAATTAATGTTACAACCTTAGAAGAAGGAGAAAGTAGAATTTAAAATTGTGCAAGGAAGAAAGGGCCCACAGGCAGTATGTGTTACAGGCCCTGGGGGTGTTCCTATCAAAGATAGCAGATATACTAGACAATATCCCCATAATCCCTATCCTATCCCCTATCCCACTTTCCCCTTTTATCCTATGCCCCTTTATTTCTCAGATTTCCCTTTCTGGTTCCCCTCACAAAACCAGTCTTTTCCATTAGCCACGAACCCCTTTGCAATGCCAATGGGGGGATGAAAAGGAGGGAGGGAAGAAATTAACTGTCATTTTCTAAGATTCCAACAGGTACAGAAAGGAAAAACCCTCTCCTGATTCCCCATTATAACATTAGCCTTCTTGGGAAAAATCTCCTTTCCTTTATTTTGTTTATACAGGATACAAGCAAACAAACAAAAAAAAAACAAACAAAAAAAAAAGAAATTCAGTGTTATGATAATTAATTCTAATTCATCAAGGACCAAATTCTGAAGAGAGTATTTTTCTCCTTGTTCCAAGAGGGGATAAAGAAGGATAGCAAAAAGTATATTTTCTTATATAAAAGCCAAAGAGGTATAGTTTAAGTGCTTTGTTTGTCGTAGGTGTAAATATCATATGTCAGAAGGCTCTCCTCTGTACCTAGCAGCTATGTGCAACATGGAGTGAGTGGATCAGTAGTGAATACTGGTGCTGCTCCCAGAGATCTGATGGCTATTGCCAACCTCTTTACCAGGCTGCTTTTGTTTGTTCTCAGGGAAAGATGTTATGGACATTTTGATTCAACTTAATCTCAGTAGTATGTCTCTAGGCTTGACCACAGGGAAATAAAAAAGGAATGTCACTGTTACTGTCACTCTTCTCTAGGGACAGCTTATCTGTCTTGTTAAGCACTTTGTCTGCAAGAGGCTTTGGCTTAGTTGTGTCCCACCTTAGCAATCAGAATGCTAGCTAGGTAGCTGAATTTCTTCAGTTCCCATTGGAGATTTTTATTTGTATATTCTGCAGTCTGTTGTTTTCTGAAGTTGTGGTGAGCTCCAGGTGTGGATGAATGTCACAGTTTCGGAGACAGTCATGTGACAAGACACACTGGGCTCATGCACAACAGGAACACTTTTATTGAGCCCTCACTCACTCATGCAGGGTTGAAGGTCCGCGCAGTCGATCCCTGTTGCCTGAACCAGTTGCCACCCAGCCAA
The DNA here is from genome assembly GCA_020086605.1 of Lanius collurio. Taxonomy (NCBI): domain Eukaryota; kingdom Metazoa; phylum Chordata; class Aves; order Passeriformes; family Laniidae; genus Lanius; species Lanius collurio. Next base: position 33,399,019 of record JACBWW010000005.1, read on the forward strand.
TCCAGCCAATGGCTGCTTGCACCCCCAGCGGCCTAGGCCTGCTCTCCAACCATCTGCACTGGTCTTACTGGTCAAGGTACGTACATAATTTCAGCTATATCTTAATCATTCCAGTTATAAAACAGGCGGTTATAAAACAGAATCAATTAGTATTGTGAGGCCTTCAGGCCAGCTGCTGACCACCACAATAGATGAATATGAATGTTTACTGCAGAACCAGTAGATTTTCATATTATTTTGCATTATCTTAATGCATCTTCTGATTTTCTGGGAATTTACTTGGCTGGCCACTTCTTTCTCACAGGAGTACAACATGTAGGCCTCAGTAGATTATACAAATGTAATTATTTCTTCCTGATGCATTTTTTTGCACATATCCCCAGTGTCTGTGATCTACCACTGAACTATTAGCTGTGTTAGGTCTGTCAAACAGCTCTGGAGTAATGGCTTATGGCAACGTAAGTAGATGTACAGAAGATTATTTAAGATTAACAGCATTGACCTCTGTCATTCCTTGTATGTTCAAGTTCAGTTGAGTGGCAACACAAATGAATTAGCATGTGCTAATTGATCTGAAGAGAGCAGACAAAAACAGGTGTAAATAAAAAGTGTAAGAGAGAAAATTACGTGTGAGGATACTCAAGAAAAAATGTTTAAAAGAGACTAGTAAATACAGTCTGTAAAATGTTCATCATTTTTATCAGTCTTAACTGCAAAGATGGGGAACAGTGCGTTTGTATTTCCATATAGAGCAGACTTGTTCTGACTTTTAAGGGAACAGCAGCCAAACTTCTTCAAGGTTGACTGCTTTTAAGGGAAAACCTCAGGCACCTCAGATACACAGCAAATTGGATGCAGGCTGGATGTAGGCTTCAAAAGTCCTTGATTCAGTGGATTCAAGGACCATTATTAATATATCTAGGTCGGTCAAGAGCAGAGAAAAAAGTCATTGTCCACAGACCCAGCAGGGATAACTAGTGAGGGTACTCTGGTCCCCATAGTCCCCGATATCTAACAGACAGGATACCCATCCAGTTTTCATTGGGATGGTTTGGGTAACAAGTCTCTATGTCCTGAAGTTGGCTCACATGTCTAAATATTAAATCCTCCAAATCAGCACTAACATCCTCTCTTTCTCCAAGATTTGCTACTTAAGAGCTGCAAACAATACCTCTGATGCAACCACAGGAAGACAATCTCCTTGGTCACCCAGTGATAACTAAACTTCTCATTTTCTGGGGTCATGCTTTCTGCTTCCAGAAAGCAGTGCCACCCATGAAGCCCAGCAAGGTGCCATTTCCCTCTTCACTTCAGCAGCACCCTTGTCGTCCTCAAAACCCCTTCAGTGCCATCACTGATTGTAATATGTATGACATCACTGAACAAAATGCCACTTGCAACACAGCAGTCTATGTGACCTGAATCTCTTCTGCCTTTTCTCTATCTAAAAACTGGGGGCAGAAGAGTTACAAGAACTCCTTTGTCAGCATTGGAAGAAGGGTATTGTTCATAACACAGAACAGTCCATGCCATCGAAGAGCATGACTTTCTAACAAAACAGTTATTGTAAAACACTTCCTGACCATTTCCACAAGTCTTCCACCCATGTCTTTTTTCACATGTGGAGAGAACTGTCTTACCTTGACAAGATTATTTGTAACACAAGTTTAGAACCATTTTCACAGCTGCCTTATTTACCAACGTTAAAAGGTGCCTAGAGGCAGACAGCTACTCTGGGACTTTTATCACCCATTACTGACGCTGTTGGGGGCTGCCTGAGGCTGCACAGCATCCAGCTGCAGACGTCCTTGGGGTCAGCTGCAGCAAGCAGGAAAATGCTGGTTCCTTTACAAGGAGTGAGCCCCAAACAGAGACGTTGTAAAGGCATCGGTGGAGGCAAGGGACGAGACGAGGTCTTTGTATAGGTTCCAGCGACTTTATTGCAGCTGTAAGGTCCGGGGCCAAAGACCAGAGATAAAGGAGAGCACAGTATTTTATATGAGGGTGGGACAAAGGGAAACAACCAATGGGGATCAACTGAGGAGGAGGAGACAGCAGGGGAACAACCAATGGGGAAAACTTAGGGGAGGGAATTACATGGACCGACCAACGGGGCATCGAAGAAAAGTGAACTTTCTAGAACAAATACATAAGCCGTTAGGAAAATGCCTAAACATTAACTTATATATGAAACTGGGTGGAGAACTCCTAAACCAATAACCTTGAAATATGCAAACTAATTCACACTGGGATCATGGGAACACACTGTAACTGTGGGGCAAGAATTAAATCTCTGTGTTCCGGAGGCCTGTCCACCAGTCCTCTGATTGTTCTGTTGAAGTGGCCACTGCCACATGCACTGCAGCACATTACCTGTGAATATTTAGAAATCTCTGCAACTGAGTTATTAGAAAGGCAAACCTGCAATCATTCAAGGTGTTTCACTGGAGCAGTGCAACAGAATTTCCATGTGAAAAGTAATGACTAAGACTTAAATCCTTCTAGAGTAGACTGTTGCTTGGAGGAGGTTGGGCTCTGTCACTGAGCTGGTAATTTTCCCCACACGTGATAAGGGCTGAGATTTTGTCTCTGACCCTTGAGCTCAGTGTTTTGAAGATCTCAGTTAATTATAAGCTTTTTCTGCATCAGTAGATCTCATAATGTCTCATGCAGTGACCAGTGGTAAACTATAGAAGAGCTGTTCCACAAACCTATTCCTTGTGGTCAGATAAAAGGGAGGATGGCCACAGCTGATCAATTGGAAGGTGAGAGAGGTTAATTATTTTTGCCTGTTTGCTCCATATCAGCCTTTTCAGGCCTCTGGAAGGAGAGGCTGTAGAAAATTAAGTGACACAGAGAATAATTTCCCTGGTGAACTAGTTTATTTACACTCCGTGCATATGCTCTGTAATAAAGAAGAGAGAGGAGTGAGGCTCAGGGGCACTGCTTTGTCTCTGCTGGAGCAGTGTGAAGCCTTGCTGTCCATAGGAGCTCTTTTCTCAGACTGGGGAGCACCACTGGGTAGACCTGTGAGCCTGGGCAAAGCACCACAGCTTTTGGTAACACAGTGCTGTCACCTAGCAAAGAAATCCCTGGCAGAAGATGTAAGCCAAACCAGCCTGGGGTATCATTCCTGGGTAGAGTGACACAGCCAGGTCTGTTCCCACTGCCCACAGCTCTGCATTGTACAAAAACAGTTGTGTGGTTCCTGGGATGAACCTGTTCATGGCTCAGTGGTAGGACATGGGAGAGAGAAGCTCAAGACAAGAGAAGCTACAACATCTGTGTGGACACCCTCCACTTAACCTCCATGGGCTCAGCTTCCACTGCAAATTTCCTTTTTTTCAGTGTGTTTTTATAAATCAGCATAGACTTAAGATAGAGCTGCTAGAAGGGCAGGTAAATTCAGTGGTGCATTTTCTCTACAGAGAGTTACACAGTGATCATACAAGCTCAACATTTTTATTTAATTAGTGGCTTTTGGCTTCCTATTTTATATATATAGTCTCCGTTCTGCCTTTTTGTTATCATGGCGGATTATCATATTTTTGTAAGAAGTGTAAAAGCAAAATTTGACAAACTTGCATTTTACTAACTTGCATTTTTTACATAAAAGTGAGTTTTCTTCTAGATTTCTCTCATATTCAAATCCCTCTGGAAGATGTATTTCCAATAATTACTCTATCTGAAAGGTAACATAGATGCCTGATGCCAGATGGGAGCTGTTGCCTGCTCCAGTATATCCTTCACTACCCAGATGGTAATGTTAGGGGTATTCCTAAGGGAGAAATGTAGAACACAGCCGCATTAAGAAAATTCAGGTTTTCTACAATAGTGACTTTTAGTTTGATTTTAGGGCTTAGGTGTACCATTGTTATTATTATAATGTATCATGCCCTGCAATTCCTGAAATTCTATCATTTAATGAATTAAACAAACAAAAAAAAAAGGAGTAGATTTGAAACAGTTTCTATGGAAAAAGAATTAAACTAGAGTTTTTCAGTTTAGAGCAATGGTAATTTGTTACTCTGCTAATTTTAGAGTGGATGAAACAGTCCAGATCAGCCCTGTGGATGGTACATGGGGCAAAAATAGAGATGAGGAAATCCTGCCATCACTGTACATATGTACTTACAGTAAGGGGATGCAGGAAATGCTTGCAGGCCTTCTGTAATCTCTGCTGCCAACTTCATTAAGAGCTGCCAGGCTGCTGGTTGTTTATTGGCATGGGAATGTATGGCACAAAGTTTTTTTGAACCAGCCAGTTTGGAAACCTGACACTCTAAAAGTAAAGCTCTCAGCATTGCCTGGGCATGTGCGTGAGCAGAGGTTTGTGTAAATATGGGCTGGGTACTGCATATGGGATCCAAGCTAAAATCTGGGTAACACTGACCTCTGCTCTGTGGGAACACCAGTTTATTTGGAGATGATAGACTCAGTGTTTCTGCCTGACACTAGTTTGAACAAAGCAGTGTAACCTCTGGTAGGATGCCAGAGAGATAGGGAGGTTTACACTTTTTCTTTGCAAACATTTTTCTTGCATTCAGATGTTACTACAGGCTGTCTCAGATTTAACAAAATGGCATTTGCCACAGTGAAAGTATTTTTTCAAGAAAATAAAAGTAATTATACAAAGAAAGAGTTCTAATTGACTCTAGTCATATGTCATTGCCTTAGAAATGAATGAAACTGTTGTGACAAACATATTAACAGACTTCTGTTGCTACATTGCCTTGCTTTGTTATGTATTCATTCCATTGGTCACTAATTTGATCCTTCTGATCATTAGTGTTAATTAATGAGATGTGGCTGTTCCAGAAGGTCAGTGAGAGATTGTAAACCTTTATAATTGGTTACCTACTACAGGATATTTTCACCAATACTGAAACTCTACTTTTACAGAATGTAATATCATCATAATATCATATAATCCAGCATTTGTCATAAAGATAGGCTCTACTGTCTTCTTTGAATGCCAAAACACAATGACACAAGTCATGCAGGCTTTTTACCACAGATGATGTGAAGAAGAGTGGAATTTTTTCTGGCTTTTAAGTCATTAAGAAGAGCAATTTTATAACTTAACCGCAGGTGATAGATGGGTTTTGAGACAGAGAAGAAAAACAGAAGATAAGCATGACATCTTTCTCCATCTCTCTTTTGGGCAGTTGGATATTAGCTACTAATCTATAATAAGCAAAATTTTATGCTTCATTTCTCTCCTTCTTGGTATGCTCCATTGTAGTTTTCCAGTTGGGTTTTCATTACCTCAGGTGAAGAAAAGCAGGTAAGATAAAAACGAAGACCCTGATGTAAGTATTTCTGATGCTGTAAGCAATTTGGTTGCACAGTAAAGGCAATGCCAAGTTCATTGCTAATGTAGGACGACTTTAATCAGAATTGAGTTCTTCAGATTTTCAGTCCTTTTTCCAGAAGGCATATGTGTGGAAGTTCTCAGATTACCTGTTCAACTAAAGTAACTTGTAAATAACTCCTGAGAGCATTGTAATGTCTTGCACAAAAATTGATGGATATAGGACACAAGGAAGGCTTTAACAGAGGTCAGGAAAGTGCGCATGGGAAGACAGTGGGGGCCAGGCAACACCATTATCCAAGATTTCAGGAAGTATCTCCCCAGAAAGTGATTTTTGTAAGGTGACAGAGTAATGTAATTGAGAACAGAGACACTTCAGGATTTGCTAATACTGGGAGTGATTCATTTTACAATAAATTTTTCTATTCAGACTGCTTCTTACATGGATGCAGTTAAATGTTTTGATTCTTTTTAAATAGCCCTACTCAGTATTAGCTGTCCCTTTTATTTCAAGCTACAAAAGCATAACATGGAGCATGTGTGCACAGGACAATTTCCTAAGATGGAGAACAAGACTATAATATGTACTCTTCAAAATTCTGTAGTGACCTGATCTATGATACAAATTAGATTATTAGATTTATAGTATTCTAATGACATGAATCTTACTGTTACCTTCTAGTGAGCAGCATGTTTCCTTCTTTGCATATAAAATCTTCTGCATCGATCAATTTTGTCTAATTTGGCAGACAAATAATATAATTCTGTTTCTTCTTTACTCCTGCTGTATGTAAAATATTAACCCTAGCACTACACAAAGGCAGATTTTTGCATTTAATTGTTACTCAGTTGCATCTGGAAGTAGTATTAATCAACACAAAGTATGGTATCACTTCTTCCAAATGTACACATTTTTTGTGCTGTATTGTTGAGATTAGGATGATACTGGGATAGTGCTTCTCTATTAAAGTCTTAATGCTGCATCATCTTCTATATTTAATGGAATTATGAAGGAACTCATAGAAGCCAGGGAATCTTAAAGAGAACATGGTCTAGATGTGCTTCACTGTGGTGTAGAAAGAATTTTAGCTCTCTTATTAGCCCTTGATCCACATTTTCTGGGTTTCCTTTGCAGTGCTGACAGCTGACCCAACGTTTGCTGCCCCTCAGGGTGTGCCTTTTCCTTAGCTTCTCTTATGTGAATATGCATAGGTGGATGGCATGGCCCTCTTTTGCTGGGGCTGCTTCTATGCCTGCATCCCAGTGAAAATGGAGGCTGGGAAGGGACCGTGTGCAGTGCAAGAGATGGGTATTGGGGAGGGTTGCAGGATTGATACACTTCTATATAAAAGAAGGATGATGTAGTGGTTTAAAACCTAACTGGAAAATTAAACATGCTCAAACTTCTCCCTTTCCCCCTCCCCTTATGATAATGGAGGAACACTAGGAGACATTATGAATTGGAATAATAATTTATTGAAAATCGCAATAACCACAATAGTATTAATTAAAAAGTGTACAAAAGAGACAGGGTGGTTTACCTACAAGAGGCTATCTATCCACCACCAAGCAAACAAAAGCACTTCCCCAAGATAGTGCCCTGTGTGGTTTTCCAGACAAAGGCAATATGGCAACTGGCCCTGCACCAGGGCCACTTGGTATTTGGGAAAACAGAAGCAATATGGCTAATGAGAGCTTCCACAGCTTATTGCTCCCCCTGCCCTGTTTGACAAAACAAAGGAGATGTAGGACAAAAAACTTGCTCAGAAACTAGATCATCCACACTGTGCCACGCTGCTGCCTCGGACCGATCCGAGCAGCTGCCTCTGCGACCAGTGTCACTCCACTCGGCTCCACTGGGGCTTGTGCTTTGCCTGGCTTGGCCCTGCACCACCACCACTGTCTCCCTTTTTCTTTTGCTCAGAACAGAGTCTCAGGTTCACTATCATGCAAATGCTATGTATAGATCATATTAAAGCAAAACCAGCTTGGAGGTTAAGTAAGTGCAAATAAATATTGTGAGAAAGTCTGTACATTTCAGAAATACATTTCTCATTTCAGTTGTCTTATGTCATGACTTCAAATACATTATTGTCACTGTGACACCCCAGGGATGGTGAGATCACGACATGAGGCAGGTCAGAGGACAGCCAGAGCATAGCTGTTTTAATAGTTGTTTTAATGAAGAATCCATCTCTTATAGTGTGGTTCGCAAATAAGAAATTACATTGCTGGTCCAGGTTAACCGCCCACCGAAATTGACAAGTAAAGTGGCAAATCACCCACTTCTAAATGTTATTCTTAGAGGAAAGAAAATAACTACCCAGTCCTCAAAACATCTCTGCAGGTGCAAGACAGAGAAATATAGTTTACCAAAGCTTTCTCTGTTTTCCTCTAGCCTGCTTGTGAAAGTAAAGAACTCTCACAGAATGTGAGAAAAGCTGGAGGATTTCTTAGGAAACCCTCTGCCAGCTTTTTAGCACTCACACATTATATTGTACCAGCTTTTGGAAGATGGGTAAATATTGCAAGAGTCCATACCTTTTAGTCATGGCAAGTCAATTGCGTGAGATGTATGTGAACTACAGGGCAGATGAATTAGCTGTGTTGATATTTTTTAGGAAATCCAAGTAATAACTAGACACAGGTATAGCAGCAGGGATAAGGAGGCTTTATTCTTTCCATTAGGATCAGCTGACATGAACATATTTTTGCATTGATGTCTGTTTTGCACAGCTGCGTAGCTGCCCCCTCCCCTCTTTCTCTCCCTATTTGTATCAGGACTCTTTCCATCCCTGTTATTGTGCTGCAGGCTGCCATGGCCTATGCTGAAGTTAAGTACATCCTGGCATCAAGTGTTAAAAATAGATGAGGATACTGCCAGACATATTTAATTTAAGACATAAGTATTATCCACTGCTGTAATCAATCTGCTGGGTTGTTTTTTATTATGCTGCAGCTTGTTTGCTGCTTTTATTGAGTGGACCAGCATAATAGTTTGGTACAGGTGCAGAGTTCTGCTGCATTTCCCTCAATGTGCCACTCTGACATAAAATGATGGATGATTTGGAGGTAATTTTAAACAGCAGGGAAAAGGCAACAGCTATTGCAATTTAGGAGATATAAAAGGAGATGGGTCAAAATACAGTATTCTTCTGTGAGAGGGGGAGGAAAGGAGATACTGTAAATTGAAAGCAGTCTGGGAATATTAAACACTGTGCAATTATATACAGTATATTTAAGCTGGTAAGCTGCTGTTAATGAAGAAACTATAGTGGTGGTGATGGGAAAATTTTAAAGCTATTATAAAATATTATCTATCAAAAGTGGTAAAAATTAGGGAAGCAAGTATACTTTAATATGTTATCAGACATCAGTGAAAATTGCTGGGTTCAGCAAGACTTATCCTGATTCACAAATTAGGCCACTGAGAAATTTGATGTCAGTGATTTACATGAGCTTGAAGCAGATCAATTCACCAAAGTGATTTTGTTGTTGAATCTTACAGCTTAATCAGAGTAATACAGTGAAACAGGCAACTGAATGAAATCAGATCACCAAGTTATGTACAAATAGGACTATTTTGGAGCTAACAGATTTAGAATAAACTAGTTTTAATATTAAACACCGTCTTTCAGTTACAAAACAAGCAATTTTGGTCCCTTGTAACAGTTCTGGGGCTAGAAAGTGCCAACAATATCCTTCCACAGATTTTCATACTGTAATTACAGGATGTTCATACATCTGAAACATCAAAGAAATGCATTGTAAAGCTAC
>JACBWW010000005.1:33418075-33547201 GCA_020086605.1 Lanius collurio
GTTCTAGTTCACACTTAGAGCTATTTTAAGATGCTTTATGGGGTTTATTACTTCTGTTTTTACCATTATTATTTTTTCTGGAGTATTTACTCTGCTGTCTCTCACTGGTGCCCAAGGAGACATATAACCAACTATTTAATATTTGTTGCATCCTAACAAGAAAGTTGTCAGAAGTTAAATTCATGATAGCTACAGCCTGAAATTTTTCTTGTCCCTGTCATCTGAGGCAAGACTAATGCAGACATCTTCACTAGATTTATAGACTCATGTTAATCTCTCTCACTAGTGTTTCAAGATTTCTAGGAGTATAATACTTCCCTGATAACCAGAGAGTGGTTATTGCCTGTCACAGATTGTAGTTAAACACACTCCATTATTGCCTGTCGTAGTCTGTACCTCAAATATATTCAGTTTAATACTATAAACTAGTGAATTATAGCACACAGAGATCCTGAACTCAGTTCTTCAGGTAGTGAAATATAATGTGATCTCAGCAGTGTTATGATTAAGTGTGAATTCTTGTTAAAGCCATGACTTTACCAAATATGTGTCTTTTAAATTGTCAGTATATTTTGTGGCCAGCTTGTAGCTCAGTGTGCTGTTTTTACCACTGGCAGGGAAATTAAACTCCAAATAAGGCATTCCCTCTGCTCCTTTTTTGTAAGGAAGGGACAATAAATGAGACTGTGAGTTGAAATAACAATTTACTAAAACCACAACAGCAACAGCAGAATCATTAAGTGTATTTGCATTCAACACTCCAAGTGATGATTTTGCTTGAAGAAAAAAATTCCCTACATGATGAAAGATAATACTGTGTTGGATACATAGGAAAGACTAAACAGCAATTTCCATTATAAAGCTTCAACTAAAAATATTTTTCAGGGAAGTAATTTAGGCAGATGGAGAATTGAATGTACAAAAGGGGCCAGATTACTATTTGGAAAAAAATATGTTTTCCTATTTTATATAACTCATATTTTAAAAGAAAAAAAATGTGCATATGTTTCTGATAATAATTGAGATGGAAGCTGCCGTGTGATGTCATCTACCTTAAAGTTTCTGGCCCCTACAAGCACTTGCCCATTTCTGAAAATGCCGTGAAATGTTCATGACTTAATGTCAAAATTCAGTAGTGCCTAGTTAGTCACTCTTTCAGGAAAGATCATCTGTTGTTCGCAGAGGTAACACAGAAAGTGCATTTCATTCCTTCCAGGCACAAATCTTCTAGGAAAACAGTCCCTTCCATTCTGATCTCTGCATATGGACAGGTCATGTTACAAGGGAGATGAAAGGGATAGAAATGAAAAACTATATGGGGTTTATAACATGAAGCAGTGTGTCTCCATCACTGTATTGCCCTTGGGACTAACATTACATCTTCAGGAAAACCTGATAATAATATTTTAGATTTCAGTTAGAAATCCATTTACTTGCCTCACTTTGTGTACTTCTGTCCCTGCAATATCAGGGTGTCTCCCAGGGATTTGAAAGTAGTAATGGCAATGATCAACTAACTTTCCCAGCCTCAGGAAGAAAAGGATGAGTTAACTGATGTCATGGTTTAACCCAAGCCAGCAACCATGCAGCCACTAGTTTACCTTGCTGCACATCCCCTCTGCCCCAGTGGGATGGGGTGGAGAATCGGAAAAAAAGTAAAGCCTGTGGGTTGAGATGAGAAAAATTTAATAACTGAAATAATATTTATATTAATAACAACAACAATCGCAACAACAATAATGATGATGATGATGATGATGATGATGTGAAAAGGGAGACAACAAAAAGATAGAAATAAAGAAAAAGTGATGCACAAAACAATTGCTCACCACCTGCTGATGGATGCCTGGCCTGTCCTCAAGTGGAAATCCCAGCCAGCTTCCCCCAGTCTATATACTGGGTATGACAGCTTGTGCTGTGGAATATCCCCTTGTCCTGGCCATGCTCCTTCCCAGCTTCTTGCGCAGCTCCTCACTGGCAGAGCACAAGACACTGAAAGGTCCCTGACTTAGAGTTGCTACTACTTAGCAAAATTTAAAACATCAGTGCATTATCTACATTATTCTCATACTAAATACAAAATACAGCACTGTACCCGCTACTGAGAAGAAAGTTAACTCTATCCTAGCTGAAACCAGCTATCTGATGGGTTTATTTTAATTACAGTGATGCTTAAGTAGATGCATCCTCGGACAGGAAGCTAATCTAGGGAAGGAGTCTAAGTAGAGTTTTTGCTCATATCTGATCATGGTGAGCTGCTGCTGTGCTGCATGATCTACAAGAAATACTCCATTGGTTTGTGATTGTTTGGACTGCTTAGCTTTTCTTCAGCAGAACTGGTAACATGATTTATAGCCTCATCTATTTCATTATACACACCTGCCATTTCTATTTTTTGGGCCTTAAAGCTATTTTAAGGACAGTGTTGCTGTTTACCTATAGCAGAACAGAAATATCTTCTGCAGTTATTTTCTAAAAAACATTTTCTATCACTGTTGTAAAAAGAGTAGCTACCATTCACCTGAAAGTTTTCTAGCCACATGCATCAGGAAGAGGTTCATCTGGGATGGCAGGGTGCACATCTATGTGCCTCTCCTAGTGGGAAGAAGAAATGCTCAAACCACCAGCACTGCCTGGAGTATGAGGCTATTCAAATGCTTTGGGATTTGAATTAACTTGGAAGGAGTGATCATGTAGAATCATAGAATAATTTGGGTGGAAGGGACCTTTAAATGTCATCTAGTCACACCTCCCCTGCAATGACCAGGGACATCTTCCACTAGATCAGTTGCTCAGAGCCCTGTCCAACCTGACCTTGATTGTTTCCAGGGATGGGACATCCACCATTTCTCTGGGCAACCCATGCCAGGGTTTGATCACCCTCATAGTAAGAAATGTCTTTCTTACATTTGGTCTGATGTATGCATTTAGACAAACTCAGGAGACTTCAGCTATTTTGGAGTTACATTTCACACTGTTATTCCAATATCATTAGAACTATGTTTGAATTTTCTACAGTCTTCTTTTAAATTTGATTATTGAGCTTAAACTAGCTTCAAATTCAAATCCAAATATTATCACTCTCCATGACTGTAAAGCATATTTCTTTTGACTGTAAATGGAGACAGTTTCTCATTATTGTCTAGTGTGAGTCAGCAAACCCAAAGGGAACCACAAAAATTTGTGAAGCTAACAGGATTTCTCTGTATTCACACTGATTGCTTAAATCTCGAGAGCATCTTATGAACAAATGTGTATTCCCTACTGCAGATCTCTACCCTGTAATGTTCAGCATGGGATCTTACAACTATGAATACAACCTGTATTCTAGAAGCAAAAATAGAGACTGCAGTAACTATATGAGGCCAATACTAGGTGTATCTCTGAGGAGCTGAATGGATCATATAAATAATTCTGCAGTAACACATTGTTCCCATCTAAGATACATGCCAGTGCAACGTGCACCAAAATTTATTCTGCTTTTAGTGACATGATGCAACAGTAAAAGTGTGCATGCCACTAGTCCCTGAGGAAAAGGCTTTAAAGTCCACTGCATATTGGAGCACAGCAGCAATATATGATCTACTGGATGGCAGCCAAGAGGAACTTGGAGTAAATGGTGAGAAGCATGCTTTACAGTAGTTCAGTGAAAGTTGTCTTCTTTGTAGGAAGATAAACATTTTCAATTATGTTGGTAGCTGTAAGAGTTTAACATGGGTCCCAGTGGTGAGATTTTGTTCCAGAACTCGATGCAATACAGAAGTTCCTATTTTAAAAAATGCTGTGCCTTTCTCCCCCTTCAGCTACCCTGACAGCTGGGATTTTTTTTCCAGATGAAACAATAGCAATTTACATGGCAATAAATGTGAAAAAACCCTGAGATTTAAATCTCAGTTGGTGCTGATTCTGTAATAAAAGCATAGAAACATTTCTAAAAGGCAATTTCTTCACCTATTTGATTTCCTCTTCTGTAACTGCTTTGCAGTGATGACTTTACCAGTTCTTAAATTAATTGTGACTTTTATCCTCATATTCACTGAAAAAAACTTTTCTGCTGTTGTAGTTTTCTTTGTCATTGTTTTTACCTTCTTGTTATTATTATATATAATGTTTAACTATGTCCTCTTCCAATTGACACAGATTATTGCAATGTTTCTCATGCTTTTCCCCATGCTAACACCCCTGTGCCATTTACCATCTTTTGGATGAGATGCCACTTTTTATTGTTGCCTCCTTATCTGAATTGTTTATAGGAACTAGACTCTGACAGGGACTGCAAGTTTATGAATTGCTTTTTCAGAAGGGTCATGTGTGACCTACAAGATTCAGTGCTAGTGGAGGATTTATAACATCTCTGTTGAGAATTTTAACTTCAGACCAGTAATAAGCAATTTGGTTTGACAAAGTAGAGCTCGAGTGAAGTGGGTACCAGCAGAATTACATTATACAGACAATTTGCAATTAGACATCACAGAGACAAGTGTTGCTGACAGAACAAATGAAGGAGAGTGGGAGACGTGCTCAGAATTCCTTCTAAAAATTACACAGAAGTAGAGTGTGACCTGTTTCTATAGTTCACCACAGTAAATATGTGACAAGTATATTTGATTAATACGTTGCTTATCACATTTGATGTGGTATGCCAAGTTTTTTCACAGTTAGGTTCTCAATTTTTGATGTTGGTAAAGCCAAGAATATTGTCTTACAGAGTCCATTTTTTTCTTCACAGAGTCTACCCCTCTAGTTATTTATAGCTTAGAAGCCTGAAAGTGATGCATATATTACACACAAAGTATAATCAAAGTGAAGCACACACCTAAACAATATGGCCTATTGGTGTCTGATGTATTTGTCCAGTCTTGTCTGGATTCTGCTCCCATTTTACAAAAGTAAAATCTCAGTGATGTCACTGCTGTGTTTGTGATGGAAACTTGATGGTCCATGTAACATGGAAAAGTACAGTTATAGTTCAAAATCCACTCATTTTGCTGTTTTTCAGAACATACATGGGTAATATATATAGTAACTGAAACATTTTTAGCCTTATTTTCTAAAGAAAAAAAATAAAGCCTATATAGCTGTCTTTTCTGTACATTCTTCTCTGCCTTCCTAGTATTTTTTCAAATTTTTGACCAAGGCTCACATTTCAGAGAAGAATTGAGATTCTGAGCATGTTAAAGTTCTTAATCTGGTTATGACTGGTCCCTAAACACAGGAGAGAGATCTCCATTACTGAGAGAAAGGCTGACAACTTTTGTATGGCAGCCCTTGGGCAGCTTAAGGCTGGTGTCACTCCACATGAGCCAGTGGACATGTGGAGAATATAATGAAGTCTATGGAAGGAGGCATGGGAAAGATGGGGACAAACAGGACGATAAGAGACCGTGGGTTGATGTGCTCACTGCTTAGGCTGAGTTTTTTTATTGACATTTCTTTCCAGTAGCTTCTTAAAATTTGTCCATGTTTCTAGTTCAATGACATCTAAGGACTACAAACTGTGGTGGTTATTTCCAGCTGAATTGTCTTCTAATCAAATGTATAACCTAGGAGTCCTCAATGATGGCACTCTGGAGCCCAGCTGGAACATCAGGTGATCTCCTGAGTTGTGACAGGGCATACAGGACGAGGGCAGCCACTGCCTGCCGTGTCTGGAAATAAGAGTGGCAGCAACTGTCAGGTAGCTGATGCAGCTTAGTTTCTTGTCTGAGGATATGACATAGAGATCCCAACTCACTGTGAAGTTAATCTTTAATTCTGGTCTCTCTGGCATGAAGAGAATTCATAGGAAAAGACAAGCTGTGCAGACTGACCCTCAGTCCCAGCACTGACAAGTTGGCTGTAGCTTGTGCCCTGTAAGCATGGTCCACACCCAGTTGGTGTGATGAGACTGATACAGTAGGGACATGTATTCTCCTGAAAATTCAGCCAGTGAAAAACAGAGTAATCCAATGGAGAATTAAGTCTGGGAAATGTTGATGCTTAGATGTATCATTTTCATAAAAGAAATAACCTGAGGAAAGAAAAGAGAAAAAGAGTTGAGAACAGCTCTCTTCAGAACTGTTAAAATTTGGAAATAGGGAAAGCAAACACACAACGAGGAGAAAAATTACCTAGTTTTGTCATACTTTCATACTTCACTTAGGAAAACTAATTAATTAAAGTGCCTAGTTGAGCAGGATACCTTTTAAAACAAAACCTACACTCTTTTATGCCTTGGTTTGAAGATATGCCTCACAGATAAATCCCCACTCAGTTAACATCCATCACTCTGCGATGACAACTTGATGGGTGGGTACCCATCTACCCAGAGCTGCAACTTGGGATACCATGACAAATAATGAAAGAATCTAAATGCTGGATTTTGGCTCAACATGTAGCTTGAAGTTTGCAATGACAGTGCTGACAAAGCCTTGAAAATACCTGTGGTAATGGCTCTAAATCAAGAGCTATAGTAAATGTCAGGACAAACTTCATTTGTTTGAGGGAATGAGTACAGAAAATAGTAAGAGAGGCAAACTCTGGTAACATGTTAGAACTAAGGGCACAATCTTAGTTCTAGTTTTTAGTACTTCCCAAGTCTGTAGAGGAACTCTGCAGCAGCTTCTTATATATAATGGTGATACATTCAATAGTGAGAGAAAACTTAGGCCACCACTTTCACTATTCCATGAATTCTCATAATCAGAATAATCTGTAAATTACTTCTGTGCTTCACAAAGAGCCCCAAAAAGGGTACAACAAGATTTTATCACTGTAAAGGAGTAATGGATTTTATGATGCAGGCATTCCTTGGAAATTTCTTCCTCTTTTACATTTCTGTACTTATGGGTAATGTGACCTATTTTATTTGGCAGTATAGGGACTGCCTGGTGTTTTAGCTCCAGGAAGGAAATAGCTTTGACACAGATTATCTGTGCGATTTTTCTTCTTGATAGCAACGTGCCTTATGAAAATGAAAATATTTCCAAGCAAAGTTAGGTATAGACAGGTATTTGTTGAATAATATTGTAATACCCTACAGAAACCCTGAAAAGAGAATTCAGATTATGAGCATAATTGTTTTATTACTCAGTAGTTAATTCTTAAAAGGTAGCGGAAATAGGTTATTTTTTACTATTGCTAACTAAATATCCCATTTTCTTCCCAGAGTCAATTCAATATTATTAAATTATTATTTTGCATGGTCTGGCACATTATATATATACACACAAAAATAATTTCCTCGAAATAGTTTTCAAATAAAAAGAATTCTAAGGCTATCCTGTATCCTTGCAGTATAAGTGAAGGGGTATCTCTTGAAATTTTTAAAGATAGCTAAAATAAAACTTAGATATAGGTATATAAGTACCTAGAAGCAATACATCCAAAGGTATTGACTTGTTGGGGGCTTTTTCAAAAAGAATGAACGTAGCATTTTGGGAAACATTCACATTCAGTCTTGTAGTCAAATAACCACTAATTTAATGAAATTCAGGGATTTTTTTTTTCCCTATTTGTAATACCATCTGTGCTATCTATTGTATATTGAATATGGAAAGAAAAATCAGGATTCTTGCTTCAGAGTTACAAAAATACTCCTGAAGGCTGATGTTAAGAGATTTCCAGTGATGAATGGCAAGTAAACACAAAACCCCCTACATATGGTGTCTGCTAATTCAGATGGCAAAAGAGAGGTTTGGGGTTTTTTGTTTCTAGTGTGTAAAATTCAGAGTAGTGATAAGTCCTGTGCTCCAAAGACATTAAAATTAACAGAGATTTTTATTTCTGCTTGTATATACTGGAAAGCAAAATATCACAATCTTTCTCTAAGGTAAAAAATGAAATAGAGACTTTTCCCAAGCAAACATTAGTAGCCCCTGTTTAAATATCATAGTGCTTTGGGTGTTAAGGATGAGAATAAGCATTTTGTGGAGAGATGCATTGCTGAAAGTCATGTTAAGCGTGAACATGTAAACTTCCCCAGTTTTTAAATTTCCTAATTTTTAAACTTGAAATTTGTAGAACCCTGGCCAAAAATTAACTATAAGTGATTTGTAAATCACAGCATACAAATTGTACTGCATTTGTATGCAATTTGTATAAACACCAATGTCCAATAAATAACTAAGCTGAGTTTTCACCTATGTTCTTAGCAGTGTTTTGATTACACCATATCAGATTCATTTTCAGGGATATAACTAGAAAAAAAGCAAGTAGATGGCACCTCTAATTTAGTTATTTTTCCTGGTATTAGATCTCTTCCCTCCTTGGTACATAATTGCTGTTAGAATAAGAAGGCATGATACATAATGAGGTATTGGAAAATATCTCCTCTGAGCTTTGCTAAAGATACTAATGTTTATTGAAGTATGCTTTATGTTTTCTAAGTTATGTAAAAGTATCTTAGCAAGTACCTAGCCTCTGTACCACTGCCTACTGAATAAGTTTTACCTTGCAGAACTACCCATGGAACCTGACAATGAATGCATTATTGCTCTATGCACAATTTAAAAGAAAGATCCAAAAATAGCCTCCATCTTTAACCGGAGTGACAGCTTTAATATTCAACCCCTTTTTCTTTAACTTCACACTATTCTGTTCATGCCACTGTTAATATATGGGCTTTATTTCTTTTGAAAATGCTTGAAACTGTTTAAGTTTAGGGACACTTAGCATATATCATAGAAGAAATCATTGGCCTTGTTATTTGAAATGAGCTGTTGTACATTAGTTGAACAGTATTGTTGCTGGAGCCCTGAAAAACATTTAAATATATTTTTCCTTAATTTTATGCCTAGCACTTCAAATATAAAATAGCACTGAAAATATACTTTTCTATAAATCAACAGAAATATGACTGATTTTGAGGAAGGTTTATATTTTCAGGGACCCACATCCTGTCATTTCAATTGCTTCCCTGGGAAATGTGTTTCCAGAAAGATGGTTTAAATTGTTGGCAGGCAAATATTTTTTAAAAATGTAGACTAACTAGACAGTTCTTCTTTGTCATAGATATTCAGCTGCTGTTCTCTATGGAGAGACATGCTTACAGACATATTGTCCTGTTTATAGTCGGTGATAAAAAAACAAACAAACAAACTTTTAAAATAAATTACAAGGGTTCGTATTATTTACAAGACACTTTAATCCATTGAATTAATGTTACTTTAATTTCTTAGGGAAAACAAACTGTTCCCAGGCTGGGCACTGATGGTTCTAGTCACATGGATCAAATGACTATGCTACAGTGATCTGTGGGTGGTTCTCAGTTGTTCTGAGATAGAAATTACACTGCTGTATCTTTCTTCTTACTCACTCTCTTCTGTGAGAAGGACAATAGGAAATCAACAGCTGAACTGAATTTTTCTTATTTTACTTTTGTTTTGCTTCATTTCAGGCCCATGAGGCCTCTCCAAACATGTGGTACACTTCCCTTGAGAGGGCATTATCTTGCTGAGCAATAGGCACCAGACTTCACTAAACACGTGTAACATTTGCCTAGCACTACAGAGCCATAAGCAGTTCCCAGGAACTAACAGAGTAGGCTCCTAGGCTAGGATCATAAAGGTGGATGCTATGGATACCCTCTCAATATTTTTATTCCTGTGGTCACAAATCTCACAGGAACTGGGACCCTCCTTTTGTCAGGGTACTACATAGCACTTTGTAGATGCTGCAGCTCATTAGCAGTGAAAGAGAAATGGACAAAGGTACACAAGAACACATGAAGTCAAGTTTGCATGTCAAGTCATTGCCAGAGCTAGTTTGATGCTTAATGCAGTATCTTGCCTGCTAAAGTGCCTTATACAAAGCAAACAATGTTTACAGAATTTTGGCTACTTGATGAGAATTTGGGGGTTGCAATACATTCTGTTTTTTACCTTCCAGTACATCAGCATTTTGTATAGGCTTAAACAATAAGATGGGCGATTTGGGGCCACTGAAAGCAAGCCCTTAGAATCTCCCATCTTGAGTACATTCCTTGTTTCCATAGAAGGATCAATGAAATCTGCAAATACACTTGGCAATAAAAAATCCATTAGGCTGAATCATTTGCCATCTTTCTTTATTTTTTTAGTCTAGCCAGGCAGAGTTGTTATTAAATAGCATGTTTTTCATGTTCTTTATGAATTGAACTCAATCAGGATCTGAATTGAACATGCAAATGCAAGTCATAGGGAAAAATGTTCAATTTGAGCCTGCATCTGAACATATCACTTCAGTTCTTGTTTCCAACTTGAAAAACAGCCCACTGCCTGAAGTCATGCTCAGCTGATCTAAGGCAAGAGGATGAAGCTGCTTCCTTTCCACTCTTACGTCCCCTTTCCTTCTACTGGGGAAAGGACTTTATGATCCTTCATTTTCTTGCTCTTACTAACTGGCAAGGAAGAGGGATTCAGATATAAGCAAAGTATGTGCTTCAATGGCTGACCTGCTGTCTTCCAGCTCTTGAGGTCTACTTATGCTCTTTCTAAAATTCAGTTGCAGGAGGAAGATGCCACATCAATTTTCTGTAGGGTACTTGTAACATCCAGTCATGCTATAGGAACTCTGAAAGGGTCATTGTTTTTCATTCAGAGAATGTCCTTAGTTTTAGCTTTTAATTTAGAAAGTAATAAATGTATTACCTTTAATGAAAATGTATCATTTGAACCACCACAAGTTAATACAATATACCCATGGTTGAGGTTCTGACATTGCAGAATAAGAGCTGTGCTGAACTTGAGGCCTTGTAGGACATGGATATTTTCAAAGGTTAACCTGACTTGTGTAGAGGGTGTCTGCCAGTACCTCACCAGCGGAGCTTTTAAGCAGCACTGCAGTTTTCTGCTTGTTTATTATTACCCCAGAGATTCCTTGCTTCTGAGTTTTCTACTCTTCAGCATGTTTTATCTCTTTTAGATGACCTGTCAAGTTTTCCTTTTTCTACTTTGCTTTTACGATTTTCTGTAATTACTTCTTTGTTCTTTCCTTACAGAGTGGTCTTGTTTCTCCCTAATTTCTATTTGTTGCTACATATGCCAGGAATAGTAATCAAATACACATAGGGATCCATTTTCCTTTGAAATGTCCTTAGAAATCTTCCCCTGCAAGTTCAGGAAAGCTCACTTGTGTTCTGTATTTTAGCTGCCAGTTCCATGGAGATGTCTAAAGTACTACAGAGTATCTCAAATAGCACTAAATGCCTCTATTTCAGGAACTGAATTGTACTTGCCATTTCTTTCTCACCCTGCTGTGATTCCACCACTGTATTCTCCTCCTCTCCCAGTTTTTTTTCCATTTCCTGCAGTCCAACCTTAAATTGTCTCATCCTCTTCCTCAAAGCAGTCCTCCTAGTAGAAGTGTGTCCCTCAGAATTCTGCCAACAACAGTCTCTTTGTGCTAAGAACCATCAACTCCAACTCTTCCTTTCTCAGACAGTTCCTCAGTAGTCATCACATCTGTGTGCTCCCATCAAACTTCTGTCTCCACACAACTGGAGACAAATATAGGACAGAGGGAGAAGATTAGGATTTTGTTCAAAGTATGGAGGAAGATGAGATTTTGAAAAAAAAAATTAGTGTATGGAAAAACATGAGGAGGATGCTAAGTGAAAAAGTAATCTTTAGTTATGCAGCCGTGCCCACTTGATAATTTGCTTTTGAAGTCTGACTGGAAGAAAGAAGGCTCTTCAAGGAAATTCAGACAAGCAGCCTGAAATAGCAGACCCACTGGGGAATAGGAAGTAGACAAGCAGTTGTTTGCTTTAGGGAGGAATGGAGGAGAATTAAAGACAATGATGTTTGGTACTGAGAGCAGCAAACTAAAAAACAGCATTGCACCTCCTCTCCTCCAGGGATTAACTGCCCTTGGCTGATAATGAAAAAGAAGCCTGTAAACATTTGTAGGCCTAAATGTACATAGCACTTTTCTACACTTCAGGAGCACTGAGCAATCAATAAAATCTGCTAAATGCAGCTGTTGCCCACATTTAATACATAAGGGGGTTATTCATACAAGCAGAGTTATGTGATCCACAGTGCTAAATGAATGAATGAACTACTAATAATGGGCCGTTTCACTGTAAAAAAACCCCAAAACTTATTTTGCAGCATGCAGCTCTGCTGTTAACAGGAACCAGATCATGTTCATGAGGAAAAAATATGCATTTACTGCCTTTTCCAACATTTCTTCCCTACAATGATGTTTTTGCAATTTTCCATTCAGGTCAGTGCGACACTTCTGCATAATCAAGGGAGGTATTGAGGGGAAATTTTAGCACAGGCATTTGGGGGAAACACTTAAAGTTTAATCTCTTAGAGTTTTAATTACAAGACTAGCCACACCCAGTCTTGCAATTAAAAAAATGGGAACTAAGAAGAAATTCCTTGGCTGTCTTAGTGTGCCCATAAAATATATGCAAAAGAAACAGTTAAGTACCCTCATGTTATGTCTGCTCTTGCACAGTTTTCCAACAACTTTTGTGCAGGAACTCAGCACTTCTGTACCACAAATCAACGTGATTACACAGAAATTTAGAATTCTCTAAAATATGCATCACCTCTTTGAGCATCCTGTGGGAACTCACACATCTTCCAATTTTTACTTAATACCTATTTATCGCCTCTTTTGTGTATTTATACTTACTCATTTTACCTACTTTTACATACTTATGCATAACCTATACAGTTCACTTACTTATACATAACTCCCTACTTATACATCTTACTCTATTTTTACCTAACACAGTACATACACATTTTACTTATTTATGCTTACTTAACACAGGACTCCTACCTAACACAGTACTTATACATTTACCACCTCATCCATAATACAGCACATATACATTTTGCAACTGCAGTGCATGAGATTACACCTTGCTTGAGTAGTCCCTCTACTTTGTACAAGAGCTCTGCATGCACTTTTCAGAAAATAAGATTGGCTTTAGTCCCATGCAGCACAGTCCTTTTTTATCTATTCGTTGCTGTCTTGGTACTTAGTTTTTCAGCTTCTCCTTTCCTAATTATTTTTCAATTTAGCACAGTTTATCTTCCAGTACCTTTCAGTCCTTGATGCTCCAGATCCAGGCAAGCAGTCCAGATGATAGCAGCAACAAAACCCATCCAGTGATCACCAGCCAAGTTAGTCCAGGAAATAAAATAAAATAAAATAAAATAAAATAAAATAAAATAAAATTAAAATAAAATTAAAATAAAATTAAAATAACCAAAACCAACACCAAAACAAAACAAAAAAAACCCAAGACAGCAGAGGACAGCTATAAGCTCATCCCACCTCTCTCCTCTTTTCTCTCCTGACTGACCCTTCTGATCAGCCCTCCAGGAGCTGATCTGCTACAGCTGAAGGTGGATGGCCAGGTGAAGCTGGTGAGGGTAATTCCAGCCTGGTCTCACTCTGAGGGCTCCAGTAGGCATAACTACAGATGGTTTGGCTGGGGCACACTATAATGATTCAAAACACCTTACAACACTTTTGTTAGCAGTTATTAATAGGCTTTGCCTATGAAATGAGGACAGAGCATTGTAACATCATGGTTGGGCCTTGTCATGAGTCTGCACAAGACTCACTTGTACTTTGTCATAAACTCTTAGCTCAGAGCAGATATTCCAATGCATTATTGTAAACAAAGCTAAAGATAATGCTATGAGTAGCTTTAATGCATATGGTGTAAAAATTACTCATTTTTGGAAGGAAAAGGCACATTGATTGCTTGGCCACAGCGTTGAACCTCATCTGAGTCCAAATTGCCTGCATAACTGAATGTTCTTTTTATTTGCAGTGACCAACATAGCAGCCTGTGTATTAATATTTAAAACTTTATTCCCAGGGTAAATTTCATAACCCCTATATTTGTTATGTGTTTTTATAGTATGAAATACATGAGTCAACGAGTACCTGTTCTGAATCCTGCAATGGAGAGCTTTGCCATCATTAATTAAAAATGTAATTATTTCTTGGAATACATAGTCATTTTATAATAAAGAGAAATCTTTACTTGATTATAAAGGAGAAATGAAGATACTAGGTATAATCCTGCAAATTTTAATACAACACTTATTATTCTGCTTGGCAACATGCTTCCAGCATAATTTTACATTGCATATACATAAATAATGGTCTTCTAACTCATTCTCATGACCTTTTATCCTCTGCTCATACCCAGAATAAAAGGAACAAGAAGTAAGACTTTAAAAACTGTTTCAGTAACTTAGCATCCTAATGCACAAAAAAGTTCCTATGAACTTCAACATCATGTGCTTTCATTCAGGTGGCCTTATACTTCAGCTGATTACTTTTCTTAGCAGGGCTTATTAGGGAGAATAAGGGTATATATGTTCTGAGCTGGGCTGGCTTCTGTGGAAATGGCTGTGGTGTGGATGCTCTGTACCAGGATAGTGGTTCGCACTGATGCATGGATGCCCAAACACAGAGCTGCCATTGGCTTTGCACTAGTTGTGGACTAATTATATGCAGAAATTTGTAAACAGAAACATACAATAAGAAATTTTTCTGACAATAATGAAAAGTTTCCATTTGCAATTTGGTAGAAAGAAAATATGAAAAACTGACTGAAACATTTAGCTGTCTAAATTATGTCTAAAGATTTTGTATGCTGATGTCCCTCTTGATTTTTATGGCAGGTGACTTATTTAAAAGCACTTGAGACTTTTAAATTCTTAGTTTATGGCAGTACTTCAGACAACAACCATAAGTAATTATGCTCACATACATGGATAAAGGCAATTGCCAGTCCTATTAGTGTCAGACTGTGATGCACATTTGAAAGTAAATGGCGCTTTAGTTCATCTCATTTATTCCGCTGACAAACGGAGAAGTTAATGGTTCCTGGGAAGTATTATGAGATCTACTAACTGAGAGCTCTACAAAGTTTAGATAATATTATTATCATCATTATTAGCATTAATTATAGTAGTAAAAACCATAACAGCAGCCAGTCAGGAAGAATGTCAGTATGGGACTAAGCAGGGAGTCATTGTTGGATCCCTCTTCAGATCACCTGTGCTCATACCTAATAAGAAACAACATAATTTATCGCAAATGTCTTGTGGTTTGCATGTCTTCTAACTCGGAAAGCATCAGATTTCAATTGCAGAGATGACCCTCAAACCTCGATTCTACCCCCCTCAACTTCTATGCATCTGACATCTTTAAAAGCATAATCAGAAAAAGGAAGTTGGCGTGAGCAATGTACTACTACTACTAGCTAATTGAGGTACTTACAAAATAAGACTGAGCCTGCTTACCTAAAGGAGGCAGAACTGATACTCAGGTTCTTAACAACACATTGGAAATAAAGAAAACAATGTTGCTAGAAAACATTGCATTATTTGGGGAGTGATAGGTTTTCTCTCCATCATGACAGGGAAAGTATATTCAAAAGGAAGAGGGAGGTCTCAGTTTTGGATTGTGGAAGGAACACTAGGGGAAACCTTTAATCAACCACATCTGGATCTCTTATGCTCTTACTAGCTCTGTGCCCCCAGACTTTTATCTATACCTTTACTTCCTGGCTGAGGGAAGGCAGAAGGCAGTGTGGGTCTCATAATTTGTCATGGGATTAGGAGAAATCTTTGCTGGAGATTTATTACAAGCATGGATATGTATTTGCATGTTTATCTCTCTGTGTGTGGAACTCAGGGACATGGTTTAGTGGTGGACTTGGCACTGTTACATTAACAGTTGGATTCAGTGATCTTAGAAGTCTTTTCCTACCTAAAGGATTTTATGATTCTATGATCTATTTGTCTTTGCTGTATTCCTGATTTTTTGTTATGTAGCATGAGCACATCCATGGCAGTGATGAGGAAGATAGCTCTTCTGGTCTGGGAGCCAGAGTTCTTTTGGTACACATTGCCTTTACTCACTTTCCAGATGAGTTTCCATTAGGCAGAAAACAAACAGTAGGAGGGGTCTTGCATGAATACCAGTGCACTGAGATGGAGACCTTCTGAGTGATGCCTGGCATTTTTCTGCCATGCTGCATGGAAAGGAGCAGAACAGCTGACACCAGGAATGGTGCTCTAGGATTAACTTGAAAACTTTGGATCCTTCTCACTGATGCCTGTTAGTGATTTTGGCCCAAGAACTATTTGTATTAAATACCAGTGGGTTGCACAGTTCCCAGCTTCTGTTGGCTGAGCTCACTGATGTTACTGAAGGCAACTTCAATATGTTTCTTGTATGCATTTCCAACTGCTGCCTCCTCTTGCCTTTCTTCTTTAGAGATTCCCTGTCTTCATACCATCCTCTTCTTCAATTCTAGGGAATCTCTGTGGCCCCTCACCGCCAGCTGCAAACCCCAGGGACATGATGTTGGACTCTCTGTGGCCCCATTTCTGTTTTGACTGTTATTCCTCATCTCCATTCCTTCTTCTCCTCCCTTTATATCCCTCTTGTCTTTCCACTATGTATCACCTGTCAACCCTGCACGTGCAACTGCATGATGACATTATTTCTCCTGTCAGAAGGAGAGGATGTTCCTGAGATGCTGGCCCTAGTGTTGGTCTTCATCTTGCTCACTGTCTGCCATGAATGCAGAAGGCTGTAACATGATTTGGAAAGACAGTCAGAGAAAAGGCTGGAGGCTGTGACAGCTTCAGTCCTTTGTATGGAGCATGCTGTGATTGCTGTGGAACACATAGCTGGCAGAGGGTTGTGGGGTGACATGCACAACATGAGTAATGTATTTACTCTGTGGCGCATATGATGAAAGGCTGAGTGGACACGACTCTTGCACTGCAAAGGCTCAAGCCCTTTTCTGTGTGCATGTCACTAGAGCATGCCAGTGTTTCCATGGACAGGTATACCTGTGCAGATTTTGCTGGTACAGAGGCACAAATAGCTTTTGTGAGTACCCAGTTTTTCTGCTCATATTTTTTTTGACTGTCACTACAATGAATGAGATTTAGCTGGTTATTCCATTCATTTATGAAACTGATCAGGCATAACTTTCAAAAGTTACTGTGTAATGAATAAACAAGAATACACATTAGACAGAATGGAGCACCTTACCCAATTGGTAATAAATCAGTGTACACTCCAGATAACATTGTGGACTGACAAAGTGTTTGACATTTCAGAACACTGTTTTTGCCAGAATAATCACAATTTTTTATTCTTGCCTTGTACAGAACAATGCCAGTATGACTCATTGCACAATTTTCTTTGAACATTTTTGAACAGAGTCTTTAGAAAGTGTCAGATGGCTGTATTTTCCCCAGAAGTGATAGTGCATATAAATTATAAAATGATTTTATCATTTTTGCTAGAGGTAGGGAACATGACCTCCTTTGACACTTGAGCAATTTTGGCAGCATTAATTACAGAGACTTTAGTTAGATTTTTAGGAATTACTTCAAGCTATAAGAAAAACATAATTTCTTGATTAAATTTTGCATAATTAAGTTGTATTTTGCAAATCTTTGTAACCTACACCTCTTTACTTGTAAGCTAAAAGCGTGGAGGAATTATATAAATAAGAAGCTGAACTGGCCGTAGAAATGCTCTTACTAGTTTTGTATGTCCAGGAGCCTGAAAGTACTACACACAATGTAAAGTCTAATCCTAAATGTATTCTGTTGTGTGCCCAAAATTATTATAATGCTTTGGGGAATAAATTAATCAGTTCTGAAGAGCTAGTCAAGAGAAATTAAATGGCAAAAGGATTATTAATGTAACATGTGGTCAATGTAATTCAGGACACATTGTTAACAGCCCAAAGCAGAATTAACTTTATTATCCTTGCATAATTTGATCAAAATTAATTTTAGTGACATCTTGAGAGGTACAAAAAACTGTAAGACCCCAAATTTTTGTGGGCATCAAATGGAAGTCAACCACATTAAGACCCCCTTTTTGAACAATTTCCACAATTTTACGGACATATCTGGTATCAGAAAGCAGTATTAAATGTGAGAAGCTGAATGGGCGTAGATTAGGTAGCATAACCTTTTCTTGTGCATCACTCTGTGTGACTCTGGTTCTGTGGATGTACACCCTATATACCCATCTGGCCCCCAAGTAAGACTGAAGTTGTATCTATCTTTGGGACATTATACTCTATCTATCATTGCAGTAATTGCAAGCTGCATGTCTGGAAGCCCTGAATATTTCCTTTTCATATTGTATCTGGCAGATCCTTGTAGTGCAACATTCACTTTGCGCTGTTTTTGGAAGGGCGCAGCAGAAGTCGTTCTCTGAAACTGGTCATCCTGAGTGCTGCCTCTGAAGTAGGGAATAGGATGCTTAACTGCTAGCAGGAATGAAAACCTTCCCTCTCAGTAGTACAAGAACAAGAACTGTATTTGTACTTGAAAGAATGACTTAGTATTTAAGTTGTCACTTACATAACCTGTTCACACTGCAAGCCCCTCTGTAGCCTTCCTCCTGGCCCAGACTGGCACTGGTGATGTCCAAGGATCCTTGGCTCTACTTTGCAGGGGCCAGATGCATAACCCTGGCTCACATTGCTGAGGAAATTGCCTTATGGGGACAACTGGCTATGAGAGGTCTGCAGAAAGATAAGAAATGTGAAATTGCAGTCAGAGGTAAGGTTGTTGAGGCAGAGACTGAGAAGAAAATAAAAGCTATTTTGAAAATATAAAATCTCAGGGGAGGAAAATACAGGGGTGTTTTAGGCTTTTTTTGGTCAATAAACAATTTAGTTTTAGTTTAAACAAGGTATATTTTTGCAGGGTCTCTCTGCATGTGGCCAAAGGTGTTGGTTGGCCTGAATGGGAGTGCCAACAGGAGCTGTCCTTAGGAGCTGTGACTTTTGCTGATAGTCTGGGTGCCTCAAGCCATTCTTCCAATGGATCACTTCCAAAATGTTTCCATTGGTAGGCACTCTGTTACTATTCATCTTGGGACTTGGCACTGGAGTAAAGCAGTACTGCTTCTCATTTGAACATCTGAAATTTTTAGGGAGCAAATGGATGATGAGTAGCCTGATTACTAAAAGCAAGTACTTTATAAAGCAGAGTCAGTATTCTTTGTTGTGTGCAAGTTTGTTTTATTAGTTTTTGTGAGCATTTGCTAGGGAAAAATCCATCACATTATTTCTGACAGCATTTGTTCAGTCTGAGCTCATGCAGGCTAATGTTTGCTTGAAACCAAGAGTTCAGCCTCTGGAGTTTACATAGAAGATTGCCAATAACTTTCTGATTGTATCATTCTCAATCTCTTCTATTCCTTGCAGAGTGGATAGTAGTGGTCCTTATGAATGCTATCAGGGCATCTGTACAGCAACTGGTGTGATTGCTGTCAATGGTTCCAGAAGTTTGGACTCTGATTTTAAGTATGAAAAATTCCTATGATAGGAATCCATAAACGTGATATGAAAAAATTATGTTGTATTTATCTCTGATCTTTACTGCTTTAGAATTGTGTTTTATGTGGAAATGCTTAGATTTCTTTGCTGAATTCTGAGCTTGTGACTGAGTTTATGACAGCAGTGGTGATAAAGAGGATATTTAACTTCTAAAAAAGTATCATATATGACTTAAAATTAATTATCCCAGACATTTATTAATCAAAGGGAAGCTTTAAAATTAAAGATTTTCACATAGTAACCTTACAATCAGCTAGGTCATCATTTCTGTAGTGAAATGATGCCTTTGGTGAAGAAATAGATCCATGTAATGTTATGAGAAAGTTATAATGATGTCAGCATTTCTTTACTTGGAGAGTGTCCATAAAGCAGAGAGAGTTTTCATGTACTCATTGAGAGAACTGGGTACACCTATCACCTTCACTGGCAGATTTGTTTCTGCATCCATCCATTCTACTAAACTGTGTGTGTTGAAGTATGATATTTTCCCAGATGTGCAACAGATGTTTTAAAACATAAACTAGAGTTTTATAAATTATACAGCTCAATTCTAAGTCATGTTAGAAGTACTACTACTGCAGTGCTAAAAAGGATTTATATGTCCAGGAGTAAATAATTAATAGAACAGTTGCTACACAGGAAAGATTACACTGGTTAAGATTATAGGAGAGATGATACCAAACTAAACTTTTCCTATAAACTTTGTGTTGAGAGCCTTTGAAGGCTGTCAGGGTTGAACTGGTTCTGGGTTTAGATCTTAATTTTCAATTCTATCTACTTGTTTTTTAGTAATTCACCTCTGTCAAATAGACATGAAATGTACATCATTAAACTGAAAATATTGGGAACCAGCTGAGTCAGTGTCTGGCACAGGTTTCACTCCCCTTTCAAAAATATGACTTTTGCTGTGGTTCCACCTACAAGGCAGGGATTGTATAATCTTTCTAACTTGAGTACATGCACAAAAATGCCTCAGCTGAAAGGAGTATTAAAGCCTAACTAGTGTAAAGCACTGATGCAAATCTGTTTCTAGCCTGTTCCCTCTGCTCTTATCTCAAACTCATTCATGTTACTGGAAATGACTATAGGAAGAGATTATTCTAGAGAAGAAAAGAACTAATTACCATAGTTTTTCTTCTTCTATATTTCTGTCACATCAACATCTGTAAGAGTCTCACTGAAAAGCTTTCTGTTCTGTGGAATGTTAGAGAGCAGACGTAGTGCTGCCTTTACTTCTGAGGCTGTCTTTTATTGATTGGTTTTGGAGCAATGTGTTCCATCATGGTTAAGAAGAAGACAGGACAGCTCATTGAAAACATAAGCTGTTGGGCTGTTCTTCTCCTTGGGAGGCAGCTGTAATAGGTCTTGTTTGCTCAACCAAGTGTTTAACTTGTGCAGAAGTTATTATTCAGCCAGTGCAGTTTTCATGTAATACTTCTTGGTAGAACCTCTGCTCATTTAAAAGTCATGAATAATTAAAATAAACTTAGATATTGAACAAAGCTGTCTGCTTGGCAGGTATACAGTGCTCAATACAAATTCAGTCTATATCCTAGCTGTAAAAAAGGAAATAATTTTTGGGATACATCCAAGCATATTCTAAAGCTTGTGTTGAGTTTTACCTATGACATTTTCACTTGAGATAGTTGCATGCAACTGGTCTAACACAGTTATTGCTTCCCGAAGGGGGTGGACAACCTGGTGTGCCACAACCTTCCTAGAAAGAGTGTCCTGCAAGGGACAACTCTTTCAGGGGCGGTGTCAAGCCTCCCTGGGCAGCAGGTGATTTCAACGGGTGCAGCAATTTCTCAGCTACAAGTGATTCCAGCTCTTGTGGTTCAGCTCTCTGTGAAATCACCCAAGGCAAACTCGGGGACAGAGAGACCAGAGCCTCGTTTGGCAATTCCACAGAGGTAACTTTATTGTCCAGCAGACCCTATGATGGGGAAGGCCAGGGACAAAGCTCCCTGCTCAGGGGCTAGGACAGGGGGCTTTTTATAGGAAAGGCAGGGGATGGGGTAGAAACCAACTAGCCAACTGAGTACAGGCTACTACATATAGAAACTAGGCTTGCTGGGGTTGGTTCACTTTGTCACCATGACCCAGGGGAAGGTTGCTTATAAGCATTGGTGATGACACAAATCCATCTCTTAAGTTTCCCTATGCATCTGTTGTTTCTCAGCACTTACACCAGCAGCAATGGCTTCTTTGCCTTTGAGCTTACACCAGCAGCAATGGCTTCTTTGCCTTTGAGCAGAGTCAGTCCATTTTCTAAGACTTCTTCCCTCCCAAAATAAGCGAGCTAAGTGATGTTGTGAATGGCTGCTCATGTCAAAAGACCTGTCAGGCTCTCTGATCTTTGTTGGTGACCTCATGCAACAGTGTAACCTTGTGATATCTTAATTCCATCTTGCACATTATATAGGTAAAACCAAATGGAATTTTGTAGCTTGAATCTATCACATCTGTCCTCCATTAAAAGTGCTCAGTTAAATTACCAGCTATTTTCCAGTTAATGAGAGATGAGAAGAGAGGTAAAGATGGTATGTTTGTTTTTCCATGTCATTCATAGAGAGTGGATGAGTACATCTTCGATACAGAAGAATGACATTCTCTTTCCTATGATCCTTTGCTTGGAAATTGGACTACCAGTGCAGTGGGAGAGACAGAGATCTTCAAGCAATGCAGTAGGTCACTATGTAATTGAAAAATGTCATAGTATGCAGACATAAGGGGAAGAAGGTATTGTTGCCAAAATAATTTTAGTTCTAGTATTCTTTAGCTTTTCCATGCCTTATTTTACCTCCCTCATTCCAGTCTCTTCAAAGAAAGATCTTCTGTTCCCTATACTTTAAATATTGTGTCTTCTAAGTCTGAAATTTCTGTATTTCTGTGTCTATAATTATTGGAGAATTATTGGAAAGTGGGCAGCCTCCACAAACTTTATTATTCGTTTAGTCTCATAGGAATCTTCCTGGAACTGATGGAATGAAGTGGTCTCCTGAATCTAAAGTTAATGTCTCTGAGTACTGTCATTATATCTGTGTAATTTCATAAAAAACATTTTTAACATTTCTTGGTCTTTGTCAGTCTCTTTTACTTAAACATGTGTGTATAAAATTGGAAGTCAGGAATTAAGTAAAAATAAGCTTGATTTTTGAGTACAGAGGCAGTTATGAAGCATCAAGTAACTTTACCTTAGATTCATCTTAAGTGCTATGGTGTATATATATGTGGGTATCATCATGGCAAAAATGCTGATATTTGCTTTTCAAATAAAATTTCTTTCAATTTCAGAATAATCCTTAAGGATATTTGGTTAAAGCATTTCAGCATGTTTGTAACTCTGGACATAATCTTTCCTTCTGCTCTAAGTGCATTACCAGCTATGTTCTTTTGAGGCTAAGAAAATTGTCATTGTGGACAACACAGACAGATGACTTTCCAGTGTGTACTATTTTCAGTGTGCTACTTAAGTCTCATCATAATTTGATATCATAGTTCAACCATGCCACTTTTTGTTTAAAAAACAGGAACAAGTATTCATCCTCAACCCTTACCATATGGCAGATATATTGATATGCAAGAAGGTATTAGTCACATTAGCATTTTCTGTAAACCACGCTCATCTGCATAACTGATTCAATAATTGCATGTGTTCTTTCTTCTCTGCAATGAAACTTATCATCCCTGCTATTTGAAAAGGGCCAGCCTCCTTCTGACCAGTAAGTAATCTAGTTTTGGGAAGAAATTCTTAGGTTTTATCTTCATGTATTTTTGCTGATAGTTACTTTTTGGGGAGAGAAGGGAGCCCAATAGTATAATAATATTGTATGTTACTATACAATATTCAAGAACTTTTTGTTACTCTAGGTGCAGTGAAGGCTTTCTACTCTTTTAATGCATTTGTTCAAGGATGAGGCTGTTGGTAAAACCCAGGAGTTTCCTCTTCTTACCCTTGAGACATTTTTACATTTTTATGTTTGAAATGGAATAAACCCACTTTGCTTACATATTTCATGATTCTGCATTTTTTGTTGTGGTTTTTATTTGTTTTGTTTGATTGCTTGTTTAGTTTTTTAAACAGTAGAATCTTTTGAGCAGTCTATCTTATGATGTGTGATGTGGGTGATAACGATGGATGCATGAATTTCACACAGTTAGCTTGCTACTCCACTCATCAAGATGATTTCATTACTTTCCATGACAAATACTGTCCTTTTTTGAGAATTTCTGCTTTTGCTCCTACAATCACAAAATCATTATCAGGAATGTGGGTCTGAAACACACAGCCAGCAACTGAGACCTTACTAAGATAGTTCTGCAATTGTATGTTAAAAAGTCCTCAGCTCTTTGTCATTAATGAACAATGTTTTGGATTTCTGCTTTTAAACAATTTTTTTTTTTTCAGTGAAGAAAGAAGATAAGAAGATGTCTGTCATCTCGAGGCCAAGCCTTCACATTTATCAGTGCTCAGCATTTATTGAATATAGGTGTCTGCAGAAACTAGTTCTGACCTGAGAAGGCCCAGGTCCTACAGAGCTCGAGGGAGACCCCAGAGTGTCAGCACTCAGGTGTTTGATTGTTCGTGGAGATTCCTCATACTCTGTTGGAAGCCTGGGTTCAGAGAATTTCAGTCTTTCAGTGCTGACAGGCAATGATCTTCAAAAGCACACTGCATTTGACCTGAGGCCTTGGGAAAAGCTTCCCAGATTATGTAATAGCACTGAGATTGTTGCTGTGTAATTGAAGAGAAGTTTTTTATATCCCTGGGTGGAATAGTAGGTATGTAGAAAATTTAGGTTTCTGGGATAATGTAAAAAACCTGCAGTGCAGAACATGAATGATTAGTTACTGGATTATAAGTAAAAATAAAATAGTTGGCATTCCATAGTTGGATAGACTGGACTTTAAAAGACCTTGCAAGGTAGCATTTGGGGGCCATTTTCACCTTGTTAACTTAGAGGCATATTCTGTGCAGCTGTACTATAGATAGGAAATAATAAACATCTGAGTCAGAAGAACAACTCCCCATCTCCTGCATTTCAATTCAAACTCTGAGTAAAAGAACCAAGAGACTGAGGCAAAGAAAGTACAGAACAGAGAAAATTAATAATACTCCCCAGCATGTGGATTGTGGAGGATCCTCAGCTGATTCTGACATTTAGCTAGGATGAATCTAGGTCTGAGTTTATGTTGTTTTCCATGCACTGGATACTTTATCTTTGCTAGTTTTCTATCTTGTTTAAGATTCTGATTCTAACTCACAATACATAACAAAACCTGGGTATTTTAATATATATCTCATGCTTGTCTACAAGGCAAGAGTGATGGCCACCACCTATAGAGAATCTATGAGTGGTACTGTAAGTTAGAGACACATGAAACACCATTCCCTCTGCTTTTGGAGTTGGTGGTTTTAGGCTTATATAGCAACAAGCTTCACGGACTAATGCTGGGTCTTCCATGAGTGGTCCCAAGGAAGATGGACACATTCTCTTTTGCTCTCTTGTCTTGTTCTTAAGATGTAGTGGGTGCAAATTGCTGTGTGTCCACAGGTAGTCAGTGTATTTTGTTTTCTCTCCTGAGCTACCTATAAGTTAGAAAATATAGGCAAACTGGAAGGTGAGTAGTATAAATTTTCAGTATAACTTGAAAAGGTACCTCTTTAGAAAGAAAATCTGCAGTCCAAAGAGTGAGGAGTTTCTCAGTCTTGTTTTGCCATTTGAGTAATTTTAACTCTCCTTGCCTCCAAATGCCGGTGTTTTGCATTGCCCTTTAGTCTCAGAAACTTACAGACTCCTTAAATGTAAGTTTGATGCTGAAGTCCATGTCACAAATAAAGTTTTCCTTCTCTAAGATTGTGGTGACTTTTTAAATTTTGTAAATGCTTGTTGTTCTGCATCCTTGCTGTGGTTATCTGGAGTCTGTAGCTTGCTGAATGTGCAGAAGTAAGCCCACTTGGATGTACCTTATTCCTCTTAGTAACAAATTCCTTGGTTTCCCTCTCATTTATATTTAGTCCTAATATCTTGTAGTCCTTCCTTAAATGAATGGTTCCATTTAAAGGCAGAACACAACATAAAATATAGCAGTCCATTACAGCCTTACCTCTTTGCTACAGATTTATCTAAGCAGCTTAGTTTCTATTATAACTCCAGTCAGGAGCTTCACGTGTCCCATTTCTCCCCCCTTATCTCACTTATCTTTCTGAGAACATAAGGTACAAAATGATAATTCACTTGCCTGCTGTCTACCTCCTTCCAGGCTGTACCTCTAATTGTACCCTTAATGTCTCAAAGAAATTCAGTGGTCAGCTGCATTTATTAATTTATACATACCAATTGTATTTGTTTCCTGCAAAACACTGGATATTGAATTCGTTGCAGCAATTACACAAATATATGCACAAGGCAGGTTATGGATCAGGCTGTGCCTCAGTGCCTGCCCTGCCCAGGGCAGAGCAGTGATGGGAGCAGTTTTGCTGAGTTGACTGTTGGAAAACCTCTGAAGAATGTCCATTATCAGATGATGGTGCTGCTTTGGGTTGATAGGTTGCCCAGCCCCTCCCTACCTCAGCTCCTCCTGACCGCAGGGCCCTGTGCTGCTCTTTGCCTGCAGTTTTGGGATGAAGTGCAGGAGAGAGCCTTCCCCTCCTGCCCTTGGCCCTGTTCTCCTACTGCCTCCTGAACCCCAGGAGAATGGACCTTTGATGTTTGTTTGGCATCCCAATGCTGCCCCATATATACAGCATCCTTTACCACCCTGCCTTTCCTTGTTGTGAACACCCTTTTCCCAACTGTTTGCTTCCCAGTCCTCTTCTAGGAAACTCCACTCTAGACCACCGGAGAGCAGCAGTGCACAGCCACCTGATTCCCTAATGCATTCACTTAAGTTGTATTGTGACTGATGGATTTATTTTTCAGGCAGTGCTGAACAGACAGAGCTCCTGGGACAGTCAACATAAATGCTGGCCTTAAATCTAAGGAATAATCAGATGCACAATGGTGCAGGGCATTCTTTAATTCTCAGGCTGGAGGTAGTTTTTATTAGCTGAAGTAAACTGTTGGATACAATCAGAGCTGAAGGCATATTTGTCTTAATGGAAAATGAAAAATATACTCGTCCCTCTGTTAAATAAATCTTTTCTTGTGTGCTACAAACCTTTCCATGGCAACTACCCACTATTATTGTCATTACAGTTCAGGTGCTCTAGGACAATTAAAGTAAAGTCAGGAGGTTTCTGCAAATTAAGGAATTCTATAAACAACTGCTTCTCTATCAAGTCAGCTGTATCTGACATTCAATAACTGACTGCTGCAATGTGTAGCAAGGCTTAGTCCCCACTTCAAATAAGAGAAACTTCTGGCATGAATGGTTATAGCCCAGTGTTCTGAAACTGAGAAGACAGTTCTTTCAGGTTCAGTTGCAGACAACAGGAAGGTTAATTGATATAGCCAAAAAAATTAAACATCACTGCACTTTTAGGCAAGAAATTCCTGTTCATTTTGTCTATCTAGAGCACCCCATGCACAGAATTTTCTTCTCCATCAAGAAAAATGATAGGTAGGTATTTGGTGGTGGGTGTGGGTGGAGCTGAGAAGGTGTCGGCTTGGCATTTATGCATTGAACGAAAAAAAAGAAGTGTTTTGAAACTTGCTAATTTTCAGTCTGCTCTGGGGGCTGTGGTGGCAGAACTGAGTGCTCTGGAGCTGTGCTGCTGCAGTGAGGCTGTGTCAGCCTGAGGACAATGATGGCATGCAACACCAGGGGTCATTTGTCCTGCACACCAGCAATAACAACAGTCTAGGGAACAGCAGTCTTGTATCTCATGGTGCAAAATCCCTGTGGTGTAACCTTCTGCATGTGTGTCCTATACAGGCAGGCTGCTGCTGTTGAGTTTTGACATGGAGCCTGGGATTTTTTTCTGTGTGTCAAACACACCACCAGTTTTCATCCAGACTGTAACTGAGCATTATGTCCTTGGGGATGGAGATTGCATTACTGGCAGGAGAGGTGCAGGCTGGGTTGTGAACAGCTGTGGGGAAAGAACTGTGGGGAAATAACAGTAAGTCAGTGGTAGCACAGTCACTCTCTGGAAGCCCGGGAGACTCCTCTATCCCACAGATAAATCACCTCTCAACTCACCACAGATTGATGGATCCCCAGACTGTGAGATCTATCACCATATGATGTAGCCTATCCATAATGAATGAAAGGTGTTGATTAAAGTAGTGACTGGCAGTGTTATTTGTAAATAAGAAACATTGTCCTGTTCTGAGAATAGATTAAAAAAAGTGTTATTCACCCACCACTGCATTAAAGATTGCCTCATGTAGAAAAATTGCCTGTGCTGATCTCACTCATACAGTACTTGCTGATCTGATGGGGAAAATATTATACATGCTAAATTTAGGCAATATGGATGCTTACAAGAAGCTGTGCTCTCAAATACAACAGCACATCCATACTTAGCAAATCTGTTCCCCTCTCTCTGTTCATAAACAGGCCTGCAAGTGTTACAAATACTTTTACTAGTTTTTCAGTGTTGCTAGCACTTCAGAAACAACATAACTAAGTGGTGTCAGCTGTATTTTATTCACTTGAGAGCATTGCCTTTAGAATTGTGCACTGCTTTCCTTTACAGGGACAAATAGGACAGGGTTGCTGCAGTGCTGTAATGGATCAAAAGGCACAGGGCAAATTCCCTCCAGCTAAACCTGTATGTGGCAGCCATGTGCATCAAGGATGTGCTGTACTTAACTTTGCACAGTTTCCCTGTCCTGGCTTTGGCCCCTGCCAGCTCTGCCTCTCCGAACAATGCATGGGCATAGCTGTAGCTATGCCTATAGGGGAAGATGTTTATGGCAGAGAATGTGTCTTGAGCTGTTCTGTTGATCAGTAAAGGAAAAGCTGATGACTCTGCTTGGTCAGGTGCAGCTATGAAGCCTTGGGTTTTCCCCAGATATGGGGATAAGTTACCTGACCTCTCCCCAACTCAGAAATGTCCCTGTCATAAGCCACTCTTTGCCCTGGCTGCTGCTGCTCTAAAAGATCAGAGTCAGGGTAATGTAAGAGTTTTATTTGGTGAGATCAGATTTAGGATCACCTGTGACTTTTGCTCTCTGGCAGAACAATGCCAGTAGCAATTGTTAACCAAACATCTTCATGCTTCATAAAAGCCCACTATTAGAAAAATGTAGGGGAAGCTTCTTAATACCCATGTAGCTTAGTAGAGCTTCTATAAATTTTCTTACATGAAACTTTTCTAAAGATGTGCTATTAGAACTCCTACCGTAGAGCCTGCACACAACTTTAAATATCGTAATTTTCCTTTGGAAAAGATCATAGGGTAATAAGCCCTGCACATGACAAGAACATGTCTATTTTTCCATGCAAATATATTTCTGGCCAGTTAATAGACACTTCATTTTGTGTCTGTACTGTTTATTATCCTTTAATTTGGATAATTTTCCACCCTCTCAAGTACTGCTCTTAATGTGTTTATAAAAGCTTATATTCATTTTCTAGGATAAGCAGATAAAAGCAGTTTAACTTGTATCATAAGACATATTAAGGGTTCTCAAAAATTCTCCATTCTCATAATCACTGTGATAGTGCTTCTTTGAGTTTATTCCCATTTGAATTCCTCTTTCTTAAACATCAGTGAAGGGATATCTTGCCTTTATAGAGGATTTTCTGTTTTCCTTATATCACTGTGCAATGAAATGCTTCTTTCTTCTCAACTACTGTTATGCTCTTCTTCTTTTTTCCTCCTTTTTAATGTTATTTTGATTTCTGCTTCTGTGTCCCTAATGATATGTCCTATTCTGCTCCCTCTCTTTTTAATGTGACACATAAGCAAAGCATCTTATTTTGGGAAAATACTGCTGTAAAAAGTTGATTGAAAAAAAATCAAAGTACTGCTTATTTTGTGTCATACCTGCAGTGACAGAATTAGGACAAAACTGAACAATTTCAAGCATTTTTTCACATTTTCAAAGTAACCTGAAGCATTTTGTTTTGGCATAGAACATCTAATGAGTATTGTCATGGTAACTATTTGAAGAGACCACATTGCGTTTTCAGTTTTACTGGTATCACTTCAATGCAGTGGTAATAAAAATAGTGAAAAAGCCGACCCTCATTGCAAAACTTGAATCACTTAGAATGATTCATTATGGGATCTGGAAATAGATTCTTTGCTTGCTGATCTGCACACCCTTCCACTGAGAAGAGCAATGGGATAGATGCTCATAGTGGTGCTGTCCCCAGCTGCCTGGGGATCTAGCTGGTCTCCCATTTTTGACTTTCTGTGTGTTTATTAATGAACCATCACACAACTCTGCAGAAGGTCTAGAGTAATAACAGGATTAAGATTTTGTGTTCTACCATAGAAGAAAGGATCCTAGTGGCAACATACCTCTCATCTAATGTCAGAAACATAGGCAGAGGCAGAACAAGAAAGTTCAGAATCCTTCCTAATTAATGACTGAACTCAGTTTATAGGCAAATAGGCCTGAGTGGGAGGTGGCAGGGCAGGAAGTGTGGTCAGAAATAACAAAGGCAGCAGATGGAGTGTGGAAAGAGGCAATGGTGTGACTCCATGCATTTTGACAGGTATGAATTTATATGTTTTGAAAGGTATCAGCCTACTAACTTTGATAAAAGCCTCGGAGAGATAAGTACAGAGTGGGAAGGTATAAAGGT
Source organism: Lanius collurio (assembly GCA_020086605.1). Classification (NCBI taxonomy): domain Eukaryota; kingdom Metazoa; phylum Chordata; class Aves; order Passeriformes; family Laniidae; genus Lanius; species Lanius collurio. The sequence goes on from JACBWW010000005.1 coordinate 33,448,119, forward strand.
CATCAGCTTGCATCAGACAAGATATGCTTAAATGTCATACCTAAATTTTTGCAAAATGCAAAGACGAATTTAAAGTTCTACTGATTTTTCTAATCAGTGCTTTTGTATGATGGGCAATTATAACATGGTCTGAAGGACATTGGCTACATCCTTCAAAATTCAGGCACACATGATGTCATAAACTCCCAGAAATTTGATAGAAATTGATTACTTGCACAGATTTTCAGGGTCATGTCTTCATACAAATTAAAGTTTCATATCAGATTTGCACAAATATGGAGAATGGTGTCATCAGGCATTGTATCTTCATCACAGAACTGTTTTGCAGGCTTCTTTTATGTTTCATGATATCAGAGATTTCTTTGATAGTTTGAGAGCTAGTAATATGGCAACGTTAATTTGTTTTCCTTTCTTCAAGAATAAGACTGTACTTGCTACAATCTAAAAATATTTAAAATGTTTCAAGTTTGAATTCATTGCTGTAACCATCTTGTTTTATCCCTGGCAGATATAAGTTTATTTATTATCTACTTCAGGCTCAGATGATGTCAGCTGGGGATTATTATATATATGAATGACAATAACAGATCGGGTTTTATGGGTGTGTTTGTCTGACAGGCTAGGTAAAATTAAAAGAAAAAATGGGGCTTTGGTAATTGTTGGTAATAAAGAAGAGTTAAAGTCTAGTTCAGCATGATACTGAAGTAGGTGCTTAATTTCAAGCATGTAAGCAGCTCCATAAAACTTGATTGCATGAATAAGTGTTTGAAAGATAAGTCCCTGAAAGGCTTTTAATGTTCAAGGCATAGTGTGGAAGAGCACAAGCTTCTGATAACCTGTCCTATCTGAACTGAAAATTGATCAATGAATGTTTCACATCCATGCCCACAGGTTGTGAAAAGGCTGCTGAATATGGCCTTGGAAAATAATTATAATGTCAGAAATGAAGGGGGGAAGGGAATGTCAGCCTTTTCCAGAAGTGCTTCATTTGGATGTCATAACTCACTGAAAGAGGGGGAAAGAGCTAATACATCTCTGTTATCAAAACCAATTTGATTGTCTCCTTATGGAATTTAAATGACTTCTTAGAACACAATGAAACAAGTCCTCAAAAGTTAAGTGCATGCAGATCCTATGAAGTAAAGAACTGGGACACTGAATTTTAGCTCATTCGGTGATTCTTTATAACTTAATGACATAGACTTAGCTGGAGACCTAAATTAAAAACATACTGCAGTTCAGATAGTCTTAACAACTAGTTAAGAGAGAAATGCTTAGAGAACCTGTCTGCAGATTTCCGAGAGAGCAGTTGTAAATACTCTAGACGTATAGATGGAATAGAAAAACATTATGATCCCAGAAGTAGTAAGATGTAATCTCTGCAAAAGTGAGGTTAGAAAGCAAAGAATAGGTAAGAAAATGGAAACTGAGGTGAGAAAAAAGAGCTACATAGCTTCCATTAAAACTGTCTGAAAAAATGTTGGGAACAAGTCACAGTATGTCAGAAGTTTCTCCATAATGTGTCTTGTAACAAGGAGGAAGTGTTATAGGATGACACCTCTAAGATATCTTCCCTGTAAATTACAGTAATCATTTAATCAATATCTTAGTACCAAATTCCACTTTCTCTTTCATAAGATGAGATGCAATTCAATTAATTTATGCATTGTTGTACAGAAATTATGGGAAAATCTCTGTGTCTCATGTGACCTTAAGGCTATGCAGTACTCTGTATGTTACATGAAGTATATTAACCAATGGGAGAATGACAAAAGAACCCACCATGATGACTGTCTCTATGGTCACATTACATAGTGCAGATAAATTACTCTAATCTCTTACACGTGTTACTTAAAAGCATCTGAAGAGGTATTCCTGCTTCTCGTTAACTGAATACTCAGACCTTGTTCCTTTTGAACATCTGATTTTCTTATCCATCTTAAGTATCAATTTTCCTGAAGAACTAGGGTAGCAAGGTATCAGCATATTTTTATTTCCATTTTTTTCTTCTGCTTTCCCTTAAGAAATTCCATAGGGGAACTGAGATATCTCATTTTCTGTCTTAGCTGAATCAAAATATATTTTTGTATGTATGGACAAAATAGGAACTGGGACAACAGAAAGAATTACAATCTTTGTTTCTTTCATTCACCTACTGTGGGTTTGAATCACTTAACTGGACTTTTTTTTTGTTAATGGGACAAGGGCAGGCTGCTCATCTAGGTAGTGATCAAATCCCATAATGACCATTGGGAAATGTCTTGCTGACCACTAAAGGCTTAATTTTTTCCTCCATTTTTCATAGAGAATGATATATTCAAAAAGAACAGATTGAAGTGCAAATAGCAAGTGTCATGTAAAGATGTCAATGGCTATAGGATAAATCACTACAAAATATAAGTATATAAGCCTTGGGATTTCAAACTATTGAAAACTTATGATACCAATCAGACAATGATTACGCTGAATACACCTGGAAGGTGGCAAACATGTCTGCACAGAATATGCTTAATCTAGTCTGGGTTAACCCCTGGGTTTGGCCTGAAGAGCATGATGACACTTTCATCTGTCTGTGTAAGGTATGGGTTTTACCATCTCTCTTTCATGTATTCCTGACTGCAAAGTCCTCCTCTCTTGCCCAAGTTTAAAGTTCAGGTATTAGACAGGCAATGACTCTCAGCTCTTTCAGGAACCCTGGTTAGGGATTCTGTAGCTGAGTCTTAGGGGTTCAGTACAATGCAGGAAGAGCTAAGGGTTAAACACTATAAATGGCATACAAATATAGCCATAACGAATAACAGTGGCTAGCTGAATGTAGGCTGGAGATAAATAAAGCACGTAATATGTATTGTATAATTAATTAGTATTCCAGACAGAGTCTGCAAACAGGTTTTATAAAATCAGAGCACTACATAATTAATAGGCACACACGTATCACACTGAAGAGTTGATTCATTGCTAGAAACAGGGGCATTACATCAATCTCATGTATACCCTAGGATATGCTAATCAGAATTTTCCAGGTTTAAATGAGGAAAAAAGGATGCTACAGTCTGCGTAAATACATTCCTGTGCCACTACCTCTGGAAATGAAGGAGAAGCCAGGACAAGATCTTACATTTTTCATACAAATCACACATGCAGCATGGGATGTCTGATTAGGCAGGACTGCGTGTGCACATATGCAAACACATGGACGGGGTTTCTATGGATTTGCAGAACAAAGCACAGAGCTTTTGGCTTCCCTATCAAAGCCTGGTGGCTCTATGCCATAGTTGCACTGTCATATTCTTGTGTGGTGCATTGTCACTATGCCGTTTAGAGTGGGACTACTTTCATGCCTCTGCCTATGCACACAAGCACACAAAGTAATACTTTTTTGATGGGTTATTTGACAGGGTTTGACTGACCCACTGTTCAGCTCCTTATTCATGTATTGGAGGATGGAAGCACATACCGGTTACTTACAGTAGTACAAATATTAAATTATCTATAGAGGCCTGTGGGCCTGCTGGGAAAGCTACCCCAGAATGCTCTGTTCTGTTATGTTAATGTACCCCAGTTCTGCTCCCCCCGTTGGCTCTGTTGGCGGCTACAACCCTTGGTACTTGATATGCCCTGGGAGTGGCTTCATCAGTTCCCTTACCCTGGACCCCTCATTGTTCACCCCAAGAGACTTCCCTGAACCCTTGCAGGGGTGCAGACATATCAAATCTCTCCTGTGGAGCCCTATTCAAGGCTCTTGCTGCTCATTTCATGGTCAGACTGTTTTAGCCAGCACTCTGCTCTGTGTGTGTGAGCTGGCTGCACCGGGAGGCTTTGTCCTGGAGATGCTTTCAGGAAGGTCGCGACATGAAACCAGTCAAGAAGAACGTGACAATTATCATTTATCATTTCATGGCAATATAATTGCTGGAGGACTAATAAATAGCAGGATACTCAAAGTACTAACAAATACCCCCTGAAATACTCCTGAAATTTTGCAAATTGTTTAACAATCTTGTTTGAAAACCCCCAGAGAAGCAGCTACCTGAGTCCGTACCCGCACTCAACACCATGATGCCCAGCACCTGCCTCCCTACTTTCCTCTGGATGCTCTTGACAACATTGGCCGTGGATGCTTGGTTGGTAGCACAACCCAAGAAGAACGTATAGCGAAAGCATCCATGCCAGCACCCAAAAGATGAAAGTCTTCATCATCAACTTGAAGAAAGAATAAACCACCTGAGTGGTTTGAGGACTTGCTGGGACACTTGAGACTCATGAGGTGTTTAGCCTCCCTGTTAAAAGTTGTCTTATAGATTCCTTTAATTGTTTTTGTTGTTTTGTGTGTGCTCAATTGCTTAAAATCTTTGCTTTTGAGATCCTTAAGAAAGGTCCTTTTATTTAGTAAAGAAGGGGGAGCTGTAGAGGCCGGTGGGCCTGCTGAGAAAGCTACCCCAGAATGCTCTGTTCTGTTATGTTAATGTACCCCAGTTCTGCTCCCCAGGTTGGCTCCGTTGGTGGCTACAACCCTTCTTACTTGATATGCCCTGGGAGTGGCTTCATCAGTTCCCTTACCCTGGACCCCTCATTGTTCTCCCCCAGCGACTTCCCTGAACCCTTGTAGGGGTGCAGACACATCAAATCTCTCCTGTAGAACCCTATGCAAGGCTCTTGCTGCTCATTTCATGGTCAGACTGTTTTAGCCAGCTGTCTGCTCTGTGTGTGTAAGCTGCCTGCATCGGGCAGTTTTCTCCGGGAGACGCTTTCAGGAAGTTCACGACATGAAACCAGTCAAGAAGAACATGACAATTATCATTTATCATTTCATGGCAATATAATTGCTGGAGGACTAATAAATAGCAGGATACTCAAAGTACTAACAAATACCCCCTGAAATACTCAGTTTTAACCTTGCTTGCATGATGGATTTCTTAATCCACTGCATTTATTAATTGACTTTATGTTGGCACCTACAAGCCCTAAGAAACATCTGCCTTGCCATAATTAGGTTAAAATCTAAGTTGAAGCAGAAGCACTGTCTGATTTTTGGTTTAGACTATTGAAGAGCACTTTAAGTATTCAATGCACAGTATTTAACACAAAGTATATCAAGTTTAAAACATATAATTTTCCTGGTTGTAGTTTTAAGAAGAATAAAAGCCATTGTATGGTTCATTTCTTATGGGTGAGGGTATAAACTTTTACTACTAAGTTCATATTTATTCATGACTTCTGAATTTGACTATTGACATCTATCTTTCTGGGGCATGATTCTGCTGTCCTTGAACTCAGTGTCAAGACTCCTGTCCACTTTAATGAGAGAAAATTGTGTCTAAGCACTGCTTTTTCCTACTAGCATGAATTCTGAGCTGTAAAAAATGTTTCTTCAACTCTACTAATCCACAGTAATAATTCTTTTTACTTTGAACATATGTGGTAATTGTGCTGCTTCTATTACTGATTTTAAATTCTGGTTGCTGAGCATTGGATAAGTATTAATGAACTTCCTGTAAGAAATCTTTACAGTTAAAAACAAATTACAACTAATCCACTGAGCAATTTTGGATAATGACTGAGAATGATTTTTCCATGAACATGCTCCTACCCTGCAACATTATTGGGTGACTGATTTGTTGCACTCTAAGGTCAATATATAGGATCAGGTCAAGTGTTATGACAGGTAAAATAAGATCTTAGTTAAAATAATATTGTTTTAATATTTTTAAATATATATTGTAGATGTAGAAGATTTTATTAATTGAAATGAAATTCAGTTGAAGACTCCTTTCAGTCTCAGTGTTTTCTCTCAGTTCTCTCAGCCTGAAGAGGACCCAGTGGCTTTTAGCAGTTTTATACAATGGCTTTGTAGGCTTTATAAAGTAAGAAGAGATTAGTTTTGGGGGAGGTGGTTGCTCTGAATGTTCTTACCTTCTTCATTTTTAAAGGAACAAAATAATCACCAGAAATTCCTAGGGGGAGACAGCTTGCAGAACAGAGATAGCGTGTATTTGAAGGTAACAGCAGATTCAGAGAACTATTAAAGCTATCATCACAGATCAAACTCATGAAAACATGGTATTAATGGTCAGTCATGGTCTTACTGCAGAAACAATGAAGGCCACAGCAAAGAACTGTAGAAGTTAGACATGAAATGGTATATTAATAGGCTTTCCAGATTTGGGATTTTATTGCTTTCCAAATGCCGCGGTTTCTGTGCCTTAGTGCAAGGTGCTGCAATCTTCCCAAAAGCGTCTCCTTAGCGAAGCTGCTCAGCCGGAACACCACACACTCACACACGTGTGCACATGGACACACATGGATAGCTCCAGTCATATGGGTTGGCAGCAAAGAGACAGGAAGGGTCTCCGTGTAGAGTTCCATGGATGGAGATTTATTGCAGCCGCACCATGAAGGGATGCAGTGACAAAGAGAGAGAACAGTGCAGGACCCAGGGTTTTATAGGGGAGCGGGGCAAGCACCAATGGTCTGAGGGTGCAGGGGCGGTATGCAGTGGGGTTGGGTAAAGGAGGCAGTAGGGAAGCTCTGGGGAGCGGTGATGGGCAAGGGCCAGGGGGCAACAGGGAGTGGAGAACCTGCTAGGGCTTGGGGCAAATAAAGTTAACAAAGGGGGCAGGGAGGCCAACGGCCAACCAGGGAAGCAGAACTGGGGTACCTTAACATACCAGAAGAATACATGTTGGGGGAAGCCTCTTCTGTTCACTTTAACCTGCACAGGATCTCTGATACCCAGGACTGTCTCACCAGTGGACTGTCTTTGCCCTCACTGACCACCACAGGATTTCTGCCAATTCAGGATTGATTAATGCACTGCACTTTGATATATTCTGTCCAGCCTAGTTTTAAGTTTCTAACAATAGAAATGATATAACTTCTTACTAGGAAGGTATTTCTAACAAGAAACTTAGAGTCATTAAAGGGTCAGCAAGTCTCTAGTGATAAAAGGATTCATCTCTGTGTACTGAGGAGTACTACTGAGCTTGCTTGAAATACCTAAATCTTGTCTTGAATAGATGCAAATTGTGTAGATATGGTTGTTCCATGTAAGCCCTGATGTCATGTTAAGCACTAAATAATTCTCAGACTTCTACAAGCTTAATAGTTTTTTGAAATGCAATGTTAATTTTTAGCCTTGTAGCAGAACCTTGGATTGATTTTAACTGGTTTATATTCTGCTTTATCTGTAGCAAGTGGATAGCTACTATCTTGGAACAGATTCTGATATTTGGACTGAGGTTGCTGAGGGATATATTTACTTATATGCCACTTCCAGCCACCATAGAGCAAGGAGTGACTGATGTCATCCAAATAATCACCTGATGTTACAAGCTTCCCAGGATCCCTGTCCTTGATTTCTTTATAATCTCTCATAGTCAGAGAGGAGTCATTGTTATGGATTAATAATATCCAACTAAAAACTTATTTTCTTATTGAAGGCATCTATACACACACTTTATCTTCCTCACACTTTACTTTTGACCATGGCAAGATGTCAGGAATTTCGGGTTCAGTGAACATGTGAAAGGGTGCTATGCAGTAGATAACCAGTGATTTGGACAGACCTGAGTCCATTTCTCTTGTGCATGAGTACAGCTAGGTGACATTTACTTCAAGGCAGGCACTTCACTCCTATTGCATGGTTGGATAGATCAAAATAAGTCCAAATCCTTCCCAAATTAGGTGAAATAGTTCAATGGAAAAAGATGTCCAAGAACCGTAAAAATATACATGGCTTCCGTCTGGCATCAATTAAACTAAATGTTTTGACTTTTTCTTTGACATATGTAAGATGAAATTCAGCTAAACTTAATCTCAAAGCATAAACAAATTTGCATGGTATAGGATTTAATTAAAGAAACAATTGTTGTCCATACATGCTATAAATTATTTCAGTTCAGCCTGTATATATTATAAATTGAATAAAACACAATGAATTTTTATAAAATTTTGAAACATTTCAAATATTTGCAAGTGAAGAAACCTTATTCATCAGTTCTAACTGTAATTAAGAGTACTTTAGAAAAATTTGCAACTGACAAAGCATTTGGGCAAGGCAAAAGCCACAGTACTTTGTAGAAAGCTCCTGGTGAATTGGTAAGTAAACATACATGGATAAGATAGTGTTTGATGGATTTCAGAGAACTTAATGAGTAATAATGACATGTCTTCAACAGTATTAGTATTAAATCTCTGGCTTGACTGGGCCAATAATTTACACTAAGCTTTGTAGTCAAGAACAAATGGTTTTCACTTTTCTCCATCCTCCTGTGTTCTCACTTCAGTAAATTAGATCTTATCAGGACCAGTGAGAGACAGTCACCTGAAATGCAATCTTAGGAAGTTATTTGTTGCTCTTCTGGAGGGAACACAATTGTAGGAAGGCCTTCAGGTGTAGCTCAAGCAAGCAAAGCTGAAATGGAAACATCATATGTTTCATTTCTGATAAAAAAGTCCTCAAAACACTGTTTTCAAACAATGCCTGACAATGCCAAACAAGAGCTCAAAGGCACTAATTCCATCAAAGCCAAACATGTAGTTCAGATGCATAAATAAAGCATGTAGGGTAATCTCTAAAGGTACCCAAGTTTTAAGGGATTTTAAACTCTTAAAACTCTGTGCAGTGTTATTTTTATTAGATGTAAGTTAGTATTATGTAAAAGGTGATAATTAAAATTAAAAAATCTGACTTTCATTTCGCTTTCAAAAATAATCCTGATGTTGAAACACTCACTTCTGTTGTTTTTTTAAAAATCAAAATAAATGTGTATACTAGTGGACACAGACAGGGCTTCCTCATAGAGAAGCTGATGAAGTATGGGCTGGATGAGCAGACAGGATCCATGTTGAAAACTGCTGGGCCCAGAGGGTGGTGACCAGTGGTACAACATCCAGCTGGAGGCCAGTAATTAGCAGCTCCTGGTCAACATCTTCACTGATGATCTGGATGATGGGACAGAGCATACTCCCTCCATGGATACTGTAGAAAATACAAGACGTTCGGGACCAGACGGTTCAAGTGATCTCTACAGTTCAAGGCAGCTCCTGAAACATACTATTTATTTGCAAGGGTCATGGGTGCAGGAGCTCTGCTTAAGCTGCCAGCCACAGCTTGGAGCATGCCCCAAGAGAGAGCGAGAGAGAGAGCAGGAGATAGAGAGGTAGAGAGAGCTAGATCTAGAGAGTGAGAGAGAGCGCTAAAGGCTGGTTACACGATATTATATCTCTTCTTATACTGAATATGGTAATAGTACAACATCCAATCAATAGAAGACAGAAATACTTACAGAATTTACATACAACCTATCAAAACTACTACATTACCATGCTGTGTTACATTTTAACTCCTAAAAACTACTTTCTAAAACTACTTTTGTCTTCCCTGCCACACTGGCAGGGTTTCTCTGACCCTTGGACTTTTCTGCTTGCCAAAGCATCCTCTTCTTTGCCAAGGACATTGTTCAACCAAGAGGGATTCTCTTTCAGCTGGCTAGCCCATTGGTTTTTGGTTGTGCAGTAACTAACAGCTTGGTATCCTATATCTCAAAGCCAGCCTTCATTTCTATTTTGCTTACAGGTTTCATATTTTCAGAATCTTTTGCCAAGCAGTCATATCTATAAGGTTTCCCTATCTCATCCTCCCCAACATATACTGATGGCATAGGGAAGAGTGACTTCTATAAGAGAGGGTTGTGCTGTGGTCCAGAGTGATCTTATCAGGCTGGAGAGTCGGGCCAATGGGAGCCTCCTAAAGTTCAACAAGGGGAAGTGCAACATCCTGCACACAGCCCCAGGCATCAGTAGGTAGGGGCTGACCAGTAGGAAAGCAACTTGATCCTAAGAGACCCCTTCCAACCTCAACCCTTCTCTGATTCTATGTTTCTGTAATGGCACTTCTTTAAACTCATGATTCGGAAAAAAACAGATGGACCTGTGAAAATTCATGATACATCTTTTTGTTCCTCCTTTTAAAAAAAGTGAATCCGTGTCCAGTTTTGCAAAATTGTCTTAAGCATTTATAATATCCTGATTAAAAAAATATAATAAAAAGCAATAATATTGTTTATTCCTTCTTGAATTAATTATTGGTGGGAGAAAAATTTGTCTTTTGCTAGTTACTTGTGTACATATTACTTATTATTTAAAGACTTATTAAGTCTTTAAATACAGACTTCAAACTAATTCCCAAAGGAGCAAAACCCTGTAATTGTTGAATTCTTCTAGTGTGACAAGCTGTGGGAGCAACCCACATATGCAAAATTGGAAAACTAGGTAGAAAAATGTTTTAGCAGTCATTTATATTTATTGCTGGTTTTGGTCCTGAATGCGTGTGGAACATTAGGTCCCAATATTGTTTTTCTACAGGCAGGGAAAAACTGCTAAATATCTAAAAGTGAATATGCAGACTAAGAAAATGCAGAGGTTAATGCTTGTCACTACTTGGACTGAATCACAAAACATGAATTTATACACCTTTTTTTTCTCCACTGTTTTATCACCAGTCTAGTGGATGCACACATTTAATAGAGCAAATTAGACCAAAACTTCATAGAAGGAAAAAGATTCAGGTGAAAAGAGATGGAAGAAAAAAGAAGGCACATAGAGATGAACGGTTCATGGTGGCTGCAGACAAACTCCAAAGCAATAGAGATAGTGAGTTTCATGTTCTTTGGTACAGGCAGGAAAGGGAGCACAACAGTCATGACAGCAGGATGCTCTTTTCCTGGGTGATTTTCAAGGTATTCTGGGCAACAAAAGATGATACTTCTTTGTCAGAGTTCGAGTTCCAAGGTTTTGAGTCTTTAAACACAGTGACCAGTGTTTTGAGGTGTGCTCTCAGATGAGGGAGGTGGTATGCAGACCTCAGAGCACGTGATCTGTGCCTGTAGGAATTTGTACTAGTCTGAATTTGGAGAAATGCACTCTAAAGGAGCTGCAATTTTAAAGTGAGCTAAAATTGAAGCCTTCTACGGTTCAGTTTGGAGCTAATGTAAAGGAACAGTTGAGTTCTGAAAACCCTGCATTGGAGAAAATAATGAAGCTTTCTGGGAACTTGGAGGTCATGAAAATCAACACTGGTCGCCACTGCTGTTTGTGAATCTACTTTAGCTGTGGATTTGACTGAAACCTGAGCCAGGAAATTACTTTTGTTGCACAAGTGTAGGCATCCTGGTTTAACTCATTAGAGCTAATTCCACTTTTGTACAGCTAGGCTTTTGGATGATCAATTAAACTGAAAAATATGACTTGAAGAAAGATGTGTGTAGCAAAGTATTCTTGAATTTTGATAACTGTATAGACTTAAACCTCTCAGTTTCCTCTTTGTGCCTTTTCTTTGACACTAAAATGGGAGGTGATGAAATGAAACCCTGTGAAATATTTCTATATAAAGGTCCTTGGACAAATTAATTATGCCAAGTCCTTGTATTTGTATTGCCAAAAAGCACATCTGTTCCTTACCCACACATCTGCAGTAAAAAGACAAGATTTGTATAATTGCATTTTTGAGGAGATCCCAGAAAAAGTGATTCCTTTTAAGACTGTGGTAACTTGTTTTATTCTCTGGAGTATAAAGCCTGTAGACAACTGAACTGCAGCCATTGCTTTCATTCTTTGTGTCAAATGCAAGTTACAAGAAGGAAAACATTTTCCCTTGCTTTCTTTTTTTCCCTTACCAAATAAAAGCGTGTTTTCTTTTCTGAGAAGATTACTGAAATGCATGAGTGAATATAATTTACAAACAAAAGAATATTAAAAATAGTAAAAACATAGTTAAGAAAAAGAAAACCTCCATAAATACAATCTTCATGTCATGATGGCATTTCTAGACCTCCTCTTTGTAAGACATAGAATACTCCCTGGCAATTTACTGTGTAATGACTACAGTGACATTTACTGAATATTTGGACTAAATGATTTAGAAAATCATGATGTGGTTTTCACCTTGAGGCTGGATTGTTCAGTGTGTCTATCAGGCTGTTTATTAGGTCATCATTGTTCCATACTGTGCATTGCAGAGTACTTGGTTTTGGTGAGGATTATTTTTGTTTTGTTTTGTTACTGTTGTTAGCTCATGTGTACTAGTGGCATCAATAAATAATCTTGTATTAGATTCTAAGTCTGTCTCATCTGACTTTTGTAATTTTGGTTGAGTTGACACGGTGTCTGTCTTTAAATGCACAGTCACCTACCTTTTGTTTTGTTTTAAATTTTTGCTGCAGACTGGTACCTTGTCACTGGGGTTAATTACCTCTTGCCCTGGTTAAGATACTTCCATTTTGTTACAGTTCACTTTCCCTTTTAATTTTATAAATATTCTGATATTACATTCCTTAGCAGGAATATGTCTTAGAGATATGTGTCTGTATTTTAACATTTAGTCTCCATCTCATTTTTCTCAGCTGTTTTAATTTAAAATTGTTTTATATTTTACACATGAGCAGTTAAGCATGTAAGACAAATAAGTTATTTCTTATAGCATTCTGCATTAATTCACAGGTTCTACTTGTCCCAGTTAGGTAGTTCATGAATTTGGAATGCTTACTCCTTTTGGGAAGAATTTTGCTTCATAGGTTGTCATCAATCTCCCTGGTGTAGAATATATTTGACTGTATAATTTCTATCATTTTACTCATTATTTTGCTAAAGTTGCATTGAAAGTGAAATGATTCTGTAGCAAACACTTCCCTTGTGTATGCTACATCTGAGTGCATGGTGAAGATAAGGAGAAAACAACTGTTCTGTGTCGGGATGATTTAATGATGGATATTAAGATGACATTGCACAAAATGGCAGAACAAGGACTCATTGCTAAGAATTAGAATAAAGCAAAGTGCTACACTTCACATAGAAAAGAAGGATTTGAGTGAGTACAAACTGTTTTTGACTAAACAGCACAATGCTGAGCGTTCACAAGAGATGCTGTTCTGGGATATGCTAATGGAAGTTTTGTGTCGAGGGCATGGCAACTAATCGTTCTGCTAAGCTGGCAGGCACTAGTAAGGTTTCAGCTGGAGTGTGATCATACTGGATAGTTCATGTAAAGCAGATGCTGAAAAATTGCAGAGCAGGTTAAGAGAGCAATAAAAATAATCAGAAGTTTAAAGTATAATTTAGGATGAAAGGCTGAACATTTGAGTTGTTTTCTTATAGAAAGGAAATAGTGGAGATTAAAAGTGGTTGCAAAAGGAAACTAGAGAGTGACCTCCGCATGTCCATTGTGTGCAAGAATTTAACTTCCTTACTTTTCTCTAAGGGAGATTTGAGATTAGGGGCGATTTCTAGTTATGAGGATTCTTCAGGAACAAGCTACCAAGTCTTGGGATAGGATTCCCATTAATGAAAACTTCTGAGAACAAATCACTCACATCTCTTAAGAATGATCTAAATATATTTTTTCTTATCTTGGAGTGAAGGATTAGAAGTGATAATCTAAGATTTTATGCCTATGGTATTTAAGATGCTAATGTTGATAATGTTTTAACTCTGTGTTTCTGTAAGAAGCTAACAATTCAAGAAGAAAAAGTGATGAGGTAGATCATCTTGCTATATGTTGGAGTATACAGGTTAGGTATTGAAGATTAAATTGATTATCTTTGGCTTCCAGATATTATGGAGAAAGAAACAGCTACACAACAGGATTTACTTGATCTGCCCCAGAGCCTTTACAGTGGACTGTTCTCTGATCTGCCTCTTTCCTCTGGCTCTGAAGAGGCCTCCAGCTGATTAGGTTATATTTAGGTGTTTAACTTTTATATGCCCAAATGAGGTGAGAAGACTCTGAACCCAGCACTTCAGATTCTGAGGTTCCCAGTGTGTAGCTTTCTTTCATACACAAAGTGGTTTACAAAAGTGGTTTGGGGCAAATCTTTACAGAAGGATACAGATAGTTTTCTAGCTGGTTCTAGCCTCGTGAGACATTAGCAAGAATCTTTCTGGATGCTTGATAATTATGTGCTCATGGCATGGCTGTGCTGGCATTGCTCTCTTCCACCCCTCAGCAGCACTTGGTGAGTTGGATTAGACCACACAAATACACCCACATGGCACCATGAACTCAGGTGTTTGAACTGGAAGACAGTTACGAAGAAGGGTAAGAAGGAGAATTAGTGGAACCGTAGTCCAGTCAACTTCACCTCTCTCCCTGGGACCTGGATGGAGCATATACTTCTGGAAGCCTTTTCCTAATGCAAGGGACAAGAAGATGATCTGGAGCAGTCAGTGTGGGTTTATGTAGCAAAAGTCATGCTTACCCAACATGACAGCATTCTATGACAAGAAGAATTGCTTGGTAGATGAAGGAAGAGTGGTGGATATTTTTAATCCTGTCTTTAGCAGTATTGCAGCACTGTCTCTCATAAGTGACAGAGTACAGGCTCGGTAAGTGTATGGTGATGTGGCTTCAAAGTGGCCTGACTGCTTGAACTGCTGTTCTCCAAGTGCTGTGATCAGTGGCCTGAAGTACAGATGGAGTCCAGTTACTAGTTCTGGAGACTGATATCAGGGCCAATAGAGTTTAAAACTTTCATTACTGACCTGGATGACAGGACAGAGTACACCTTTGGGGGGCGGTTGCAGAGGGACTTGTTGATATCCCAAATGTCTGTGCTGCCATTCAGAAAATTGTTGACAGCCTGAAAAATGGACAAATGAGAATTTAATGAAGTACAAAATAGGGATATGGCAAACCCTGTACCTAAGGACAAATACAGTATTCCAGATCGCTATACTCTGCTGGGCTGATCAGCTGGGAAGGAACTTTGCAGAAGATCTATGGGTCCTGGTGAACAAAAACCTTGAGCTTGAGCCAGCAGTGCACCTTTGAGGTGGGGAAAGACAGCAGCCTCTCCACGGCTACATCAAGACACTCCAACCACTCTCAATCTGTTTACCTTGGAGAACAGAGGGCTCAGAGGCATCATATTCATGTGTAGAGATACCAGATGGAGGGCAGTGAGGAAGTCAGAGCCAGAAAAGAGGCAATAGGTATGAACTAAAACACAGGAGATTCTGTCTGAACCCCAGGAAACACTTTGAGAGTGACCAAGCATTGAACAGGTTGCCCTGAAAACAGGGCAGGTTTGATTCTATCCTTGAAGGTATTAAAGTCCAGCTGGACATGGTCATAGGCAACCTGTTCTTGGTGGCCCTGCTTTGAGCAGGGGGTTTGGATGAGATGATCTCCAAAGGTAACTTTCAGATTAGCCCATTATGTGTTCCTGTTATCAAACAACTGTTGACACACAGTAATATAAGTAATTAAGGTGTCACTGTGAAAAGGATTTTGTGCTCTACTGCTCAGCATTGTCACTGTTTAATTTAGTTTGGACTAAAGTATGAACATTGACTGAAGTAAATTTTAAAACTGTTGCACTACTTGGGCTTTTTATCTCAATAAATAAAGCTATACAGCAGCAATTTAAATTTTCCAAGGATAAAAAATTGTGAGTGATAACAATTCTACCATATTGTGCAAATGCAAATGCTAATAGTTAAGATAGCATGGGGAGTATTTTCTAACAAAAAGTATTCCAAGGTTAATGCTGCTCTAATGCTCGTTATTTGAATTAATGAACTAATGCCCTGAGATAGAGCTGGGGCATATGTGTACTCGATTCTGCTGCTGTGTAAGTGAACACAGTGAATATTAAAGTGCAGTTTGGGAGATAATAATTCCTAGTAGCTAATATTTTTGCCTTATGGAGTAATCAATAAATGTAGATACACATATTAATTTCTTAATTTTTCTAGGCCCATCTCCCCTCATCCACACAATTTTCACCTACAGTATTCCTTTATCTAAAATAATTTCTATTAAAACCAGACTGTACAATTGCTTCATGTGTGATATATACACCTGGAAACATATATATTTGCTTTCATTGGGAGATGGTAAAAATGTAAAATTTTTCTCTTTCATAGAATTCACTTAGTCTTGTTTTAAGGTTTGCGTGCAGATACATGAGTGTGGCAAACCAACCACATTGTAGGCACAGTTTTTTACATTATCTGTGTGAATGTCCTCAATACAATAGATTTTTTAAAAGCAGAAAAAAATAATTCCAAGGACTCAACTGATGTTCCAATGCCTTTTACTCCTGCAGTCAGCTCTTGCTGCCAGGTGTGCTGCTGGATGTTTGGAGTGACCCAGCGGGACTTGCTCTGTCGGTGACTGACAGAGGCAACGTCTGCACACCATTGGCACCATTCCATATAGGCTGTAAAACAGAATTTCACTACAGTGGTAAGCAGGAGTTCACTACTTGGTTGGCCTATTCTGACATACTGCTGAATAGTTCAAGAATTATTCTGGAGTTATGTTTTGAGGGGAAAGAAGCATTATAAAATAATGCAGTTCAAAGTCATGTGTGCAAGTTCTTTTGAGAATCCTTTCCTAGTAACCTACCCGTTAGACACAGACAACTATTCCTTGTGCTCTGCTACTTTATGTTGAATAGTTCAGTAATGCTTGACTAATTTTTGCCTGAAGTTTTCTGTCAGACGTAGTTTCTACTATTTAATTTATTTAGAAAATATATGTATAACACAGTTACAAACACCTTCATGATCTTAAGAGCTCCAGAGTGGTAGGCTGGCTTCAGTGCCCAGAAGTGAGAAAGAAGTTTTGGTGGTGAGGAGCTGAGATGAAGAGCAGTATGAATTTCCTGACCAAGTCTGTACATATTTTTGGCAAAAGTTCTCTCCAGCGGTCTCTTGAGGCTGTGGTTGTGAAACAGATGTTAAAACAGCTACTGTCCACAGCTATTTCAGCTTTGCATTTTCTTTTGCTAGAGGCTGGTGCTACAGGTCCTGTGCAGTGTCTTTTGAGCTCTTACTTGAAAAGCTGTTCATTATGTACAAAGATTTGGGTTTTTGAAATAATATTGAGGCCATGGCATATTACTACATCTAAGAAATGGACTTATCTGGTTTGTCAGTATCAAATTCTTTTAGTTTTCAGTACAAATTAATTTTCTGAATGTGGTTGTGCCTGTGAAGTTCTCCAGGTTTGAGTTCTTTGGTTTTGGGTGTATTAGAGTTTGCTGAAGACTTGTTGATTTTATATTAATATAGAAAATTATGAATGTGCTCCTCAATGATTACAAACCTTCAGTTTTCCACCTGTGATTTAGGTTTTCACCAACACTGGTAGCTTTGATGGTCTAGCAGGCTAGGACATGCATAAAACATACTCATTTTTCAAATTCACTACACCTTTGAATTTAACACTAGTGATAATAATTTGATCCTCTGGCTTCTAAATGCACAGCCAGTGAACTGTACTCATTAATAAGTATATTTCAGATGAATGTGCCACAAAGAGTATCCTATTACTTCTTAAAAATGTAATATCATGCTTGTTTTTAAATTTTCCCTTAGAAATAGTTCTATAAGACAATCAAATATCTTTATCATAAGTATCAACTGGGTAACACAGTGCTAACTGCAAGGTTCTAAAAGCCTATGGATCAGTAAGAAGCAAAGATGAACTAAATTTTAAAAGTTACTGTAGATGAAGGTATTTTGTGGTAACATGAAATGTGCTGTCAGACGATTCATAAACATTGCTTTGATTTTGATGGACTAACTGGCATATTTTATTGGTTTTAGGTCATTAGCCTAATGTGTTTTTTTCAGTGGGTGGTTACAATAAGTTCCATTGATATTTTTTATTTCAACTGAAGAACTGTGACTGCAGGGCAATCATAATATGCAATCATGTTCTGCAAGCTCTTCAGCATCTTCTCAGAAGGTTTCTCTTCCATACATATTAAGAAGCTAGTTCTGTCATCTAGATTAGATTTTTCTTTCTATGTCATGCCTCCTTTTTTGCTGGACTTGTGTGCCTGAAGAATTTTTTTCCATCAAAAGCATCTCTTCCTTGCTTATTCCTGGGATCATTTGCAGACCCTTTATAGACTAGGGTCCCTAGCAAAACACTCCTGAGTCTATTCCTCATCTCAGCTCCTTTGTTTCCTTTCCTTGCCTGTGTCATGCTGCCCAAACCTATCCTCACAAAACTGCCCTCACATCTGCCATCCCAGAAGCTGGCCACATCTTCTGCCACCTTTCTATCATGAGATGGTGGAACTTGGGATCCTGCATGGTAGAGGGAAAGCAATAAGCAGGACTTTTGGATGGACCACCAAAAAGTGTTTGTGCCCCTTCATGCAATGGACCTGTAGCAGCCAAGTGTTCGTGGCTGTTGGGTACTGCAGTCAGAAGGTTCTTTCCTTTTGATTCTTTGGATAAGGAGCACAAGATTCCAGGCTTCAAAAAGCAAGTGCTGATCTATGACAATAATTTATTTGGATTTTGATGTGTTTTCTGCCTGCATCTGAAGGACACAAGGAAAGGATCTGGTCAGCTGGTAGCTTGCAAACAGAATGAATTGTTCAGGCAGTATTGTAGATGTAACCCATAAACCATGGGTAGGGTACCTCACCCTTAATGTTAAAACATTGGAGCAGAGAAAATTAAGTGTACCAAAATGTCACAAAAAACCAAAAAGAGTTGTAATATTTGAACTATCCTTTAGAATTTCCTCTGTGTGGGAAATATCTACACATTCCTTGGACAGATTGAGAATGAAGTTTGTATCATTTATTAATACAATTTCTGGTGGACCTTGTTTTTCTGTGCTGGAGACCCCAGTTCTTGATAATCTCTTGCAATGGAATCAGCAGCCTGGGAACTGACAGGAAAACCTTTGCTGGTAGGATTTTGTTCTCTTGATCTAAAATGAAATTCTTGATGACAGCTAACAGCAAAGGCTCATCTGGTTTTCTTTGTGTGTTTGGTGCATGGAAGAGTGAATCAGATCACTTCTTTCCCCCCTCTCCAACAGGCGACATTTAGAAATATCATTGCAGACTTCACAACAGTGAGTGCAAAATCACGCAGTACTCTTTGCTTTAGAGGGGTGAAGCCAATATTTTATTTCTTCTTTTAACATCAATAGTGGTGCAGTGCGTCTTTGAAGACCTTTGTTGTATCTGATTTAGGGGATCTTCTGTTACATAAATAATCCATTCTATAGATGAAGCTGAGATATTTCTCCCTCAAAATATATGCTGTTTTAACAGGAAAGAGACTCCTCCTTCTCAGAGTTTGGTTCTCTTACAGTACCACAGGAGAGTTCTGCATCCATTAAAACAAAAAGGCTCCTATTTAGTGACATTTTCTCAGAGACTGGACGCTTAATACATTAGCCTGTAGCACCTTCAATCTGCTTCAGTCTGTTGACTGTTCCTTGTGTTATAATGAGACTATAGTCTCCTATGGACAGACCCATCATTTTCATGGTTTAGATAGTGCCTTCTATGATGAGGCTCTGGTCCATGATTAGATCTACTACATCCCACAATAGCAATATTTGTAATAAGATGCTTTTACTCCCACTGGCTGCAGTTCTGTTTAATGCAGTGTGGCACTGTGAAATATCCTGATAACTCCCAGAGCAGTTGCAGAGTGGTTGTGACAGCTTTGGCACCCTTAATTGCTGTTTATGAAATCTTGTGGCTTTCTGATGACTGCAGCCAGGGCAGCATCAAATGTGACTTAACATGGCAGCTAATTAAATGCCACATTTCGGTGTGGACTAATTATCTCTTAACTCAAGTCTTGAATAATACTTGCTAAATGTGGGCAGATAAAAAAACAACCACAATGACATTTTTATGTTGTTAATGTCCTTGCACTGAGAATTTGCTGGGAGCAATTTTAGTATCTCTGAAAGGCCGCCAGATGTCAGTATGACCTTCTGGAATTTACTGTGGTATAATTAACTCCCTTTTTATCAGACAGAATCAGGAGTTTTAAATCAATTTTTAAAAGAAAAGTTCTATTTTCTGTGACTGAAAGAAATAAAGTAAATTATTAAATGCCTTCTCAAAGTAGCAGTGAATCTTTCAGTTATTACAAAGAAAGGGCAATAATAAATGCTGGAGAAATTCTGTGCATTTTACAGTGGACTTTTGCAGAAAACTCAGACTGGATGGTAGGATGGTAAGAAGCATAAACATTTTTCTGTCACAAAACAGAAAGCTGAATGCAATTCTCTGAACAGAGAGTGGTTCTTGTTCTTTCATCTACCCAGCTTAGTTGTGCTATATCACAGTAGAGCTGGCATAGGGGAAGGTGACCTTCTCTTCTTAGCCCCTACTAAAACCACTACTGGGCAGAAGCAAGTAACAATACTGGCAGGACTCACAAAAGACTTGACTTTATTGTTATACCTTTTTTTTTTTTTTTTTTTTTTAAAATAGTTCTCTCATTACTGTATTCCAAGCCAGATGTACTTCTTTGACTACATGTAGGTTATTTGGCCTTGGAGACCTCCCTAGGTCCGTGTTGGAGTGTTCATCTGACCATTATCTATTGAAATATATGAGACTTGGGCATGTATCCCTCTTACCCTTGTGCACGCTGCTTCTCGTGTCAAGGAAACCTTCTCGGAACTGGTAGCAGTGGCAGTGCAATCCCTAGGTCCTCTGGTTTGGTGGATTTGAGGAGCAGGAACACAGGGGATGCCCTGACACATTTAGGACCCTAGTCAGGAACCCAGTCTCTTTAGAAACAAAAAGTTTGGGAAAACATGTACAGCTTTTTTTTTCTCCATATGAAACTGAAAACAGAAAGAGTCTCATTTATTTGTCTTCAATTCAGAGGCCTTGGTTGTGTTTTGAAGTAAAAAAAAAAAAAGAGAACAAAAGTGCCTCATGATAAAATTATGAGAGTTTACAAATTGGCTAAAGTTCTAATATCTAAGTACATGCAACATGATTATATTTCCTTGCTCTTCTGTTGTTTCAGTTAGGATGTTAAAAGTAGCTTGCTTTCCATCGCTGACTTGTCCTTGCATGTTTCCATCTCAAATTCCTTAATCGGGTGTCCTAAGCATCTTGCATAGAGGAGACATAAGTGCTAAAATCCTCTTAATGTACTGGAAAAAGGTGTTTTTACAGTGAGAATATTTAATTTTAACCAACTCATTGACTTCTGCAACCTAGAACAATGGATTAAAAATTTATTAAAACTAATACAACTGATGATTTATTGTTCCATGAAATAGGTGTATACAGTTTTTTAACAATGGATAACTGCAGCAGTCACGTATGTGAGTTAATGAGGAGGAGCTATTTTAAAGGAGAAATTTTTCCAAAATGCTGAAGTGATAAAAATAACTTTCTCAGTGCCAACCACCTCTATGACAATAGAAAAACTCAGTAACCTGAATTTCTCTCTTGTTTTTTTTCAAAGATTTTAAATTATTTTCATCTCAGGTGACTACAATATCCTCCCTGAGCTTTCCCTGCCTTCCCTGTACATATTTTGTGTGCACATATTTTGCTGTACATTCAGTTGTCTTTAAATGGATTTCAAGATGCTCAAAAGCATTAGCTAATGTTTTCAGCTTAGAAAGCATAGCATGCATAGTACAGGTTAAAGTTTTGTGCCAGGTGAAATCCAATGGCTTCAAATATTTGTATGATAGACATTCTGTTTTCAAAAGATGTCAAAATTTGTCAAAGTCTCTAAGGTGAAATGTACTCCCAAATGTCAAAGTTTTTCTTAAAGGAAAAAAATGCAAAAAAAATCCAACCTCAATATTTTCTAATTCATACTAAACATTTAGTTTCAATAAAGTAGAAATATTTATCTTCATCTTTGAATTTTTAATTTTTTTTTTTTTTTTTTATATTACAACATAGGGGAAAAAGATCAGAATGAGGCTATTTCAAAATGAGTTATCAAAATTTTCATGTTGCAGTCACTATGTTGAGCTTATCTAGTTTTCTGAAGTGGCATATTCCAGAGGAGTTGAAATCCATCTAAAGCTTCACCAATCCATTCTGCTTTCTAAAGTTACTGTTAAAAAAACCCTTTCAATATAAATCTTGCTTTAATCCAGTCCTTAACTGCCTTGGCTTGAAAGTTGCCAGATTTATTCCGAAGAGAAAGATGAAAGGTTTCCAAATTGGTTTTAAGTAAAAAATAATTCTCAGATTTTAGTTTCCAGTTTTGGCTTCTGTGTATTACTCCTTTATCTCCTTTTAGCTCAAATTGATCTTGTCTTCCTAAACTGAAAGGACCCTTAAAACCTCTGACTTACTATCCCTTAAATTAGAGGATTGTGAGATACTGAAGTTAGCAATGACCTTTGTTTCAGATAATTTTGGCTTGCTTCTGTGAAGGAAGTTCCTTACTTACTTTTCAGCTTGAAAAGAATCAGAGAGGGAAACCTGAAAATCATTAATGACATAATCTAGATGAGCATATGTGTTTGGGAATCAACACATCCTGTCCAAAACTACCTGTTAACATATCTGGAGTGACTTAAATGCTAATTGGGCACAGGAGGTGAGCAGGACCGATGCTCTAAGAGCTGGTGTTAGATATATCAGGAATATAGTCCTCCTTGAGGATTCCCAAAGCAATTTCAAAACTCTTATATCCTGTGTCCATCTGAATGACATGGTAAGTTAAGCAGCTGTAAGCAATTTCAGGCTGTTCTCAGCTGTTTGCTTATAATTCTGGATTCTGTTTACCACAAGCAGTGAGAAAACCCAGTCACCATCACAAAGTGGCTGCATGAAAGACAGATCTAAGAGAAGTAAATGGATGGTGGAGAGCAGGACATGAGTGGAAGGAGATAATTTTTAATTCAGTGTGTACTGCAGGCAGGCAAGGGTAGTGACAGAAGTGTGCATCTGGATTGGGGCTGGTCAGTAGCCAAAACAGCAGGAACTCAGTGGGATCTTTTGTTGATTCTGAATTTCTGCTGGTGTCCAAGGCAGCTGTTCCCCCTTTCCCTCTATCCTTTCTAGTATGATGCACAACATGAAAGAAGACAGCATAGTACAGACTTTCATTCTTCTGCTTTTCAAGAGCTAAATATAACTAAAGCATGTAATTTATGAAGTTCCCTTCATTTCCAGACTTCTCAATTTCTTCTAAAGGACACATTTTCTTAATTCCCTACTGACTCTATCACCTAATTGAAGTTATAGATTTTGATCTAATTCTAGTTGTAGACTTTAATAATAACTAGGAAGTTCCAGGGGATGCAAATTTTTATTATTTCTTGCATAAAATATGGAAACAATTGGATTTGTAAGCAGAAATCGCATTTTCTGCCTGAGAAGGGAACTGGAAGGAAAGCTGCACAAAACTGTTCACGCAGAGACTGAAGGATGCATCTGATTTCTGTGATTCTCACCCAAAAACTGAGATAATGAAATAAAGTGAATCAGTCATGGAGCTCGCAGCCATACTCTATTGTATTGGCATGAAAAGTATATTCCTCTCCTTCCACCTATTCTTATTTGTTGATTGAGATTGGTAGCTATTTGAATAACAATTATTTCTCTTCAATACCAATATTCTGCAATCTTGTCATGTTTGACTCTTAGACTGTACTCTAATAAGTACAAGGCATAATGATAATTCACAGACTACATTGATTTTAATGTCTTAAATACAGTTTTAAAATTAATTCAGCAATTATATTTGAAGTAAAATTTTAAACTTTAAACTTGTCCCTTAAGATTGACACTAAACCTGATAAATCTGAGTATGTGAGCGCTCTAAAAAGACTTTCAAAATGAAGAGTTAAAGTAGTTGTAATATACCACAGGAAAAATGGAATTTAAATTCCCTTCTCAAGTTCACTGTCCTGTTTCTGGGTATGATCTTGTCTGCAATGCACCAAATGGAATTTCTAGAGCAGGATGTGTGTTGAGAAAAATCTTATTACAATTGAGCATATATGAAGAAAATGCAGTCTAAGCACAAATCTGGAAATCTGAGCCTCCTTTCCACTTTGCATGATTTAATGTTTCTATCAGGTTCTCAGCAGTCTTTCCTTGTCTCTCCTGTTATGTTATTTACACATCTGAAAAACAGCATTAGAGATTCATATGCAACTTTGCAAAAAGTATGGAAATGTATTTCAGATGACACAGTAAAAGATATGAGAAGAATATCCTTAAAATGGATGAATCATATCCATTTCTTTAGTACATATTCATACTGCTCAGATATTGTGTTGATATTGAGTGGAAACTGTCCTCTGGAATACTAATGAAATCAAATGTTTGTTAATATTATTGAAATGATCAATGTAAGTCAAAATATAGAGTGGTTCTTAAAAACTGAAAGAATGGAATTTCTTCAATTTTTGTATACATAGAAAAGAAAGATAGAATTCGCTTTCTAGTGGGTCTCAAAATGCATTTGTAGTTTCAATTTTAAGAACAATGAAACATGTTAAACAATTTCCCAGCAATTCTGCCTGGTCAGATTGAACAATGCTCAAGTGGTTTAGTGTTCTGATTTCCCATCAGTCACATTTATCCAATCATGGAATAATCACCAGGCCCCTGGACACTGTTGAGATTATTCATGAGAGACTGCTGTGGTTAAGAAAAATTATTGAATGATGAAAGCAATTGCTGAAAAAGTCTTTGCTTGGTCCTAACTTCATTCATTTTTAAATGTGTACTTTTGTTTCTCTGTAGAAAAAAAAGGGAAGAAGTATAACTAGAAGTTCCAGCATAACATAAGCTGTTCTGGAGGGCTCTGCTGCTTCTCTGACTGTAGGGCTGTATGATGTGTTTATTCAAGTTTTGATTTCATCAGAATTAGTAAGTTTTGTGTTTTTTCTTACAGTAATATTGACTTGTAGGTAACTTACCTGTTTCAGACACTGTAGGAATAAGTTGAGAGATATTTAAAGAGTCTCCTTCTCAAAGATGTTGCTACTGACTGAAACTCTAGACAGAAAATGAAGACTTTTTGTTGTTTTTTGAAACTATATTTTAGGAAAGCAACTGAAAAACAAAGTGTGACAATATAGGATTTTCCATAAACCTGAAAACCATCTGTCTATTGTCTATCCTATGCTAGGACAAGAACTGGATAATGCCTCTTTGAGAAAACTGTCCTCTCTGTGGTGGCTTTTAAATGCTTTTTATACTGTTTCCCAATGTTTGTAGAGAACAACTTCTCCAAGTTTTGCTTGGATAAAGAAGAACATAGGATTGAAAGCATAGCTGTAGACTAACATTTTCTCATGTTGTTTGGTGATGAAATCCTGTGCTCTCAGTTTTCACGGATCTTTTATAAGGGAGGTATTCTTAATACAATCCAGTTACTATTTGGTATAAGATTGTACAAAACTAATGTAACAATTTCAGTTCTTCCCCTTTTCTTGGTGATTCTATAAGTTCACAATCTTCTTGGGCTGTCTATTCACCATGTTTCTTAAGAGACCTCCTAGGTAGGTATGATTTTTCCAAAACTGCTGAAACACCTTGCAAATTGCAAGCAAGGGAAACCCCTTATCAAAGAATGCTTTCTCCTTTGCCATGAAATTGTGACAGAGACTGTTCATAGCACAGTGTTCATATTGACTTCCAACATTTCATCAGTTGTGTGCTT
Source organism: Lanius collurio (assembly GCA_020086605.1). Classification (NCBI taxonomy): domain Eukaryota; kingdom Metazoa; phylum Chordata; class Aves; order Passeriformes; family Laniidae; genus Lanius; species Lanius collurio. The sequence goes on from JACBWW010000005.1 coordinate 33,473,562, forward strand.
CTGCTATTGTGCCAAGTAACAGCTCTGCAAGGGTGTTCAATTGGTTAAATATGTTAATGGGAGCCAAGTGAACTTTTCAGAAGTGCCTTGATATTTAATTCAACTGAAGTTACAGGCAGTACAATGCTATGCTTTATGGAAGAATGGTGTGTTATATGCTGGGCTTCTCTCTGTTAAAATTCTTCTCAGCTTTGCTTTCACAGTCTGCTCTTCCTAGCCTTCTCTTCAACTCACATCTTCATTTGAATCTTCATTTGATTTTTTGATCTCTCCCAGCTATCATGTAAAAAATGCAATTGGGAACTTTTCTGCCATCTGATAAATGAATTACTCCTTCTACTTAAATCACTTCTTAAAATATTCCTTTTCTAGTTAGTCCATAATTGATTTGGTCTACAAAGCACTTTTTACCTCAGGTATGAAGGATACTGTATACAAGTAAATTTCATTGACTATAATTGCATTTATTTCTTGTGTTGTTTTCTTCACAGTTGAACAACAGTGCTGAGCTTTAGAGATAGTCTAGTACATTAGGTAGATTAACAGCAAGGTATCAGGCTGGTTATATATCTGAAATTTAAGAATATTGGTAATAGGATACTAATTCAGCACATGATTAGAAGACTGGAGCTGAGACAGAAAAAATATATTAAAAGTAGAGCTTTCTCTTTTCTTTACTTTGTGAACACTTTGTCCTTTGGAGTTATTTTACTGGATTTAATAAGAATGAACTTTTCTCCACTCTCTCAAATCAATAATAATTTAATTGACATATTCTGTCATATAACTCTATAGCCCAAACTAACATTTTTGATTTTAAATTACATTATCCCGTCTAACTCCAGAGTAGTTATTTTTCAAAAGTTCTAAGTAGAATCTTGCAAGAAATAAGAAGAAAAGTAGAGTTTTCAGGCAGCAGGAAATGGAACCTACAGGTACAAAGCAATGTTCATTTAGAAAACAAACAGTACAGGAGAAATTCACCTCAACACAGGGAAATGACCCTACTATTTCTCTATTAAGTATGAGATTTTTCTTGATTATACATGACTGATTTTCCTCAAGCACATTTGCTAGAGAAGTGGTTCTTATGACTGTAAGATGTTGATTTTCTCTGTGTCTGTTTTTAAATGTTGAAACAACAGAACATAGTTAGCATTATTTATCATATTGTTGTATAGTTTTATCCTTGAGTGGACAGAGGCTGGATGCCTTCTTGGGCAACAGATGACCTGAGGGCTGGTTTTTTTTTTTTTTTTGTGACTAAATTCCTTTTCATGATGTAAAATTGAGATAAGAGAATTTTAATAGTATAAAGAGCAAATTAAATACTGTAGAGGGCAAGATGCTAACAGCTATTCAACAGAGCATATAGACTTTCCATAGAGATGATAGTAGAAAACAGACCACTATTTGAGATACCTCTTTTCTCATTTAGTGAAGGAGCTCTGATCTCTGTCTGGTTTCTTCCTCCTGCTTTCTTCTTCTTTAATAAAATTTCATCAAGAAGTTAGATTTTTACAGACTCCACAGTGTTCTTGAAAAAAAATAGCCCTGAATTACTTGGACTTTGGCAAAGAAGTTTGAGGGAGGTTGACATAACTGAAAATGTGCTTATGCACTCTCTGTCCTCCTTTCTGTGCAGTCATCCTCTCTTGGTTACTTTCTCCAATCATGGGCTGGCTGTAACATTTGGCATTGTCCCTCCCAGAGAGAACTGGAAGACTCATCTTCTTGGCATAGATTTCTGACAATTCAAAACATTTAAAAATGAGTAACTTCACCCATCTCTGCTCTGTTACAGAAGGGGTGAAGAATCTCAGAGTTAACTCTTTCCATATCAAGGGGCAGGACTGTACCTTCCCACTGTGCACAGCTCTCATGGCAAGGGGAAGAGGGTAAGCATAATAACAATCTTTTCCACTGGGCTTTGGAATAGTTCCTAAATAGTTTGTACAGTCAGTGGGTGATTTGGATATTTCAGGGTGGCCAAGTCTCGGAGAGATCCCAAAGCAAAGGTATTCTGCTTAGAAAGAGGTATACACAGCAGCATATGGCCTACTAATTAAAATCAGTATTTTCCAAAGCTTAGAAAATGGGCCTTGGGTGCCAAAGTGGCAAATGCTCCTCTAATCTCATCTCAAAATTTTACAGATCATCTATAAATGAACACTTTGTTAATCATCAGTTTTGCTAAGAGATATTTTGTAATTTTTTCCTTTTTTTTTAAACATAGTTTCTAAAGAAGCACCTACCTATGCTAAAAGACTGCTAGGGTCAATATTATAGTTACCAAAAAACCCAAAGCACTTCTACCAAAAGAGAAATTATTTTTGTTAATGTAAAAAAATTAGGAAACCCCTACTCATTATATACTTGGAAATGTAAAATTAGTTTTTCTGGTTTTTTTTTTTTTCCACCCCAGAATAGAGAATAATTTCTACCCACTTCACAGTGGCAAGGATACACAATTCTACTGAATGTATCTGCCACAGACTTAGGGGTAAATAAAATTTTCTGAGATTTTGTGCTTTTTGAGAAGTACTATGCAGAGTTTTGAAAAACAAACATATGACAAAGTTTGTGATTCAGACTGGGTGAATTCTATACCTACCATTCCAAGCTGTCAATTTAGAGACAGAACTTGTAGTGCAGACTCAGCACTGACTGTGACTGTCCCAGGTGGTGCTGTCTTCCTGGGAAATATCTTCACCTGCAGAATCTGCTGTCTCTACCTTTTCAAAGTAAATTGACGGATGTCCCTAATGGGCTTCTCAAATACTAGCTGCAATTCATCTCAAGGGTTTTGGCAGCTGGGAGTACCCCCAGCCAACCAATTCTCCTTTCCTGTATGCTGCTAGTCCTGTAATTGTGTGCAACAGGAACAAAATTTTAAAAGTCAGTGTGCAATAGTGTAATTCTACTTGTTACAAGTAGGATGAAATTCAGGAAGAAGATGTGGTAAGTGCAATGTTATTTAGATTTCTCCTTAGCCCTACTTTTGGCTTGTTTCTCTGGCCTTCTAATACTGGCATGTTACCTAGTGCAGAGGCATGTTGCCATCTGAACAGATGGGTATGAGTGTAGGTGGCTAGGAGGACATGTTTGCTCATCAAATGTGTTTGTCGAAAGCAGTATTACTAGCCAGATATATTGGATCAGCTGTTCAGCCTGAGCTTTTATATCTATGTTTAAAACTGCTACTCTGATAAAAAAATGCATTAAATCATAAAATAATTAAATGTTTACAACCCTTTGAAATGTGGCATTTTTAGTTTGGGATAATCAGCACTTTTTTTTCTTAAATGTTTGGGTTGCAACAGAGGCATTATAACCAAGTTTCACCTCTAAAGTCTTAAAAAAAATCCTCTGAAACCACAGAACTGTGCCTGGTGGGGGGACAGCTAGATGGTACTGAGAAAGCCTATTGTAACATTTCATGGGAGTAGAGACCATTAGGACTATAGAGTGTGTCATTAAATCCTACTGCATTTTTACTTTTTTACCTTAGACTCAAATTCCTTAGTACTAGTAGTAGAGTAATTTGTGGAACTATATGTAATGAAATCTGAAATCTGCCTTAATTAGTGAGGTATCACAAGATGGGCATTAATCAGTGGTTTTAAACTGATTTTCCCCTTTCTCTTCCAGCAGAAAATGTCAGAGAAGTAGAAGTGCTCTTTAGTTTTTTTAGACTGCACATTCTTAATAAGTAGCAGTAATGTTACTATTTTATCATGCGAGGTGCTTCATCTGAATTTTTAGTATGCTGTGCTGCATTAGAAGATATTAAACAGGGCAGTTGACTAAGTGAATTAAATCTCTGTTGAAAGTTGTGGCTGCCTCATGGTTCCTGTCTTAGCTGCCTTATTCCTAGTGCTTCAAGATAAACCAGTGGCTCACAGAGCTGGAAACCTACTAGAAGTACATAGTTAAAAATGTGAGGTAGCAGCATTCATGCCTATCATGTAGTATCTAGCATCTCCTCTTTCTTCTTCAGCTTGCATATTTTTTTTCCTGCTGTCTTTTCAAGGAAGAGCTGAAATGCTGGAAAGATGTGTAAACAGGGGATAACAGATTGCTGTCCTGAGCTGAACACTTTGTTTTTAAATTTAGATGTTATGATCAGGCTGTGAATGAAATACAGTGATTCTTACAGTTCTCTACATCTCTTATGTTATTCAATGTAACAATAATCAGAATGGGGCCCCTTGACATGCTATATCTATGCAACAAAAAGCATGCAATGACAGAGCCTTTACAACCTGAGGAAAGTTATTATGGAAATACACCCCACACAAATCACTCTATGATCTAATTTAGATATAAACTTTTAACTGAGTCTTAGAAAATGTCTTTTTTGTTTTGTTTTGGTTTTAAGAGAATAAAGGTAATCTGAATAGCAAACTGAGGTCTAGCCAACATAATAAACTGTGATATACAGTACTATGAATTGGTTTTTGAAGATCAAATTAGTCCTATTTTTTTGTGAAACTTCAAGCCCATGTCCCCAGAAGTGTGCAGCCTCTCGACTTCCACTGTTTGGACAGGCCCTATATTCCCTTTTCAGTGTGACACTTACTCTTTTTGAAGTCTCTTTGAGAGGCACATTTTGAAACAACTTTGATGGATTGTGATTGTGATTTTCCTTACGAGTCAATTACCTGAAATGTAAAGCTTGGATAAAAATCGAAATATCTGAAGCACCTAGGTGCCTCTTGCAGCTCAGGGACATTGTAATTACCTAGCTCGGTATGTCAGAGGAAATAGAAACCCACTGGACCCTTCCTCTGAAACTGAAAGTGAGTTAATGGACATAAATGAAACTTTTTTCTTTGCAGCTGATTCAAATGTGGTTTGAGCAAACACAACCATTTATTTTCTGGAGACATGCCTAAGTAGATTTATTACAGATATTGGCTACTTCTAGAAAGGAAAATAGAATATTTGTCATTATCCTGACCTGCATTATTTTCTTTCTGTACTGGAGTATCTCAGCTTTGGTTTTCTGCAATTAGAAGTGCTAGCAGCTATTTCAAGAATTGCCTTTCCAAATGGAGCAAAGAGTGAATAGCAAATGGGAAGACAGATTCTGTTCTCCTAAGCCATAGGGCTTGTGAGCCCTGTGTCTGCTGGAAAAAGTCAAGGAGCTACATCAGAATGTGCTTTGAGGGATCTTTCTCCTTTGGCATGTACCTTGCAGTAAGTGTTGTTTTTCCCCTTTTAAGTTGCCTTTGACACTAAAAAAACCCCTACACTGTTGAATCACTAGGGAGTGTTTGGATCTCTCTTTCTTACTTTAAATACAGTGCCTTCAAAACCCTGTGTGCTCTGCAGGCATTTATTGCAGTCGGTAAGACCATAAATCTGTACTATTGAAGATACATTTTAACAGTTACGAACCACTGATTATGTCCTGCATGATCATATGCCATGCAGATCATATTAGGAAAAGGTGAGAGAAGAATTATTGCTGGAACCACCCTGTTTTATAAAATGGTTAATTGCCTGCATCCCAAGGCTCCAAGGTCCAGCTCTGTTTTGCCTCAGCTGCACAACCTTGTTCACATGTTGAAGAAGACTTGTGAGAAGCCATTAGGAAAGGTAAGAAGGATAAAATTATAGCCAGCAGTAGGAGAGCTGAGACCAGATTATCAAGTAGCTCACAGGTTCAGGAGCATAAAGAGCAATATAGAAAGACAAACCCCCCAAAAGAAGAAGTGGTCAAGGGGGAAAGGAGGCTAGCCAGGATCTTTTTGTAATTGGTTCAAGCCAATGGTGTTGATGGAGCAGCCAGACAATGGCAGCTTTGCACTGCAGAGGAGCCAACCCCAGGGCTGTGCAGGCTGACCCAACCTTGCTAGACCACTGCCTGTCTGGCCAGAAAAGACCCTGAGGGTCCCCAGTGGGCTGGGACCCTACTAATGGCTGGCCCTATAACTCACCCAGTCCTAGCTGCCTTCTGTGTGACTTAGCCAACAAGCCACTGCTGGCTACTTTAACATTGTATATCCTGTTCACAGAGCCTTTGCTTCTGCTGCTGTGTGAGTTGACATGGGCAGGCAGCCAGAACAACCACAAAACCATGGCTGAAATGCAAAGAGTTAATTTATTTCATTACCTTGTTAACCTTGCTAGGATCCTTAAGCAACACCTGATTGGAGCCCACAAGTGGGAATGCTGGCACTGTCAGGCTTACTCCATCCTAGTGATCGGTGAGGCTGCTTTTTGCACCCATTTGTCAAGGGCCATCTCCCTTGTGCTCTTTTGTGATCTCTGAGCTTTGATATCCTCTCTCCTGAGACTGGGAGGTCTGTGAGAGTGCCTCCAAGTCTCTGTAAACACCTATATTATCTCTACACAGAGATCCTACTCAAAACAATCAGAGGATCAACAGCAGAAGGCACAGAATATGTGGTTTCCCACACTTACTCTCCAGGTCCTGGGATTCCCAGCTGCAAGGTGATTAGAATGAATCTACCATCCTCTTCACCATTCTTCTGCTTTTAACACTTTCCTCCTGACAGCCACTGGAGGTCCACAAATATGCCAGCCTAGAAGAAGGGCTGGGACAAAGAGCCTTCATGTTTAACCCAGAGAAAGAAGAAATTAAAGAAGGTGCTGAGCTGGTGCCAGTGTACCTGGGGAACTCTGTCAAACTCTTGACAGTTGTGCTGTTCTCTTCCTTTTATGCACTTCCTTCTCTTCCTGGTGTCTGTTGTATGAGAAGAGACCAAGGTGGCTTAGCTGCCACTTTCTGAGAGGTTATTCACAGGTCCATGTCCTGATTAGGGCAGATGTGTCCTGCCTGCTGGAGAGAGGGGCTCCAGCTCTGCTGAGAGACAAGTGACCGAGGCACATGCCCTTCTTCCCAAGGTATGACTCCCTGTGAGGCCTTTCAGGGCATGTAGAGGTCGGGGGTACTGGTGGTTCAACTTCTTTTGGAGTGTTGCAACTTCTGGGGACCACTAGTATCACTTCTTGCGCACTTCAGGGGCATACCCATGCTCTCTACATAATTTCATCCTTTGAAGAACTGATAATTTCTTTTTCTGCTGTAAAGTGAAAACTTCAGGATTTCAAGCACAGATTTTTCCGCACAAATTTGGGTCACCTTTAGTGGAAAAAACCTATATGCACATTCTCTCTCAAAAAAGGGGACACTTGAAGTAAAAGAATACCACAGTGTGTGCTGTAGACTCTGAGATGAAAAATTTGTTTAAGAAAGCTGCAAAAGCTGCAAAACCCATAACCAGTTTTTTGGTTCCACTGAACTGCTCAAAAGCATGCAGCCTTAGTAGTGATGTAATCTGTAATTTAAAAAGATAACTGAAGTGAGAAAATAGAGAGAGTGCCATAACCTTATTAGTATTGCTTATGAAAAAAATTACAAGTTTTATTGACTTTGTACTGAACACTGACTTTATCTGTAGCCAGTGCACCCTTTTATTTTATGTATTTTCATTATGATTGCAGAGTGGAAACTAACCTCCAGAATTCAGGGGGGAGATGATGGCTCAAATGCCTCTGTGAATCATTCTAAGCCTCATTCAAACAGGGATGCAGCTAAATGAATGTAGATATTCAAGGCCTGTTTAGAAATGCCCGACGTACTGGTAAATGAAAATGACTGTCTCATTCTTTTTTTGTGAATGAAATTATTCAAAATAGCTAAAGGGGAAATGTCATTATATGAATCAATTCAATCAACACTTATTGATTAATCCTGCCTCTGGTGTTAGAAGTTCTCCTCTTTCATGCTAGAAAATACAAAAATCTCATTAAATTCAAAGACAGGCTGCTAGGGTTTGAATCAGTCTCTAAGTATTTGGACACAGGACCACATTTTTGCTTGACAGGATTTTGTGAGTCTCCTTGTAAAAGTGATTGCTATGTCTCAATGCAGGAAAATGGAGTTTCTTGGAATGACTAAGAAAGACCAGCCTGTAGCCAGGTCTGAAATTTGATGTCTTGTGATAGCTTGGGCATTCAGCAGCCAAGGTTTCACATCATTCCTTGAATTCTCCTTAAGTCTTGGCCAATCAGGGGATGGAAATACATGCTAGTTTGAGTGCAGAGTATCAGCAGATGTAAGGAAGGACACCTTTACCCCAGCTTAGTGCTTTTGTCAGTGTATAAACCATGAAGCAACTGATGCTCCTGCATAATGTCATCTTTGGGTTTGGACATAAGGGAAAAACAACTTTAAGCCTGCCCCTGAGATAGAAAGAAGAAACTGTAAATCAATAGTGGACATACCAAGAAAGAAGAAATTGTAAATCAATAGTGACATATCAAGCCTACAAAGCAATTCTTTCTGCTGGCTGTCCACCATACACTTTGAGGGCAATATAGTCTTTCCCTATTCCTGGACCCGAGGAGATGGCAGGAGGGGACAGCATTTGCCCTTTTAGAAAAAAAAATTAGTTTTTGTCTGATACTGGCTTTTCACCACCTCCTGCATATGGAACTGGCAGTATCAACACTTATCAATTATCTTAGCAACCACTGCAAATATGTGCACCCCATTGCAGATTAGATGATTCCAGAATGAAAATTGCCTTTCCCTCTCATTGCAGTAGCAATGTCAGGGCATATTTAACCTTGTCTTTGCATTGGAAAATGTTAACTCATAGCAAGACCTGTAATCTGCACCAAAATAATTCCAAAGCTTTGGTGAATATTAGGATTAATTTCTGTTCAATAAGCTATTCTGAACAGATAATGGATTTAGCAAAAGATTTAGCTTCAGATCAATACCAAGCATTTACATCAGATTTTTGAATTTTAGCAGTAGTTCCAGAACCTTTTCCTCCCTCTGATGCTTTATGTCCAATACCCACAAGTAACCACAAAAACCACGAAAATTGTATTTTTTCAGCACTTTTGCATATTGAGGTGATTCTTTGGAATTAAGTAATAAAAACCTGAAAGTAGACTTTTGGTGAATGGGAAATAATTTTGCTTCAGTTTTTTATGGTGGATATTACTTTAATGCTGAAATCTTTGCTTTGGCTTGTTGGTGAAAATTTCCATAGTACTGGCTTAAATTTAATATTAATTCAAAACATATAATTTCATCTCTCAATAACTCAGAACTTATTTTACTTCTATTTTTACACAGCACATTACTATGAAGTTTTTGCCTACCATTAGGTTAATAAAAATGAAAATCTGCTTGTTAAAAGATTAGAGTGTTAGATCACAAGCATTTTTTCCCTTCTACTTGATCACCTGCCTGTCCCTAGTAATGATCAAGTATTGAGTAGTAGTTTCAAGTAGTAAGAGTAGCAAATAAAAAACCCCTCAACCCACCCCCCTCAACAACCCCAAAAAATCCCCAAAGAAAAAAATACCCTGTTAGCATTTTGAAGAACATAAATTGTTTTCCTGAGGGTAATGTGTGGTTCTCTGATACCTACAACAAGTATAATAACCAGCAGCAGAAGTGCCCCTGGATTTATTAGTTAGTCTGCCAGCTCCTGTAAAATTACCACAGAATTGCTGAAGAAACCTATCATGCTCTCTGTGATATTTGCACAGTAAAGCAGAGGAAATGGGAGTTAATCCTATTGACCCCAAGGTTCTCCTCCTTGCATTTGAAAATGCTCCAGGTTCTCTAATACTTAATTTAGTTCAAGAGCAGATTACAAAGGCTTTTTACTATTACTGCCATTCTGAATAAAAATGAAGGTGATTCCATTAGTGCATTTGATAATGGTTAGGAAAACTTTCTGGAACTTGTTCTTAAGCCTTGATTTTTAGATTAGAGGGGATCTTGTTTCAACAAAGGCATTTGAATGCTTGTTTCTTTCCTAAATTTGAGGAAGTGATGCTGTCTTGTTTATAATACCAACTCAACCCAGAAATTTTCTATTTTTTCAGTGTGTATCTAGGGTTAGTTAATAATTCACAGTTTGCAAGATTTGTTATGGTGTCAAGTTTTCCATGTTTTCTCTCTTTTAAGGCTAAAATATTAAAATAAAAAATTATTTTCCACTTTCATTTAATTGGTTGGGGTTTTTTTTAACCTGTTAAAAAAGCATGCAGAATGTAGTACTTAGCTAGTTATTATTCTGGAGGTGGCTGGTAGATAGTTGTAATTTTAGCATCTTGTTTCAAATTTTGTAGTCTGTAAAACTTCTACAGTATGATGCTGAAACTTTCTATGAAAAATGTCTGTATCCAACTGAATTTCCCTTTTGGATGCTTTAGCCAAGACAGCAAAGCTATTTCAAAGAACAACAGTCAGAGAAAACACCAGGGATTCCCTGTAGATTCCCTGTGGTATTAGATTAGGCAATAGATTCCCTGTAGTAGATTCCCTGTGGTATTAAATTAGGCAATAGATATTTGGTTTAAAGCTGGCCTTTGGGTTAGCCATGTGAAAATTCCCCCAAATGTGACCAAGTCACAAGCTTTCAGACCTTGAGATTTGAGGACTAGTATGAAGCAGAATAAAGTGAACTTGAGAAACAGTAGTCATTGTCTGCCAGACTGTTTTCCCTTTCTGAGCTCTGAAATTAGGCATTCCACTCTTCATGCTCTCTATTTTTGTCTCACATAACTGAGGTATATTTTTTGGAGTGAATGGTGTGGGTTGATATTCTTTGATTTAAGGATGGATAGGTTCTCCCTTTCTCCCTTTCTTCCTTTCCTGTCTAGACTGATGAATTATTGTTGGTTCTGAAGCTTACAGTAAAAGCACAGTCTCCATCCATTCATCCTTTCACTACCCGCTTGCAGTGAGGACCTGCAGAGTGCCCACCTGGAGAAAGGTTCTATTGATATCTGGGAGGTAGGTGGGGAAAAATTGTTCATGGAGCATTCACTTCAAACACCGTACATCAAAAGACATCTGAAAGATAGGCTGGAGAGCCAAGATCTGTCTTCAGTAGATGTCTTCTAGCAGGGAAATGTTACCTTTTACATCATGGAAGAAGTCACAAAAACATCTTGTCAAAAGGTCTCCAGAGTAGTGCATTTTTTCTTGTCCAAAACCTGTGAAGCAATAACTGTATTACCCAAACAAAAATAAAATGTTCCCAATTTACAAAGCAAAAAAACCCCAAACCAAACAAAAAAAACCCTAAAAATCAACCCCCCTGCCAACCACACCCCCATCCAAAAAACAACAACCCCACAAAACCCCTCAATCCCCAAAACCTTAGCTTAAAAAAAAAAAAGCTTAACCATACCCTACCTATTTGATGTACCCTGGATAGCTGAGAAAAGGAGAAGCATAGTTTGCTCTGTCCAAGCGTGATAGAAATTTGTCAGGTTGTCAGTTATCTGGCAACCTAGAATTATGTAGGTTAACCCAGGGTTACCCTGGTCAACATAGGACATTAACTGAAATCAGGTAAGAATTGTTCAAGTGAAATTTGAGCCTACATAGTTTGTCTCTTTAAAAGTCTCCTTAGCACAATATATTTCTATAATTTCTTTCCTGTAAATGAATCCAAACTCCTCCTGCAGCTTTAGCTCTCTACCTCTCTCTACCTGTTTTGTGTCTCAAGACAAGGTTGTTTTGTCAATTGCATTACCCACATGCTTGTTCCCATTTGTCTCAAAGATTTATTCAACTGGGGCTATAGAATCAGTTTTGACATCCCCTGGGTACAGAACCACAACCATCACCCTATCCCTAGGCTTTGTTTAGAAATATATTATCCCTGTGAGACCTAACTTTAATCTAAATAAAACTAATAAGAGTCTTAATGTCAATTCTGAATACCTCTTAAAAATTCTTGCTTCCATGTTTTTTGATTTTCTGAAGGCATCCTAAAGCTTAAACTAAAATAATGATTCAAATGAGTTCAGTAAGTGCATTAAAACTGCTGTTTTTCCTTGTCTGAAGTTCATTTGTAAACTGAATTGCAAAACAAAAAAAAACCCAACCAAAACAAGCCCCCAGAATTTTCTGTCTGTTTAACTTTAAAGTGCAAATAAATCTCTACCTGAATTTTTGGAGTTTAGCAGAGTTTAAGGCTTTTGAAAGCCCACTTGAAAGACAGCAGAATTAAAAGTACTTTTAGCCCTGTGCTTAGTATGACATCTGTCTTCAGCTCAACCTAAAGGTCTCTTCTCAATGGAATTGAAGACTTTCTACCTTCTGTACCTGATACCCATGAGAATTGCTCAAGCTGTACCTGCTTAAGATTTATCCTGAAGTATTTTTTTTGTTGAAAATGCAATTTAAGAAGATTATCGGTAATTCTGAATCCTAATGCTAAACTTTACTATAAAGCAAGGTCTGTTTTATGTGAGGATCCAGGCTAACCATCAGGCTTACAGCTAACAAAATGGTTCAGTTCACAGTGCTCTCACCTCCAGCTGAAGGGCTGCTCTTGACAAAGTTTTGAGGGTTAACCCCAGTAGGCACAGCCTCACACAGCTTTTCAGTTTCCCTCCTTCCTTCTCCCACAAATGGGATGCAGGAGAAAATGTGAAGAGTAAAACTGAGGAAATTTATGGGTTGAGACAAAGTTTAATAGGTAAGGCAAAAGCTACTCAGGCAAGCAAAGCAAAGCAAGGACTTCACTCACCACTTCCCATGGGCAGACAGGGGTTCAGCCATCCTGAGGAAAGAAGGATTCTGTCACTGGGGAAGACAAATGCCTTAATTTCAAACTTTTTTGCTTCCTTCTTCGTGCAGTTTTTATTGCTCAGTGTGATGGGATATACCTCTGGTCAGCTGGGGTCAGCTATCCCAGCTGTGCTCTCTCCCAACTGCTTGTGCACTCCCAGCCTCCTGACTAGTGGGCTGAGAGGAAGAAAAGGACTTGACATTGTATAAGTGCTGCTCAGCTGTAGCTAAAGCATCAATGTGTTTCCAAACCTGTTTTCAGCATGAAATCCAAAACAAAGCCCCATATACGCTATGAAGAGAATGATTTCCATCTCAGCCAAAACCAGCATAGCTGATATTAAGGTCCATGTGTATTTATGTGACTGAAGACTAATAAACATAGGTCAGCTTTTTTTGGCAGTAAAAGGTTATCACCTCTGTCCAAGTTGGCTCTTTCAAAACAAGCTGGACTGAGGAAACTCCAATAAACACTTTTTTTTTTCCTACACTGAGCCTGAAGGTAGCTCAACCAGGCCTAGCCTGAATGCTGGCCTGATTTACCAGTCATGTGTCCCCTCACTAGTTAGATTTCGTAGTAGGATTTAGCTTCTGATTTTCTTCAGTAACTTGTTTAGTTCCAGAGGACTTCTGGGATTAATCAGAAGAAAAAAACCCCTACATTCAGCCTGTTTTTCTGTCACTAAGACCTATGCTCTCATTGATCCAAACTGTAAACCAAGATTTAATATAACACAGTCTTTCTCCCTGTACAAATGGCAAAAAGCTCAGTTAGATACAGCCATCATTTTTCTTTCTGAAATATTCCATGATAATCTTCACTCTTCACAGATCTAAGTTACTGATCAGGCAATCAGACCCATGTCTGAAAGAGCAATAAGTCTCTTATTATCTGCCCTTAAATTGCAGTAAAAGAACTTTCTAAGATCAATCAATAAACACAGATCTCTCAGTTTCTGCTTTGTCAACTTGTAATCTCAGAATAATGATGAATTTTTTCAAAGACCATGTAACTGCATCTGGTTTGGAAAATAATTTCTCTTTCTATCAGCCAGCATTATATCTGCAAACTTTAATGGACCCACCACTAAATTCAAATTAGGAGAACTGAATTAGGAAGACAATCTAACTCTGATTTAAAATTTAGACCAAAATTAGGATTAATCAACTATATATAAATTAATACTAGCAATAGCCTATCAGCTCCTGCTGTCACTACTCTTCATCTCTCTCTTTCAGGTTTTACAGAATAATCAGTAATACACCCGCGAGCTATTTTCCTGAATGTTCCACCTAACCATAATCATAAACTGGGAAAACCTGTTTCCCCTGGTACTGAAAATTATATGTGAGCTGTCATCATCCCTTATAATTGAAGGTTTTTGCAGGTGTTTTGACTAGACATTAAAAATCTGAATTCTAACGCTCCTGAATGTATCTTTAATCAGTAAGACAATTAGTGCTGTAGTAATGGAAGTAAGGCCCCTGACATCTTTTGTTTAGTCTTTCAAGATCTGGAGGCCTTGCAGGAAATGTGGGAAATATAATTTATTTAAATAGTACAAAAATTTTCATTCTGACCATATCCTGACGCATCTGGTGAGTGTGCCTACCAGGGGCTGTGCCCTGCTAGACCTGATGTTTATGAACAGAGAAGGGCTGGTGGGAGCTGAGGTGGCCAGAGGCTGTCTTGGGCGCAGTGAATATGGAATAATAAAGTTTTTGATTCTTGCTGAAGTATGGAAGGGGATCAACAAAACCTCTACCTTGTCCCTCTATTCTTGACACTGTCAAGGCTGCACCTCAAGCCCTGTGTCCAGTTGTGGGCCTCTCACAACAAGAAAGACATTGAGGTGCTGGAATATGTCCACAGAAGGGCAACAGACCTGGCGAAGCATCTAGGGAGCGAGTCATAAAAGGGTCAGCTGAGGGAATGGGGTCATTTAGCTTGGAGAAAAGGTGGCTCAGGGGAGACCTTATTACTCTAAAACTGCCTGAAAAGAGACTGTGGCCAGTTGGGGGGTTGTCTCTTCTCCCAGATAACTACCAACAGAAGGAGAGGAAATGGCTTCAAGATGACACAAATGACATTTGGGTTGGACATCAGGAAGAATTCCTCCACTGAAAGGGTGGTCAAACATTGGAACAGGCTTCCCAGGGAGGTGGTGGAGTCACCATCCCTGGAAGTGATCAAGAATTGACTGGGTGGGGCACTTCAGTGCTGTGATTTAGCTGTTATGGTGGTGATCAGTCAAAGGTTGGACTTCATGATATTGAAAGTCTTTTCCAATCTTAACAATTCTGTGATTCTGTTCCAAGCAGTGAAATAGACAAATGTGCCTCAAGTTTATATTAAATATAATTAAGATATCTACACACACAGCAGGACAAACAGCTGCATGTTAATGTTATCTCTTGTTTTATTACAGTAAGATTCCTAGAATAGTTCACAAAACTAATTCTTCAATCTAAATTTTCCCAAATCCTAACCCTATTTCTAAGGCTTACCTGGATGTAAAGCATAAAATAGAAAGCATATCCTCATAAGAAACATTATTCACCTTTTGTTGATTCATCAGCTAAAACAGCATTTGCGTATGTAGTCCTAATCTGCTTGTAATTCTAATCTGAGTTTTAGTTTATAACACCCTCAGAAACTGTAACAAGAGTTCAGTTCTCTTTTGACCTCTGTAGAAAATGATTTAGAAACAACAAAACACAGCTCTGCAATTCACACCTATTCGTTCCTTAAGTTTTATCCTGAGTTTTAACTAAAGCGAGAAGTATATAACTTCAGAGTCCACTTTATTATTACTAGTCCCTAACCTGTACTCCTACAGGCCCTTCAAAATCCAAAAGGAGAGACAATTCTTCAGTTAATGATCTTTAAGTCTCGTGTGAAACCCCAACCTTAGACACTGACCAGGCAAACATGTTAGCATTGGACTGTCAACAGTAGTTAGTCTCTACAGATTTCAGCCCTCTTTTGCTTGGAATGTTGGGGATTCAACATTAAACTGGCTGTAGAACATGCCATAACAAGTGCTGTTATCCAAGCCTTAATCTCAGAACTGACCTTTATGACAGATGGGTGAAGCCAGCTTGTTTAAATTAGGACTTTAACATGCAATCTGTTAAGAGGCCAGGACTCATGTTGCCTTTCACCCAATTTATAAAGACAAGGCTAGCATTTAACCTTGTTTTATCCCCACAGATTTTCCAAGATCCACGAAAAATTTCAGACCATCATACTGGAGTCTTAACCCAAATTTTAATTTTAGCAGTAGTCTTAATCATTCATCAGATTAGTTTACTTAACCATGTAACCCTTTCTTTTCTTAATTGCTGTATGTAACTTTTGCAGTGTGCAGAGACATGATAAACAGGAAACATCTTTGAGCAATTACTGGTTGGATAATGTGCACAATAGATATCTAACATGAGCAAACTGCAGAGGTAAGATCATGATCCTGGTATTTCCCAAGCCTTTGCTAACCAGTGCAATTGCTGGCCTTTCAGTTGGCTCATCCTCACTCTTTTTGAGTTTGTAACTACAGATTCTCTATTTTTTTTTAAGGTTTTATACCTTTTGGGCCAGTTGTTTTATTTTCCATCCTGAACTCCTGATCTGCCAACTATGACCATTTGAGGAATTATATCTTTTTTTCCTCACCTTGCTGGACTTTGTTGCATACTTTCTCACTTTACAAGATTTTTCTCAGTAGAACTGAGCCAAGGTCACATCGCACAGATGTTCCCAGACAGATGTTGGATCACAGACATTGAAGTCCTGCTGCAGCAGCAGGTCAGCAAGATTTTTGAGTGTGCCACGAGGCATCAGTGTTCTTGTGGGAGCCCTGTTGAATGTGTCAGTACATGTAAGTCCTTGATGTGCCTGCTAAACAGTGATTCTAACCCTAAATTGAGACCAACAGTGTGTCATTAGACAAAAGAACCTGAGAAATTGTTGATATCTGCTCTTATTGAATGATGCCAACATTTCATGTTTCACCAACAGAATTATTCATATTATGCTTTCCTATATATTACTGAAAGCTCTAAACACCCTGATAAATCAGGAGCTCTTCCCATTATTGTACCTAGATTATATCAATAGTTCTGTCCACATTTTTTTTCATTTAAAATATGTATTAGCCATCAGATAAAAGATCTTCAGCCTGCCTTTTCTCAAATTTTAATGCTAATCCCAGCTATCAGAGAACAGACTGACCTTCAGGAAAAGATACCTGAACCTGCTGGGATGAGGTCTTAACTTGCTCCGTGAACACAGGTCTTACATTTCTTTAACTTATCTGAGCATTAATTCTAACTCACACTGATACCTAATCTGGGAGTGGATCAGGTTACCTCACTGACAGTTATTAGTACTAGCATATAAAGACTCGTTCCTGTAAAAGTCAGCTGTAAAAACAGCAGTTCACCCCATTTTCCAAATCTTAACTCTTTCCACAATGGTAATTTTAACTCAATTTGCATTTCAGACCATGTTTTGAAATTAGATGTAAAGGTAAAAATATGCTGTGAGAGCTTGTAAAAGAGGTGGTTCACACAAGGATTTGACCAAGCAATGACAGAGCACATGTGAATGTGGAAAGTTTGTAGATGGTCTCCAGAAGTCCCTACCAACCCTAAAAATTCTCTGATTCTGTATTACGGGCATCACAAAAATCAGAGTTGAAGTGTGCAATGCTGGATATTGAAGTTATGTTACCATTTTGACCTTTCCTGTTACCAGATGATGCTACCTGATTAGACAACTGTTTAATCCAGTTTAATCTAGTAGAGAGGTTTTAAAAAAAATCCTACAGTTCTCTTGTCTAGATAAAAACTTCATTATGCAAATTTGGCTTTCTAAATTTGGTAACTGAGAGTAGTGGGATTACTGGAATATTTTTTTGTTTGGTTGGTTTTTTTGTTTTACTTTTGTTGTTGTTTTAATATTTAAAAATTATTTAAAATGTTAAAATAAAAGGTAAGTCTTGGCTATTCAAAAAAATAGAATCAATATAAAGTTAAATGAAAATAACTGTATGTAATTTTTTAACTCTTGAATAAGAGACTCGACATACAAGAACACTTGGATAATAATGTCTCCTAATCTCTAACTTTCAGCAATTCTATGGACTGTGATCAGTATGGATTGCTTTAAAGTGTTTCTGTCCCATGATACCTTTCTGGGACATATGACTGTCTTATGACTGCTAAATTTAATGCAGAATTATTTTTCAGAGGACAGTCAAAATATTTTTTCTTTCCTCCAAACTAAATGTTCTGGAATATTTTTGGTTTTTAGTCAATATTTTAACTTTTTGTCTTTACTAATATATAGTTGTATCAATACTGACTAAACTAATAGCACACATTATTGGCAAAATGGCCAATACACAAGGAATTGATAGGTTGTTTTTCAAGAAGCTAAACTGATGAGAGTCAAGTATAATTATAATACAATCTTATTTACATACAAGGGAGGAGATGAATTTCTGCCCCCCTGAGCCAAGAAGCAACAAATAATACAAGCAAGTTTTCTTGTTCAGAAATACAGATATGTCTTGTAGCAATCCCTACTACTTTCTTTCTGCTTTCTTTCTCTCAGACTACTAATACTCATTGAAAGTATAGAAGGTCTAAGTCAGAAAAACAGCTCATCTCCCTTCCTTCAGACAGTACAAGTACTCCTAAAATAGCATAGTCTATCTGGTAAATCAGTTGTGAAATAAGGACCGTAGCTCCAAAGTTCTCTGAAAACAGAGCCAACTTTAAACCTAAAATGTGCACCAGAGTGTTGCCATACCATGCTGTAGATTACAAATATGTGAATTAAAACATAAATCAACAGTAGTATTCTTAAATAATTATTATAGAACAAGATGAGTAAATAGGAAAAAGTAAGACATTGGAAAATTGGGAAAGGTGCAATATAGTCATCAGCTGAGCAAGACCCATTGTACTAAATGACAAGTTTGTAAGGCCTGCCAGTGACTTTCTGTGAGTAGTCAGACATTTGAATATTTTGTATATGACAGCACTATGTAAACTGGGCTATTTGCTCAGATTTATTTTTAATACTTTCCTTTTTAATGGTTGAATAAAACCTAAAATATAATAATCACATGGACATTTACCTAGCTTCCTTGTTCATCATCAGTCACCAAGGTCTCACTATTTTTCCTGTCCATGAACATATCAAAGTTGCAATTTCTTGAGCAACTTGCATTGTAACAGAAATAAGGCTAAGAAGAAATTTCAGTGAAATAAGGTGTTTATTGAGAAGATCCTATTTGGCTGTATGAATCTTAGAACCCCAGAGACTTATTTAAAGGCCTTCACACATGGTGCTTGTTTAGATATAAATATATATATAAAACTAAAAAATACCTATTGGATTGGCAAGTCATTGCCTCCAAATATAAAAAAGTTGTTCACTTACTATTTTCCTGTTTTTATATTTAACTAGAAGTAGCAAGTGATTAGTCACCTGTACAGTATAATGTGAGCTTGTTGTAATGTTATGTAGAGTATAGCCACAAGAAAACCAGCATGTCTGTAAAAGAAAGAAGAATTTTGCATCTTCCCAGTTAAAAATCTTCTTTTTTTGTAGTTTGATATTGATATAGAACAGTTAAACATATATCTTTAGGAAAAAAAATCCACCAAAACCCCAAATCAATCAGAAGAAACAACCTTTTTGGTATTTATGTCTATAAAGTGGCATTAATATTCAGTTCTCAGGTGCAACAATGATGTAGACACAGAAGTATCGTACAGAACAATAACTCATTTTGAAAAGCTCAAATTTACCCCAGCTAAAAAGGAATAGCCTAAATAAACATGTGTATGATTTTGTTCAAATTTCAGCACTTTAGGATTGAGGCATCGTGAATTCAGATGTGTAATCAACTGAATCCTAAAAAATGGGATACTTAAGCTACCACATTTGGTGTTTACTGAATAACTCAAGTTCCCACCAGTGCAAAAGAAGTTATCTTTATGTTAAGTCTGGCACACAATACAAAATACTAGTAAATTGAAGGTGACAACTCTTTTTGGATTAACTGAAAGCAGACTATGAGAAAACTTCCACTTCTTCAGGGACTAGGGTAATATATATTCCTTGTTGACTCTTTATTTTTCAGTAGTTCCTGTTCAAGATTTGTGATTACTGAAATGATATTATAGAGAGTATAGATAAGATCGTATATTTTTCAGCTTTTTCTGTAGAGCTGGATGAATATTTTTCATGATTTTTTGAAGCACCTTCAAGCAAGGTTATCTGTATCACAGCCATGAGGAGAGGTTGTCAGAACCTGCAGGGTTTCTGGGAGACCACAGGTTCATAAGGTGAACTGGAAAGAAAATGAGAAAAGGTTCGGGGGGGGGGAGGGGGATTTTTTTGAAGTTGAATTAACACTAATATTTTCTTGTCTAGAATTTTCTGACTTCGAGAATTGGTACTTCTGTTAATAACCTGGAAAAAGACAAGTTGTAGCTGAATGTGCTTTTGAAGAGAGCTCTTTCTTGATTTTCCTCAGGCTTGATATCTAGCATATGTTATTTTTCTCACATCACAGCTGTCCATCATAAATGTTTTTCTTTGTGGTATGTGATATATCCAGCTTGATGTTGTAAGTAATACAGAGTTGTATGAAATTTACTAGTAGACTGTAATATTTACTCCATTCACTTAAACAGCAGTTTTAAACAGATATACTGCCTTGTTTATCTGTACAGTTTTTTACCACTAGGATATATCCAGAAAGTATATAGCTGTGGCAATTGTTGTCATGTATTTCTAGAGATAACTTTTCAAACATTCAAACATGGCTATCATTTAAGACAAGTACACACAAATTACCATGATTTAGTGTATACTTCTACATAATCACATTTTTCAGGGTCTCTGAGCTTTTAAGCTGTCTGCCTCTTTCAAGCCCTTACATTTATATATTTCTATGATGTAGACTTCACTGTTGTAGCATATCAATGTAAATCTAAAGTAACTTCATTAAAATCAGTGGTGGTAGATGAGAAGAAAATTATTGTGAGAGATGACTCTGCTGTATACCTACACTATTTTTTATATATGGGAGGTATAGGACATGTCAGCACTATCTTAAATTGATGTCTGTATTTTATATTCATATGCCATTACTGCTACTGAGAATAAACTTCTCTGCCCTCTTCCATGCTGCATCATGCACCATGAATGCAAACTAATTGCAGTAGTAGCGGTAGGCCGTAGAAATATGTATTTATATAATGTGTGTTCTAGGATGAGAATGCATTCCCAAAATTTAAGATTGGAGGAAGCCCATGTACTTGAACCAGGACTTTGGCAAACCTCAGAGTGAGTTTTTGCTATAGCCTGGCCACAGTGAGGTCATGAAGTAGTCATTCCCTACAGCAGCAGAAAGAACTGAGGGGGGAAAGTAATCAGATTCCAGAAAATAATTTATTATTTAACTTTGGGGTAGTATAATCTTCCTTAGGACTTCTGTTTCAAGCCATACTAATGACCTAAAAGTGGATCTTGAAAATGAATCTGTGCTTCTTGTTGAAAATCGTTTCATTGGTAAAAAAAAAATGGCAATCATACATTTCTAGCCTGCAGTGCAAAATGTGCAACACTAAAGTGGAAGTCTGATAACAGACATGGGCTGACTAAGATGACAGAGTGCAATTTCAAATTGTGTACTTCTAACATAATCTAAAGAAAAATTCAGTTTATCTGAATAATATATGCTTTGTGATGAGTAATACAGCAAGGGAATGGCAGACAACACTTGAAAAAGGATATGGTAGTGTGGTAACTGACATCATGATATAACTAC
Source organism: Lanius collurio (assembly GCA_020086605.1). Lineage (NCBI taxonomy): Eukaryota > Metazoa > Chordata > Aves > Passeriformes > Laniidae > Lanius > Lanius collurio. Next base: position 33,495,003 of record JACBWW010000005.1, read on the forward strand.
TAGATGCAATTCCACCTGCATCAGGAGAGTTTTCTAAAGTTTATGAAGTCTGAGCATCTTTAAATGAAGATACATGTCACTCTGACGTATCTCAGGCCAGAGAGATTAATTTCTCTGTGTGATCCTGTCTTGGTTTAAGACAATTTAAGGGGAGGATGCTCTAAAATGAGTCATCTCCTCTTTGTATTAACCACTCCCTTTTCACCAATAAGGAGAGACAAATGTGAGTAGATATAAGTGAAAAAGTAACAGTTTACCTGAAAATGTAACAGCAACAGGTGAAAAATGATGGTGATAATCACTAGTTATAGAGATGCTGAATCTCCCTGACTCCCTGGGAACAAAGAGAAACAAAATGGTGGAGAAACCTCTTCCCCAAAATGGTGCACTCCATAGATGACCTCATGGTCCAGGAGACGAAGGCACAGATGGCAGACAATCCCTTCCCCCAAGATGGTGCCCTGTGCAGACAACCACAGGGCCCAAGAGACAAAGGCAAAGGTGTCAGACAAGTCTTGCTGGGCTCAGCCTTCCCCTGAACATAAAACTGGGAAGGCGGGAGCTTACAAAACAGTTCTGGTGGCAGATGGGGGCTGCTGGCATTGCCTGGCAGCTCTGGCCTCGCGGTGTCAGCCTCCCCAGTTCTTGCTGGTGGCCACGGTGGGTGTGTGTGTGAGGTCAGTGCTACTGCTCGCTGCCTCCTCCTGCTGCTCGCTGGACTCTGCTGGTCTTGGTGCTTGGGTCACTGCCTCAATGTGGGAACAAAGAAAATGGACCAGTCAAGAACCAAGGAATGGTGGCCTGGCCCTGACCAGCTCTGCACTGGGGACAGCTGTTGTGAAATTAGCTCTGAAACAGTTTGGGACTGTGAAATGAAGCCTCTTGGGTTGCTGCTGCTGCTACTTCGAGAACTGCCTGAAGCAACCTCCTCCAGAACCCAGAGGAAAACAAAAGAAGTCTTCTGCCTTGCACTGTCCCACCTTCCCCGTGAGAGCAAAAGAGAAATGCAAGAGGCTTCTGCCTGAGTGACCCTGACCTTAAGAAGGTGCTGGCACCCCCTGACCTCCTCAGTCCGTTTCTGGCCGCTGGTCTTCAAGAGGCAGTACTACCTGTGGGCATGTGACAGTAGCAATGATAGCTATGTATACAATAACGTTTTGGGTTACCCAGGACAGATCCATACTCCTTAGATTTGATAGTGAGAGAATTCCAATAACTACAGGAAGGTAACTGCAGTGCTTCACAGACATTGTGGAGAAAGATAATTTCTTTCCCAACCAGGGTGGAAGGGTGCAGGCTTGGTTGAAGGATTCATCAGAATTGTAAAATTTTGATAGGTGTGGTGATCACAGGTTTATTAATACAAACACACATGTAAAAAAAGCTACAAAAGCAATAGAGAAGTAAAAAGAATAAGAAGCTTCATAAATTAGAGCAATGTCTCCTTTTAAAACTGTGGCTCATATAAAGCATATAGAAGGGATCTAGTTCTGGAAAAGTGATTTCTGCAAAGCCATGCATAAATGCATGTGAAATACTAAGGAACCCATGTACGTGATGTACTTACAGCACTATACACATTGACATGCACAAAGCTGTGGCCCTAATCTTTGCTAAAAGCACACACCATCTGCCTGTAACTACTGCTGAAGTGAATGAACCTGCATACAGTCAGCAATGCATCAACCAAGCCAGTGTGACTAGTCTCTGTGGTGGATGGAATCTGAATAAATCAATAAGACATAAATTAATGAATTTCAGGCATATGTAGTTTTAGTATGGTTGCATTATGTTAACCATTCATCACTGTCTTTTCTCATGGATTGTCACAGTCATTTGTGTCTTACTTAAAAGATGTGGTAATGCCTTTAGAATAGGGCCTGTCTTCCTGTATGATCAGTCCAGAGGGACTTTGGTGCTGCTTGTAAGTATCAGTGAGTTACAGACATCTGATAACATTAGCACTGGTGAAATGACTGCACAGCAAGAGCTGTAGGTAGAGTTTTGCTCATCTCCTTGCATACTCAATGTATAGTTGTTGTGGAGGCGACTCTCTCTCCCTGAAATCCTGGGGGGACGGACCCTGCAGGGTACAGGTCTGCCTCTGTCCATGTCCCCATGTCACTTGTGCCCCATACCTGTTCCTGATTGGATGGTTTGTGTGCCCAGGGCCTGGGAAGAGAGCAGGGTCCCATGACTGGGGTCTGCCTGGGAACTCCAGCCATGCGGCTAGAGGAATAAAATAATCTCTAAACATCTACAAAAATACTGCTTCACCTTTCCTTCCAAATCCATCGCTTATATATTGTTGTAAGGATTCCCCGCACTAGAACAAATGGTAGAGAAATGCTGGCAAATGATCCCTGGAGAAGATAATTCATGAGTAACTCTCGATATCTCTTCTTGCTTTTGTTTTGATGTCCCATCTCTGAATGATGGAGGACTCATGGAAGGACTCATGGCTGTCTGAACCACAAAGAGACATTTACATTAAGCTAATAAAGGTTCTGCAACAGTAATATGTAGATTTTAGCTTAATTCAAACTCAGAAAGAACCAAGACGCTTTTTGACATGGCTGTTTAATAACTTCTTCTGTGTTTCTTGGGATTTGATTCTTACCAAGGACTTTTGGAGGAATGTTTGGACACAGTTAATTTCCAAATCAAAAAAGGTGCCAATGCAGGACAATTTCCCTGAATATTACCGAATTACAGAGACTGTTGGGCTGTGTCCTGCTACTGTATCAGCAGGGAACACGTGGTCAAGCAGCGCACACATTGCAGGGGGCTCCTCTGCCACCCTGGAGACCGCGCGGCCCTGGCTGCAGGTGCCAAGTGCATTGCGGGCAGTGGTGAGGGAGCTCCCGTGTGTGGGAGAGCCAGTGAGGCCAGGCACGGCGGGAGCAGAGCCAGCAGGGAGACTGGAGGTGGCGGGAGTGGAGCCAGGAGCAGCGCGGCGGCGCGGGCCCGACGGTGTTCACCCTGAGGCACAGGCGAGGGTGGTGGCAGCTGAGCCACATCCCGGCGATGGCTGCCCCGTGCCGCGTGGCGAGTGACGGTCCAAGCCTGAGCCCTGCGGCGAGAAAGGGATCGGCGGTTGTGGCAGTCGCTATGGTGACTGTGGTGAGCCACGCCGAGCAGAGCCAGAGTGGTGTGGGAGCGAGAAGGGAACAGTGCTAGCCCATGGCCACACAGCTGACGACAGCGGCGGCAGTGCCGGCGGTACAAAGCTGTGCACACGCGAATGCCTCACAGGGCGTGGCCGTGCAGCCGCGCAAATGCCCGGAAAGCATGGAGCAGTCACACGGGGGTCCAGAGAGGAACCGAGCATGCCGCCAAATGGCGATGCAAAGGTGGCCGGAGGTGGAGCACCCGGCAGGGTCAGCGTGCATCTGCATGGCCTGACTGGACCCACAGGGCCCCACACGCAATCCCGAGGAGTCCAGACCCTGCAGCAGGAACGCGCTGGCGGCTCCGGCCACAGCAGTCCCGGCTGCGGCAGCTCTGACACAAGAAAAACCAAAAGTGAAAGCAAGAACAATGGAACTCGAAAAAGTGAAAAGGTTATCACAGCTAGGGTTTTTGGAACTGTAAAGTGGTATAATGTAAAGAAAAATTATGGTTTCTTGTTGAAAAACAATATTGGAGAAAGCATTTTTGTCCATAAATCTGCTATGGTGAAAAATAACCCCCAAAGTGATGTTCCAAGCTTAGAGAAGGAGAAAGAGTAGAATTTAAAATTGTGCAAGGAAGGAAGGGCCCACAGGCCGCAGCTGTTACAGGCCCTGGGGGTGTCCCTGTCAAAGGCAGTAGATATGCTGGACAATATCCCCATAATCCCTATCCTTTCCCCTATCCCACCTTCCCCTTTTATCCCATGTCCCTTTATCCCCCATATATGCCCAACCCAAATCTCCCTTTCTGGCTCCCCTCACAAAACCAGTCTTTTTCATATGCCATGAATCCCCTTGCAATGCCGAGGCGGGGGGGGATGAAAAGGAGGGAGGGAAGAAATTAACCGTCATTTTCTAAGATTCCAACAGGTACAAAAAGGAAAATCCCTTCCTCAGTTTCCATCTGAAGCATGCTCAAGTCCTGTCTCCCTTCTGATGCTCCAAAGAGAATCTGTTTGGACATTTGAGGACTCAAGATAGTGGCTTCCTTTCCTTTGAAATTTTTTTATTGTTTATCCAACTATTTCCCATGTTATTTTATTTAATAAGGAAGGGTGAATTGTGGAGGTGCCTCTCCCTGAAATCCTGGGAGGAGGGACCCTGCAGGGTGCGGGTCTGTCCCTGTCCCTGCTCCCATGTCATGTGTGCCCCATACCTGTTCCTGGTTGGGTGAGTGGTTGGGTGTGCCTGGGGTGGGGAAAAGGAGAGCAGGGTCCCAGAGGAGTCTGCTTGGGAACTCTAGCCATGCGGCTGGAGAAGTAAAATCAACTCTGAACATCTACAAAATACCGCTTCATCTGTCCTTCCAAGTCCATCGCTGTCTTATATATTGTTGTAAGGAATCCCCGCACTACAACAAGTTGTCATCAGCCTTACCTGTTTGATGTGGTTACTACACAATTGGCCACACAGAGGCAGCAAAAATTGAAGATAAATTGTAAAATTCTGGTCTTGCTCAGTTAGGAGTAGAGTTGCATCTGGTTAGAGTACGTATGCAGAGACTGTGCTAGTGAATAAACTTTCTTCCCCAGTGTTCTTCATCCCGTGTTCCTACTCAGGGATATATTAACCTTCTTTCTGAAATATGAAAAGGAACAGTAGTTCCTTTTAGGATGAGAAAACAAAAAGCACCAATCCTCAGGATCTCTAGTGTCTCCTGCTGAATTATGCACCAATAGTATTCATTGCATGAAAAAATCCTCAAAAGGCTGCGGTCAAATGACTGTCTTGGCTGTAACACAACAGTACAATCTAGGAAGAGAAAAAAAAGCCCTTCAGTTTTTCCAGTGTGACAGACTCCATGATGCGCTGTTTAACACTGGTTTTTAGAGTTATATTTCTCCTTATGGCAGGACATATATATTATCATGCCAACTTCACCCCATCAGGAGTCCATCAGGGCTCATACAAATTTTGGATCTGTGTCTGCCAGCTGCAGCTGCTAGAATCATATTCCTGTTATGATCCCTGTGAGCTAGCTGGTGATGGAAATGGACTAAGACTGCATGATCTGAATCTGTTCCTTTTTCTAGCCAAGAGAAAAATGGGCTAGTCTTGGCCTTTTTGTTTACAGAAGCATTCTGGAAAGAAAAACAATGAAAAGTCACAATGAACTAGGAAGGAATAAATGCTTTCATAGGTTAGCCATAAGCTGGAGAGGAGCACTTCTAGAGCTTTCTAAATTGCAAGAAAAAAGGGAAAGGAAGAGCCTGGCACTGAAAATTCGACAAAGATGTGAGAAAAAAGACAAAGGAAGATTAATACTTGAGAAAACATGAAGATGACACAGATAGAACTTGTGGAAAAAGAGGGTGAATAAAAAGGAACAAAGAAGAAAAAATAAAAAAGATGTAAACAGAATGAAAAAATAGAAAAAGAGAAGTACAGGCAAGGAATCAAAATGGATTGCACAGGTAAGAATACAGAAGGGAAGAATTAAACTAAGGAAAGGAAAGCTGAACAAGACCACTAGTCCTAAGGCTCATATGCAATCTATTTCTACTGGATGATGCTGCATCAGTACTGGCAAGACTGCCTATTGGAGGAGGAGACATCTCAAAGGTCTGTATATTCAAAGGATGCAAGACCAACATGTAAACTTCTTGTGACACCCGAGATGAAAAAAGGAAGAAAAAAGGCAGCATATTTGTCCCAACTTAGGACTTTCGAAGTATGTGCACAGATGACAGCCACAAAAAATAGATAATTAAAAAAAAATTGAAATCACAACTAAGCTGGCATACTTAGTGTTTTATTTCTCTGGTGCATGTTTATGAAAGACTGAAAACTTGGCCAAGGAAATTTCAACTTAGATAACTGAAAAATATAATTTACTGACTATTTTTATTGCATAAGAATTATGTATTCTAGTCAGCAGGGCTTAGATAATAATGTCTAACCTTCTGCCTTTATCCAGAATGGCTGTCACCATCTTGACTTGAATATTTCCTTTGACCTTCAAAATGGCCTTTTCTATGGGACAGTTTACAGACATAAGAGAAGAGACTGACAAAACCGTCACAAATTCATCTAAATCCTGAACTTCAGTGATTCTTTGAACCAGAAGCCTTTTTTTGGCATGGACAAGTGTTACTTGTCAGTTTGGACATGCTTATGACCTATTAAAGGTCTGCTGTCAGAATATTTTTCAGTTCTTCTGTCATTCCTTGTAGCTAAGTTTTCTTCCTCTGTGAAGAGGAAATCTTCATGAAGGGACAGCAAGAAAGAACCTTTACAGTAACCTTTGATACCGTTTACATACTGGGAAATGCTTGCCAGGTAATTTTGCAAGTCTGCGGAGGCAGAATGTTGCAAAGTGCTTGTATGGAGCACATACTAAATAGATAATAATTTAAAATTGTTCATGGTTCCAGGAGTTGCTTGTTTTTATTTTCCTATGTGTTATTGAGAATATGGCAAAGAAATGTTAGGAAATTGCTTAAGAAATAAATAACCACGTGAATGAAAGACAGAATGGACAGTTCGAGAGGAAAAAGTGAGTCCACCACTGCAAAGAATGTTACCAGTAAGAATAATTTTGAAAGATGGCAGCTGCAGTAAAAATAAACCTTTAAAAACAGTGTGCTGAGGCAGTGCTCCAACTCTGGCTCAGAAGGAAGTGCATTACTTACTAAATTATGAGCAACATTCTGTTCCACATCCTGTTTAAAGATGGTATTTTCTCTTTGCACTGCAGAGAAGGGGAACAGAAGCCTTCCAGTAAAAAATGTGTTTTCTTCAGCTGAATTGCCATTGGTAGACTGTGAAAATGTTGTTAAAATGTTCTAAGGCATACATTTCTTTAAAGATAATGTAATAGATTTTTAAATTTTACAATATGTATGAAATTACTGTGGAATTTGAGTTGATGCTGATCACACAGAATGAATATAAGATGTAAAGGCACTCTTAGAAAAATAGAAGTCAAAAGAAAGGATGTAGATGTGACAGAGAGCTTAGAAGAGGAGAGGTTAAATAGATGGACTTGAGGCCTTTGCCATCACACAAGGAAAAAATGGTCAGAAGCAGTTTGGTTCATCCCATTTCATCCTCTGCTGTCTGCATTCTGATCTACTGGAAACAGTAGAATGGGGACATGTGGTACTCTAAAGTAATCTGTTGCTTTAAGTAAGGTGCCTAACTTTAAGTGCTGAGCCAGTCCAGCATAGAAAACATGCTCACAAATCTACTGCATTCTGACTGTGGAAAAATATATGGAAACACTGCTTAAAATGAACTAGTAAATGAAAATCTAGTAGCCACTTCACATATGTAAGCTAGAAAACTTTGTATGTGCTGTGGAGAAATCTATTCTATATGTAAACTTCCCCATTTTTATTTTGAATGCTACCTGTACCATATAACAGCACATTTTATAAATAATATAGCATACAACAATAAAATAATATAGTAACTGTATTATTTCAAGCAAAGCTTTTTTTTTTTTTTCTCATTTTGGTTTTCATACGCTACTCTCTTCTAGTAATATGATATTCAGACAGTGAGAATTTATATTTTCTGCAGGTTTTTTTAACCTATTGTCACAGTTCTTTATTTTGATTTTATTGGTAATGATGTTTGCTATATTTGTGGTTATGGCGATTTTCCATGTTCTTTAATCCAGCATGTTCTGATACTGAATTGCTTCCACAGAAGACAAAAATGAAACAGATAAATTGTGCTTTTGGATGACTGTATGAACTGTGTTCAGAAGTAACATCACAAATACCAAAACTTTAACTCCTATGTACAAGGAATAGTAAAGGAGCTAGACATTCCCTGTCCCAGGATTACCAAATGCTAGAGGCTCCAAATTTAAACCATACACTGCGTGGTGCTTCATACACATTCCCAGTGACTGTAGAGCAAAGAGTTCTCTGTCTGGATTGTTTCTTCATGTTCTTGGGTAGTTTCAGATGATGTCATTGATGACACAGCAAACCACCTATACAATCAGAGGCAATTCAAACAGAAATAGACATTTAGAACCCTGTCTAAAATGAAAGTTACAATTTTTCTGATAAAACTGTAAGGCAAACAGGGTGGAATTAATTTCAGTCAACTTTTAAATATATGTTGCAGGTCTCTACTGCCCAGATAGACACCTCAGGTTTTCTTCAGAGTCAAAAAAGATTAATAGTCACCCCTGGGATGAAGTTCATCTCATCCTGCTGTTGACATCTAAAATTAATCATACTTTAGAATTGCCTATATATTTTTGTAGTCTCTACAGAAAAATATAACACAATTAATTCAGAACTGGATACCATATTTCAGATGGCTAAAATTCATTGAATTCAAATAGCCTGCATCAGCTATCCTCTTCCAAGAGTCTTCCCACTTTGGGAAAAATGTCAGAGAGAATACTTTCTTTTTCCACAGAGATTTAGTAGTGTGTAGCAGCCTTAAGTTTTTTTGTTCAATATGCGAAGACCTTTAGGACTTACACAGGACACTAAATAAATTGTAACTTGCTTGAGAACAAAACTCGTTTTTTTGCTTGATTGGAATAGAAAACAAGAGAAGTCACTGGATCAGAATTAACCTGGGAAAACATTTGCTGGAACTAGAGTGTCCCTGCTGTGCCGCAGGGAAGAGGAAAGCTTAATAATTCATTGCAATACAGCTCAAAACCGAGTGAGATACTTGGATAGACTTCCAGAAATGCTTAGCAATGGGTTTGTGTCTGTTGATGCTGTTCAACGTTGGCCCTGGTAATATGTTACTTTCCCCATTTTTCTACTTTAAAACCAATGTAGTCTGCGCTGTTTCTATTTTATTCTAATGGAGACATAAATTTTTATACTAGCACAAAATAGTAAAATGAAATCTGAGTAACTAAACCTGCTGGGGCAGAACTTTCTACATTTCTATGAAGTGTTCTGTGGAGGTGTCTTCCCCTGAAATCCCGGGGGAGGGACCCTGCAGGGTACAGGTCTGTCCCTGTCCCTGCTCCCATGTCACGTGTGCCCCATACCTGTTCCTGATTGGTTGGTTTGTGTGCCCAGGGCCTGGGAAGAGAGGAGGGTCCGATGACTGGAGTCTGCCTGGGAACTCCAGCCATGCTGCTGGAGGAATAAATCACCCCTGAACATCTGCAAATATATCGCTTCATCTTTCCTTCCAAGTTCATTGCTATCTTATACATGTTGTAAGGATTCCCCGCGCTACAACAAATGGTAGAGAAATGCTGGCAAATGATCCCTGGAGAAGATAATTCATGAGTAACTCTCGATATCTCTTCTTTCTTTTGTTTTGATGTCCCATCTCTGAACGATGGAGGACTCATGGAAGGACTCATGGCTGTCCGAACCACAAAGAGACATTTACCTTAAATTTAAAAAGGTTCTGCAACAGTAATATGTAGATTTTAGCTTAATTCAAACTCAGAAAGAACCAAGACACTTTTTGACATGGCTGTTTAATAACTTCTTCTGTGTTTCTTGGGATTTGATTCTTACCAAGGACTTTTGGAGGAATGTTTGGACACAGTTAATTTCCAAATCAAAAAAGGTGCCAATGCAGGACAATTTCTGTGAATATTACCTGATATCAGAGACTGTTGAGCAATATCGGCTGTGTCCCGCTGCTGTTTTAGTGGCGAACACGTGGTCGAGCAGCGCGCGCGTTGCAGGGGGCTCCTCCGCCACCCTGGAGACTGTGCGGCCCCAGCCGTGGGTGCCCAGTGCACTGTGGGTGGCGGCGAGGGAGCTCCCACATGTGGGAGAGCCAGCAGTGGGGCCAGGCACAGTGTGAGCAGAGCCAGCAGAGAGACCGGAGGCAGCGGGAGTGGAGCCAGGAGCGATGCGAGAGCGCGGGCCCGATGGTGTTCACCCTGAGGCAGTGGCGAGGGTGGTGGTGGCTGAGGCGTGACGTGGCGATGGCCGCCCTGCACAGCGTGGCGAGCGACGGTCCAAGCCTGAGCCCTGCAGCAAGAAAGGCAGCGGTGATTGTGGCAGTTGCTATGGTGACCGCGGTGAGCCACGCCGAGCAGAGCCAGAGGGGCATGGGGGCGAGAAGGAAACTGTGCTAGTCGATGGCCACACAGCCGACAGCAGCAGCAGCAGCGGCAGTGCCGGCGGTACAAAGCCGCGCACACGCGAACGCCTCACAGGGCGTGGCCGTGCAGGCGCGCTAAAGCCCGGAAAGCGTGGAGCAGTCATGTGGAACTCTAGAACGAGAGAGTGAAACCGAAAGTGAAAGTAAGAACAAAGGAACTCGAAAAAATGAAAAGGTTATCACAGCTAGGGTTTTTGGAACTGTAAAACGGTATAATGTTAAGTAAAATTACGGTTTCTTGTTGAAAAAGGATACTGGAGAAAGTGTTTTTGTCCATAAATCTGCTATGGTGAAAAATAACCCCAAAAGTGGTGTTCCAAGGTTAGAAGAAGGAGAAAGAGTAGAATTTAAACATGTGCAAGGAAGGAAGGGCCCACAGGCCGCAGCTGTTACAGGCCCTGGGGGTGTCCCTGTCAAAGGCAGTAGATATGCTGGACAATATCCCCATAATCCCTATCCTTTCCCCTATCCCACCTTCCCCTTTTATCCCATGCCTCTTTATTCCCCATATATGCCCAGCCCAAATATCCGTTTCTGGTTCCCCTCTCAAAACCAGTCCTTTTCATTTGCCATGATCCCTTTGCAATGCCTGTTGCGTTCTTCTTATCTGGTTCCATGTTGCGACCTTCCTGAGAGCGTCTCCAGGAGAAAGCTGCCTGGTGCAGCCAACTTACCCACACCAACCAGACAGCTGGCTATAACAGTCTCCCGATGAAATGAGCAGCAAGAGCCTTGCGTAGGGTTCTACAGGAGAGATTTGATGTGTCCGCACCCCTGCAAGGGTTCAGGGAACTCTCTGGGGGAGAATAATGAGGGGTCCAGGGCAAGGGAACTGATGAAGCCACTCCCAGGGCATATCAAGTAAGAAGGGTTGTAGCCACCAACGGAGCCACCCTGGGGAGCAGAACTGGGGTACATTTACATAACAGAACAGAGCATTCTGGGGAAGCTTTTTCAGCAGGCCCACTGGCCTTTACACTGGTTGTCCTCGCAAAACCAGTCTTTTCATTTGCCATTAATCCCTTTGCAATACCGCGGGGGGGGATGAAAAGGAGGGAGGGAAGACATTGACCATCATTTTCTAAGATTCCAAGAGGTACAAAAAGGAAAATCCCTTCCTCAGTTTCCATCTGAAGCATGCTCAAGTCCTGTCTCCCTTCTGATGCTCCAAAGAGAATTTGATTCAACATTTGGGGACTCAAGATAGTGGCTTCCTTTCTTTTGAATTTTTTTTTCTGTTTATCCAACTTTTTCCCATGTTATTTTATTTAATAAGAAAGTGTGAATTGTGGAGGTGCCTCTCCCTGGAATCCCGGGGGAGGGACCCTGCAGGGTGCGAGTATGTCTCTGCCCCTCTACCCATGTCACGTGTGCCCCATGCCTGTTCCTGGTTGGGTGGTTTGGGGTGCCCAACGCCCAGGAAGAGAGCAGGGTCCCATGACTGGAGTCTGCCTGGGAACTCCAGTCATGCCGGCTGGAGGAATAAATCATCTCTGAACATCTAAAAAAATATCACTTCATCTTTACTTCCAAGTTCATTGCTGTCTTATTCATGTTGAAAAGGATTCCTCATTACAAAAGTGTTCATTCAATTTTGAACAAGAAATTTTTTTTTGTCTCAAATTTGACACATGCAATTTTATTTTCAGTATTTTTATACTGTCTGGTCTTTTCACAAGTAGCAGATAGTGTATAGTAAGCTATTCTACTGTGCTGCAAAAAAAGCACCCCTACTGTTTAAAGAGACAAAAATATTTGGATTAATTAAATGGTATTTTATATTTGAAAGAATTTCTCAGAATGGAGCTATGAGGCCTTCATTGCAATGGGAATTAAAGTGGTTTCTACTTGCTGTTTTATGAGATGGACAACAGCTCTTCTTGTAAAACAAGTGCAGTAGGTTAATAACTGGGTCAGTGCTCCATTCATGTCACTGTTTTCTTTCTGAGGGGAAGGTTTGTGCAGAAAAAATGACTGTAAAGGACAAAATGCAGGGTTTTGTCTTTGCTGCTTTACAGTGAATCTTCAGTAGATGTGTTTAAGATTTTCTAATTGACATGCCTACAAACTAAAGTTATCTATTTCTCCCTTATTATAAACTGTAATAGCAGTTCTATTGATCAATAAATGCCTTCAAGGCATAGTCTTATCGATGTTAAATTATGAAACAATAGAGGTGGGTAAATCATATTTCTGGAACATAGAATGCGAATTCTTTTGAAGATCCATAAAGATGTAGAATCTAATTCAGTTCCTCATTGCTATGTTTTCACTTCAAAGTCCAATAGTAGCAAACTTAGCTTTTCCCTGGAGCATGCAGGTGTAACACTGAGGATGTGGAGGAAACAGATCTAAGGCAGAAGAAAGCACTATTTTCAAACAGTTTTGATAGAAGTGCTCCAGTTTAATATATATACCCGCGTGTGACTGGCTGTTTGATATCATGATTGCGTTGACGCAGCAAGTTTCAAAGTCTGTTTTGTTCTCACAATATACAAGAATTCCTTTTTCACAGTAGGTTGGCTAACCTGTGTTCATCTGCAAGGTCCCAGATTTATTGAATAATGCAGGCTCTTTTAAGTTGATTTTTTTATTCTTACCTCTTAATAGTTTTACCATTTCTTCAAACATACTATAGTATCACAGATTTCCTTTGACCAAAATCTGTTTTTTGATGTCAGTGCAGTTCAATATCTAGACCCTAGCCCATTGTGGAGTTGCAAAAGAAGTGGCCTATATTCTTCTGTCTAGCAAAATTTAAATGAAAATGAAGATGTGAAAGAGATAAAATCTCCTATATAAAGTGAAGGAAAGCATGTTAAAGCATAGGATCCTTGAAAAAGGACAGAGAAGGGAAAAGACAAAGTGAGAAAACAATTTATACACAGCAAGATTATGTTGAAGGTAATAAATGAAATGTCAAAAAAGAAATGTAGGTTCCAGCTGTTTCAGAGGAGAAGATTGAGAAGACAGGAGTCCATCTCTCTTAAGTTTTCCACTTAGGGAAAATAATCCATATGGTGCACATTCATCCATTCTGCTGCAGTTCTCTGCCTGTTGGGGTGTTACTTTTGATGGGAACAGCCTGGAGTGAATTGTTAAGAATTGGGAAATAATTCTGTAGTTAATAAAGGAAAGTTTGTTGCCTTTCTGTAGCCCAGGTAAGAGACATCCCCAAGAAACTTCCCAGACTGTTATGGCCCTCTGATTATTACAGAGTTTGTGACTCTGTATTTAGGACATAAGTACATGTTTTATGAAAAGACTATGGAAGGAGCACGTGTGTCAAAGCTCCCTATGATCTTTGTTTACAGGAGAACACATCAGAAGCAGCACAATTACAGTAGTGATATTTTGCAGATACAGAAACAAAGTGACTTAAAGCTGCAAAGCAAATATCTATAAGTAAAGGGTTCTTTCAGTAGCTATTTGTTTTTACTAACCTTGACCTTCATCATACACACATCCTCTTGCTTTTCCACACTGTAAGCTTGGAAGACCACCACTAATAAGGGCATACATTTAATTTCCTGCTTTATGATTTCATTATGATATGGCTGATAGATTTTTTTTTCTCTGTCTCTTATGAACAAAGCTACACAATTTTGTAATTTTTATCCTATTCTAACTCTTGCAAATGTGTACTGGTCTGTACAGTCGATAGTCACCTCCCCCTTGCCTGGCAAATCATGGGAAGAGCTCTTCTAGAACTTTTGTCTGCCCTTGAGTGGATCCCAACAGATCCAAAAGATTTGTGTGTGTCTCAGTGGTGTAGCATGTCACTGACCATTTCCCCTTGGATTATAGGCACATCATTCTACTTTTGTCTCTGTCTTCCAGCTCAATATAATTCCCTTTGTTCTAGTCAATTTTATTTCTAAAATCAAAAATCATCTCAATTTATGAATAAAAGAAATAAGAACATTTAATTGTCCTCATTTTGACTTAGTGAAGGCCCTGTAGTGTTCTGGGTAAATTTACAGTGTCTATTCAACTGCATCACATTTATACTGTGAGTCAGGAAAAATAAACTCCCCTCCAAGCCCTAAGGACAAAACTGTTTACAGACAACTAGAAGCCATAGTAGTTTAACACTGATGGCTAGAACAATTCAAACAAATTCCACGATACTGTTTATTACTCTGTGATGGAGAATAGCAATCTATATGGACAGATTCTGACATAAGGACACATGAAGAGTATCACTCAATATATATATAAAGAAAGAGTGCCCTGTGAGGCATGAAGAGAGGAATTTAAAATGAGAGAGAAAAACAGAAAACATAGACAGATAGTTTACCATAACTTAACCACTTGGTTGACTGCTACTCTGAAAAAATAACTACTTTTTCTGAGCTATTGATAAATTTTATGATCCTTTCTAGCAGTTTCTTTCCTAGACTGAGTTAAAGACTTTTTTAGGTTATTAATTTCTTGTGTGAAGGTTTGCACTGTGCTTAGGAAAAGGATTTGTTTCTAATCACTATTAGAGTTGTATTTTAGACATGCTCTGATGCATTGGTGTATGCATACTTGGGGTTTATTACCCTTTGCCTCTTGTCTCACTGGTTGTTGTCTTGTCTCCTGCCCTTAGGGTCAGAACTGGATGGCTATAGCAATTCCAACTATAACCTCAAGCTTCTAACCACAGTGCTAATTGTGGGAACAATGCTCCACATCATTTCTCTGTAACCAAACTCATTTAACTGTAGCAGTCCCTGGTAGAGTAATCTGGAACATAGCAATGTGGTGAACAATTCTCTCCACCCTCTTACGTCTACAATTCACAAAGTGGCACATCTCAGTTTGGAGATTCCCTGGACCTAATATGTTGTCTGTGCATCAGCCAGTTTATTTAATACTCCTCCACCAGATTTCAAATGTAGGTCTCACACTGGCTTCTGTAGAGCAAAACCAGTTCCATGAGAGCCTGGCTGGATTTCCTCCAGCAGACCTCCCATGTGAGAGTGGATGAGCAGCCTAAGATGGCTGGACACCATGCAAGAATAATGGCATATGCTTAGAAATGAATATTTCAGCCTTAACTCTTTACACCAGCAAAGAACAGCTTTGTTCTGACTAAAGTGTTGACCAAACTCATACTGACCTAAATGATTTGTTTCAGCAGAGCAAAACACTTGAAGTAAATACAAAATATTATTTTAGTACAGCATTGAATAATATTTTAATTAATATTTCAGTGATTCAAAGTCTATTTCAAAGTTATTAATAAATATTTTATAAAAGCAAAAGATGGAAATTATTTACTCAGGCTAAAAGACATGTTTCAATTAGAAACTACATTCTTTTCCTGATCATGTGTTCATGAAAGGTATATGCGGTAGAGATGGTTGCAGAATGAGGGTCTAGCTCTGAAAATGAAAATGTGAAACAACAGTTAAGAGCCATTAGGAAATGCAGTTCTGGCTCATTGTCCATTTTTCATTGTGATAATTTGCCAGCTTGTGTCTGGATTGCTTTTTCCATATATACCAGAGCAATGTCATGGTAAATTGCAGTGATAGGTCATACAGGTCCTGATCAGTCACTGCCAACATTTGCATCTGAGTTCATGCTCTGGAGCATTATTCCAGTCATAATTATACTGAGGTGATTTTTTTCCTCCAGATAATAGGCAGTAAATTTACACACAATGTTTCAAGAACTAAAAAACTGCAAAAGCAAAGCCAAAGAAGCAAACAAACAAAACAAAACAAAACCCCAAACGTGTTCATAATGTAAACTGTTTTTTAAATAAGAAAGAAAGAAATGGAAAAGTCACTTTTCTGATGTATTGAAAACTTAAAAATGGCCCACATATTTATTTATTTCTTTATTTAGTGAACATATTCTTGGACTAAAAGCTTTGTAGGTTTTTATTCATAATTAATGTAATTCTTAAAGTGTAATTTGTAAAAAAAATTAAATATGGGTTTTTTACAAAAAAGAAAAAATACTTGTATTTTCCTTTTTTCAAAAAAACCCTAAAATATATTTTTGATATAGATCTAAACAAGTGCTTTTGTTTACTTTTCTTTTTCTCGTATAGTGGGGTGACAAAATAGGATATTCTGTCTACTTAAAAGATTTTATTACAATATTTGCATATGAAACCATCTTGCTATTCCTTTAGCTCAGATGAAAGTTTAGCTAATCAAAATAGAAAAAGAGTTTTTTTGATTCTTAAAATACAAAGACACATATAATAAAGCCTCTGTGTACAAACCATAAGAGTTTTACAATAAGCAGATCTCATGTTGGTTAGTGCCTGGCTTCAGCTGGGGTAGAACTGGTTTTCTACCTGGTTTGGATTCAGGATAAGAATGATATTGGTAACACACTGATGGTTTTACTGTTGCTGAGCAGCACTCACACTAAGTCAAGGACTTTTCAGTGTCTATTCCTGCCAGAGAGGAAGATGGCACAAGAGACTGAGGGGACACAGCTAGGACAGCTGACCCCAACTGGCCAGAGGGAAATTCCTAACCATATGGCATCATGCTAAACAATAAAACCGGGGGGGAATTTGTGGGGGGCAGCAAATGTTACTCAGGGACGGTCTGAGCATTTATCAGTGGGTGGTGAGAAAGTGCATTGTGCCTCACTTGTTTTGTATATTCTTTTATCATTATTATAATTTGCCTTTTCTTTTCTGTCCTATTAAATTATCTTTATCCTGACTCATGCATTTTAACTTTTTTCCAATTTGCTCCCCCACCCCACTGTGGGCGAGTGAATGGCTGTGTGTTCAGCTGCCTGGCAGGTTAAACTACAGGAATTAGAAAGGTCCTTAACTCAGCACATAAGGAATTAACATAAGAGTGTTACATCCTCTTGGCAAGTATTTCTTGGTCACATAAGAAAAGCAGAAAGCCTGTTTAGCCTCAGGGATAAATTCTGAATGATTTAATTTGATGAATCTTCTTTTCACATTCATTTGATTTGTCTAGATTCTCTTTTTCTTGTGAGAATTTCATTCTTCCTGGAACATCTCTTCTCTAAAAGTTACCTGTTGCCACCCAGGTTGTATGAGAATACCCACAATAAAGCCAGCCCTCAGAGAACAATGGCCTCAGCTTTGTTAATGTCCCTCCCCCTTTTACTCAACATATTTCTCATACAGAGCATCTGAAATTCAGACTTTCTGGAACATTTTCTGAAAGCCTTCTGGTCTCCTCCTTTCTGCAGAGAGCCTTGTTTCCATCATGTTTGCTGTCCCAGCATTATCATTGTAGATTTTATGTACAAGTACTAGTATGTTTTTTTCCTCTTTACAGAATTAGTGTCCAGATTTTCAGTGCACTGTTCCCCTAGTGCATATGACAGATGTCATTACATTCCAGTGAAGTATTTTGAATTGTTAGAGTTCATAGTCATGACAACAAACAAAAAAAAAAAAAAAAGAGAAACGTGTACTTTTCTGATCTTAAAAGGCAACATCTCTATAAGCAGCCACCTTGCATTCTAGAATCCATTTCAAACATAATATTTACACATGAAAATATGGATACAAAAAGAAATATTTCTGCTAAAAAGTTAGTTTCTTCTGTTGCTTTTTATTATTATTTTCGGTATCAATTTTTATTTCATGCAATAATTATTTCATACCTCAAGTCTTAAACATTCTAAAAATCTTTCTTATTGGAAGTTCATTAACTGGACAATGCAGAAAATTTGATCAAGTCTTCTGTGTTCTATACCTGTTTATCTAGAATATACTGAATTTGGAAGGAGTGGAGGCATAAAGCAAATAAGATCCATCTGTGACTGTAAAGAAATTGGACTATCTTCTCATTACTGTATGAAACACGAGAGACAAAGTTGTATCACAACATCATATTCCAGCATTGGTTATGACAACAATTTCAGAATTATTTTAATTGTTACAAATTATGTCAGCAAACATGTAAGCTGAAAATGCTTACGTTTGTAAGTAATTGAGCTGTTGATTTTATTAGTTGTGTTTGTTGCTAGGAGAGAAGCTTTTAAAGCTGCTTGCAGTGTTAATTGCACATTTCTTTCCTGTCTTGCAGAGAATGAGATAAAATCACTGATGTGTTTGGCTTTAGTTTCCAAAGCTAATGTAAGGAAATAAAATTTACTTAGCATGAAGTCAATCTTACTACTGTAAAACACTTTTAATGTTGAAACATTATGATACATTTCTTCTGCATAAGAACAAAAATGTAAGAGGAAGTATGGAAGAAAATCAGACCTATTTAAATCCTATGATTTAAAAACAAACAAAATTAATATTTTTTAATCAAATACTAGCTCACAGTAAGGAATGAGGAAACACTAGCTTTGAGCTAACTCTTAGTACAAAATGTCCATCCCACAGCTGGATAAACATTT
Organism: Lanius collurio; assembly: GCA_020086605.1. Lineage (NCBI taxonomy): Eukaryota > Metazoa > Chordata > Aves > Passeriformes > Laniidae > Lanius > Lanius collurio. The sequence goes on from JACBWW010000005.1 coordinate 33,513,590, forward strand.
CATGCAGTGGGTGAGTAGCTGGCTCATGGAATGGGCACAAAGAGTTAGAGTGAATAGGGTGACATCAGACTGGTGGCCTGTCACTAATGGGGTTCCACAGGGCTCCATCCTTGTCCCTGTGCTCTTCATCATCTTCATAAAGACTCAGAAGCAGGACAGGAGGGGATACTGAGCAAGTTCGCAGACAATACAAAACTGGGAGGAGCTGTTGACTCCCTCGAAGGCAGAGAGGCCCTGCAGAGAGACCTCGACAAATTAGAGAGCAGGGCAATCACCAACCACATGGAGTTCAATATTGGAAAGTGCCGGATTCTGCACCTGGGATGGGCAACCCTGGATGTATGGACAGGCTGGGGAATGAGGTACTGGAAAGCAGCACCATGGAAAGGGGCCTGGGGGTCCTGGTCAATGGCAAGTTGAATTTGAGCAGCAGTGCCCTGGCAGCCAGGAGGGCCAACTGTGTCCTGGGGAGCATCAGGCACAGCATGGCCAGCCAGGCAATAGGGAGGGGGTTGTCAAGCCCTGCTCTGCACTGGGGTGGCCTCACCTTGAATATTGTGGGCAGTTCTGGGCACCACAATATAAGAAAGACATAAAGCTATTAGAGAGTGGCCAAAGGAGGACAATGAAGATAATGAAGGGCCTTGAGGGGACGCCGTATGAGGAGCAGCAGAGGGCCTTTGGTCTGTTCAGCCTCGAGAAGAGGAGACTGAGGGGGGACCTCATTGTAATTACAACCTCTTCATGAGAGGAAGAGGAGGGGCAGACACTGATCTCTTCTCTATGGTTACCAGTGAGAGCACCCAAAGGAATGGTCTGAAGTTGTGTCAGAGAAGATTTAGATCGGATATCAGGAAAAGGTTCTTCACCCAGAAAGTGGTTGGTCACTGGAACAGGCTCCCCAGGGAAGTGGTCACAGCACCAGCCTGCCAGAGTTCAAGAAGTGTTTGGACAATGCTCTCAGGGACATGGTGTGACTCTGGGGGATGTTCTGTGCAGGGCCAAGAGTTGGACGGGATGATCCTTGTGGGACCCTTCCAACTCAGCATATTCTGTGATTTATTAGCAGTTGTGGTTGCAAGAAGGGTTGGATCCAGCAAGCAAGAGGGCATTCAGTCTGATGTCAGTGCTGGATAGGGTCATGTGGCAGTTCATCTTGAGTGCCATGTTGCAGCATGTGCAGAACAACCAGGGGATTGACCCAGCCAGCATGGATTTAGGAAAGGCAGGTCCTGCTTGACTAACCTGATCACCTTCATTGCCAAGGTGACTGGCTAGTGGATGAACAAAAGCCTATGGATGTTGTCTACCCAGATTTAGCAAAATCTTTGACACTGTCTCCCAGAGCACTCTGCTGGATAAAGTGGCAGCTCATGCTTTTCACAGGTGCACTCTTTGCTGGATTAAAAACTGACTGAATGCTGAGACCCAGAGAGTGGTGGTGAATTGAGTTACATCCAACTGGTGGTTGGTCACTGGTGGTGCTCCCCAGGGCTCAGTACTGGAGTCAGCCCTGTTTTATGTCTGTATTTTCACCCAGAGAAGGGGTCAAGGGCAAGCTCCGTAAGTTTGCAAATGACACTAAGTTAGGCAGGATTGTTGAGCTGCTGGAGGGCAGGAAGGCTCTGCAGAGGGATCTGAACAGGTTGGATTAATGTTCTGAGGCAGTTGGATGAGGTTCAACAAGGAGAAGTGCCAGGTCTTGCCCTTGGGTCACAACAACTCTGTGCAACACTACGGGCTTGGGACAGAATGACTGGAAAGCTGCGTGGTGGAAAAGGACGTGGGGGTGCTGCTTGGCAGTCAGTTATGCATGAGCCAGTGTGTCCAGGTGGCCAAGAAGGCCAATGGCATCCCGGCATGAATCAGAAAGTGTGTGGCCAAGGGATTAGGGCAGTGATTGTCCCCCTGTACTTATTGGTGAGACCACACTTCAAGTTCTGTGTCCAGTATTGGCCCCTCACTACAGAAAAGATATTGAGGTACTGGAGTGTATCCAGAGAAGGGCAACAGAGCCAGTGGAGGGTCTGAAGCACAAGTACTTATAAGGAACAGTTGAGGGAGCTGGGATTGTTGCTAAATACTTCACAATGAGATATGCAGTCTTCAGAGCTGAGTGGTAGTTCCACTTTTAAAAATTATTCATTATATTCCATGCTTTTATGTTTACTTGTTTCTTTGTGACTTTCTTCATAAGATAGTTTGGTTTTACAATTTTAGTGGCATTTTAAGCAAGAAACTCTTGGGCCTCTGAAGGCAAATGCACAAAATTGTCCTGAATAAATAATCAGGATGTAATGTGGATTTAGGCCTTAAGATGAGCAATATTCTGCTGCTTGTTGTGGTTTAGGCATCTTGTTTTACATTATGCTCTCATTCATCATATATGAACAACTTCACAGCTGTTATTTCCTTTCAGCTTAAGCAAATCATGCCTGTGGTAGCCAAGGACAAAATTAGATCAGTAGAAAGCAGAAGTTATTTTTAAACTGAAAATTATTTATTTTGCTAGAGAAAAAAAATCTTCATCTGAAAACAATGTATTTTTGACATACTTTCAGAAACAAATTTCTTTGAAATGTTATTACCTCTGCAAGTGTTGAAAGAAAAGGTGGTATTAGGTCATAATTTGGACTCAATGATCTCAAAGGTCTTATCCAACCTAACTGATTTGTGACTTTGTGATCAGACGACAAAAGCTTCAGAGATGCAACTGAAGAAGAAAATAGGGAAAATTGGAATGTTTAAAGAGCAATGGAATATTTAAAGGGGAAAGTAACATCTATGATTTTCTTCCTGTAAAAATCATTGGCTCTTACTTTATTTATGGGTTCGTATATTTCAGATATAGTAGAAACTGGAAACCATATGCATTACCTCTAGAGATCAACACTTTGAATCATACTCATTTTAAAAGACAGCATAACAACATCTAGGAAGGGACCATTATCTTTGTGTTTGTGATTGTTAGAAATTGCATTTCTGTATTTATTTTTCCTAACTGTTTGCAATTTGTATTAGGTCTGAAATACAAATATTCTCATACATGAACCAAGGCATAGAAAAAGCCTTTGCTAAAGATTGTCCAAAAATCCTGCTGGGGTCTTTGCCCTTGCTCTTCCACAATCTTTTTCAATATAGACCTAATCCTAAATCTTCTCTTAGTCTTTAAGGTAACCACCAGAGGAGTCTTTTAAGTAAGGAGAGCAGTCTATCCCATGGTTCTTATACTATATCCAATCCACTGGATCTCCCCCAACATGCTGCAGGACCTGTAGCTGACTGATAGCAGGATACGAGATGATTTGAGAATATTCCTACTATGCCATTGAGTATAGTAAATCCTGAAGGACAAACTTGTTATTCAACAGAGTTCAGTTCTTAAAGATGTTGCAACAACTTTTTCCTGTCATAGATAATGTCTTCATCTCACTGCCTCTTGCCTGTTAGCTCCACAGACTTCATCCCATAAAACTGTCTGCAGCAGCCTGTATCCTCTGATGTGAAAACACTGACCCAACACAGTGCTCCCCTGAATGCTTTGTGTTGCATGCCCAGAGAAAGAGAATTTTCTTAAAAAAATATTAAACTACTAGTTAATGTATTGTGTCTGACTTACCATGCAAACACTTCAATATTTATTCCACTTTTTCCTGCTATTCCAATGCTACCAACTAGAAGGAGTAGAGCCACGTGAACAAGGAGGTATTAGCTTGTATCCAAGGATGAATTTGAAAATAATTACTTCTGCCATAACTCTTGTGGTCCATATGGATAAGGTACAATACTGGCACTAGCATCTACAGGTCCATCTGCACAGAGCCTCATTTTATTCTGTAAGGTAAAACTTTGTAAAAACAGCCATCTGCTTTCAGTTTATTCCCCAGAACCCCTAAGTAAGACTGAGAAATAAAGATAAAATGTAAAGAATTACTCTATTTGATATTATTGATAGTAAAAAATAATGGGAAAATATTAAAAATAATATTTGAATATTCTCTATGATAATTTTTGTTTATAAAATTATTTAAATTAAGAAATACAATGTTTTACTATGGTAGTAGCATCTGCTAAATACTATATAGTTATAACAACCTAATCCTCCTTCATATTGCTGTAGAGTGCAACTTCAACAAAGGCAACAGGGTACTACACAATCAGACTCCCTATATATTTTTTCCCATGATAGTAATGAGGGGAAAATTTGTTTTGACTCTTACACTGATTTCCTTTTGGTTTTGAGAGGACCTATGGATGTTTTAAAAAATATTATCCCTCCCTCTATGTTGGTAAACACAGTATTCTAAACACATTTGGTAGTACCTACTTAATAGCTTGGGTACTTTTGATGAGTTCCAGACATATGTGTGTATATATATATATATATATATATATTTCTATGAGATGATTTTTAAATCAGTAACAGATTTGGTGCATTCCCTGTATCCAATACACTAACATGCTGATGCTAGGAGGTGCTGAAAAATGCTGCAAAGTACTTCTGCTTTGTCTAGTTTGGGGTGAAGTGTTCAAAGGTGATATAATTTTCCATGTGAAGAAGTAGTAATAATGTAATTGCAGAATTTAATCACAAAATTAGAGTACCAGACCTTAATAATTCTGATTAAAAAATGTAAATCTACATAGTGAGACACACCTTCTGAGGAAAAAAGTATCAGAAGTGTCAGATGCATCTGTATTGTTTGAAGAAACAAAAAGAAAGCCATATTCATTCAAGTCTGAGCATTCAGTTCTGTTATTGATCCTGGAGAACCTGAAAAATTTAATCTGAAGATGCAAGGCTTGAAGGCACCTTGAAAATAATTGAGAAATTATGAGGATCAACTATAATTTTATTTTTATTTATTTTTACTTTTGGTTTTGATTTTCACCTGTTCTCCATATAAAATCAGATCAAATAGTGAAGAAAAAGAAGCAGGAAGATTCTAACCTGGAGAGAGATCAGGCTTGTTGACTGGCAAGTCTATCAAACTATAATAATTAATACGTTACTGGAGAATGGATAACGTATCCTAAACTTCTTTTCCTTTAGTGAATCAGATTTTCCCCAAAGTTTAATTTCCTACTGTCTATGTGGTTGCCAGTGATTGCTAGACAGGCAGATTGGACAAAAAAATTGTATTTAGATTTAGCTTTTTAGGGGTATTTTCCAATCTAAATGATTCCATAGTTCTATATGGGGTTGTTGGAACTAGATGATCTACAAGATCCCTTCCAACCCAAACCATTCCATGGTTCTATGGTTCTATATTGTAGCTTAAGAGAATAAACACACTTTGTGTTTTCATACAAACTCCCAAACAACTGACAGTGTAATCTATTGTCATCTGTTCTGGTTTAACCCCAGCTGCCAACTAAGGCCCACTCAGCTGCCTTGCTGTGGGATGGAGGAGAGAATTGAAAGAGTAAAACTGAGAAAACTCATAGGTTGAGATATAGACAGTTTAATAGGCAAAGCCAATGCTGAGTGCACAAGTAAAGCAAAACAAAGAATTAATTCACTGCTTCCCATGGGTAGGCAGGTGTTCACCCACTCCCAGGAGAGCAGGGTCCCAAGCACAAGTAATAGTGCTTTGGGAGGAGAAATGCCATCACTCTGAACGTCTGCCCTCCTCCTTCTTCTCTCTCCACCTTTATCTGCTGAGCATGACACCGTATGATATGGAATACCCCTTCAGTGAGTTGTGGTCAGCTGTCCTGACTGTGTCCCATCACAACTCCTTGTGCACCTCCTCAATGGTGGGGTGGGGTGAGAGGCAGAAAAATCCTTGGCTCTGTGTAAGCCTTGCTCAGCAATAACAACATCTCTGTATTATCAATGGTGTTTTTCAGCAGAAATACAAAATGTGTCCCCATACCAGCTGCTCTGAAGAAAATTAGCTATAGCCCAGCCAAACCCAGTATACTACTATTTTCAATTAAGTGAAAAAATATTCAGAATAACTGCCTGCCAACAAGTGTCTTAGGCATGTTGAAGTACTAGTTAAATGTTTAAACAAATAAGGATCAATCCTGATACCCTGAACAGATGTGTTTTTATGTGTGTCCTGAATTATTTTAAGTTGCTATGAATACCAGATTGATGTAGGGTTCTTTAATTTCACTTTTTTTGTGTATATTTCTCTTGATAAATCTTTGTAAACAGTTTGTATCTTGAATTTAGTAAGTAAAAAATTCTTTTGTCTTCCACCTTGTGCTGGTGTTTGTTAAAGGTGTCTTTAATTTGTTTATCTAATATCAGCAGTTAACTCTATTCCTGTACCTTAATCCTTAACAGTGAGTTCATGGGACCCTAGAAGAGATGCCTAGCTTCTCCAGCTAGCTCACCAAACATGAAACAACACCTACATCCATGTAAAAAGCATAGCCTTGTTTTGCAAACGGGTGATGAAAGGATCTTCAAGCAAATAGAAGTAATTAGGAAAGCCCCCTGCAATAAAGCAGGGTATTTAGGAATGATTCTGAAGCTACTGGTGTCACAAAAGTATGTATGTGAAATACATGAAAAACTTTGTTTCCCAGTTTGAAGCAAAAGTGACTGTTGAAGATTAAGCTTTAAAACAAGTGTCATGTCTATAAAAAGGACAAAATTTCCCCTAGGGACTTAGACAATTTTGAAATAGAGCTGTAATGAATACCACGAGCTAAAAATGAAAATAAACTTCTCTTTTGTCCAATTTTTATAGAAAATAGAATACCAGAATCAAAGTGACTGCAAATAGCACTGATTTTGTCAGCAAGTTAATAACGACAAAATAGTATCTTCTAGAATATTATCTACAGATGGTGCCATTACAAAATCATTATTAATATCTACTATTCCATGCCCACTACAAGAATACATTTTAAATCAACAATAATAAAACTGATATGCTTCTAAATAGAGTCTATTCTAAGATTTGACATGGTGACTTCATATTGTTTATTAATATAGTATTTAATTTTAAGGGGTTGAATGTTCAAGCAAAATCTACCTAAAAATATTTGGAAAACCTTTGTTTTAGAGTCATAAGTAAACAGAATAGAACTTACTGAATGCATCAGTACAATTATTAACAACTTCAGTTACATCTTTTTTGTATCAAGTCCCTCCTCCCAATAATTAGGTGAAATATGTACTACCCTACTTTAAACAGACCTTGCTAGCACAGTCCTAGTGGTACTGCATCAACTAAAATAAAAGAATGGGAAACATGCAACAAAAATACTAAAAAATGCATTTTTCTTGCATTTCCCCAGAGTGAAGGGTTTTTAAACCAGCTAATTTAACAAAATCCATATCTGCTGGTTATTGATGTAGTGTTATGTGGAGGTGCCTTCCCCTAAAATCCCCAGGGGAGGGACCCTGCAGGGTACGGGTCTGTCCCCGTCCCTGCTCCCATGTCACATGTGCCCCATGCCTGTTCCAGATTGAGTGGTTTGGGTGCCCGGGCCCGAGAAGAGAGCAGGGTCCCATGACTGGGTCTGCCTGGGAACTCCAGCCATGCGGCTGGAGGAATAAATCATCTCTGAACATCTAAAGAAATATCGCTTCATCTTTCCTTCCAAGTCCATCGCTGTCTTATACTTGTTGTAAGGATTCCCCTCACTACAACAGTGTAGAAAGAGGACTTTAAACTTTGATCAACCTTTTTGCCTCAGAAATGCTTGGAATCAATCCAAACAAACATTCAACAGTTCTTAGGATATATAAATTAAGATAGTTTTAATGAATATTTTTTATAAATTGAAGTTACCTCTCTCATTTTGTTAAGTTATTGGAAAACTATCATGTTTGTGGTTTGGGTCATGTATAGAGAAGTATGTTTCTAACCTAAAATACATCTTTCTACATCTTTCCTCTATCTAAAATCTGTTATCAAATACCTAATCTAATATCCAGCCAACATCTACACGTACAAAGATGTGGGTATTTTTGGGCATTTGAATACTAGGAAATAGAGGCAAAAATAACTTAAAATATTTTAAAGTTGGCTATCATATTTATGATACTGTGCGTCATTCATATTGATATGAATGTTTTCCAATGGTCAGATTTTTAGTGTAAAAATTTGTATTCACATGACAAATTCCATGTGCATTTGGGAAACAGACATTATTAGATGCTGTTTAACTCTTCCTGAGGGGGGGAGGGGCGTTGGGGAATAACATATTTTGCTATATTCAGAGATATAATCTATGTTTTGTATCCTCAACAGCACATCACTTACAGAGTTTTAGCTACTCCATACAAAGCAGAGAGAATATTCAGTGTTATTGTGCATTGGAGAAACTGTCATCTGCAGATTTCAAGATGTGAAATTATAATGGATTCATCATATAAACTGCCATCTGGGGATGAAGAGTCAAGTCTTTGTAACATGAAATAAGATCATTCATAGTCTCCTTATAGCTTGAGTGATTAAGTGCACCTGAACAAAAGGTTGGGGGCTTTTTTTTTTTTTTTGTGGGTGAGAAAGTGAATCTAGTGAATCTGTGTTGATGAAAAGCTGGGTTATCTGAAAACCCAGATTCTCTTTCTTTAAAATGGTCCTCAAACTTACTTTAAAATCATGTCTTCTTCTGTATGCACAAAATGTTAAACAAGGCACTTCTGCCAATAACAAGCAAATTCTTTGACTTGACTAATGAATCAGACAAATCTTACTAAACTGATGGTTTGGGAACATCCAGAAGAAAGGAATATGTAGGTGGTGTTTGTTTGGGAACGTTTATAGGTTCTAATGGAATTTCTTCAGAGTTCAGGAACTGTCCTGTCAGTTATATGTTTATCAAGTATTTGAATGTTTTGTCAGACTAGCTAAGAAAAAGCATAATTTGTACCAGACAAATTGTTAAAAGCTTGTATCGAGTTGACCTATGTTTCTATTATGGGGAAAGCTGAAGCCACTGTCCAAATTACACTGATTGTAGTGACCTGAGCTCCATTGACTATTCCTCGGTTCCCACTTTTCCCTACACTTGTGGTATTAGTAAGGAGAGGAAGGAACATCAGTGTCCTCCAAAACTGCAGCAAACTATGCATCCTTTTGGAATTTCTACCCTTCCTGAATCCATGGTAAGTACAGATCTGAGACTATACTCCTTGACCCAAGCACATGTGGAAAAGGAAAATATTGAGTGCAGTCATTCTTACTTTCTGCATGGAAGAGGAGAAAAAAGCATAACCTAACATATTGTGAATTACTGTAATGGTGAGATAGTCTGCTCTTGTCTATGGTATATTAATAAATTAAATTACTATAATAGTGATATTTACTTTGAAGCAACATGAAAGGGTTCAGTTTTAGGCAATTAAAACCAATTATATAATTACTTGATTCTAAAACATTCAATATCAATAAGGAAACATAATTTAGGTTTATTTTATTTAATCTCTATAATTTTAATAATATATCTAAAGTATAGGTGGCAAGGCACCAGAAGCAATTTTATACAGGCTACCCAGAAAGCAAAACAATAATGATCAGCTATATATTGAAAAACTTTTTTTAAAAGTTGTAAAAAAGTTAAAAATTAAGTTTTTGTTCTTGAAAAGTCATTGTTTGCCAAAAAAAAAAGGTATAGGGAAATAAGTTACCTTCTTAATAATCTGTTTTGTTGGGAATTCTGTAGTAAAGAAATCAATTTTGGTTTTGTGTGCTTGGTTATAATCCCCAAATTTACTTTGAGCTGTGTAATTATATTTATTGCTGTGATACTTTGGAAAGAGAGTATTTTAACATATCAAAAATATGCACTCCCCTCCCCCCCTACCTCCCCCTCTTTGCATTAGTTTATTTGCTATGTCAGGTCTAGTTGATATTGATAGATTTTATATCTACAGAACTATTTCATATGAATAGCTTTAAGTATAAATTAAAATATCTCAGAGGTGCACTGAGCTTCAAATTTTTATTGCAATAGCTAGTTACTGAGACTGGGAGTTCTCCTTGAAACCAAACATCCGTATTAAACTAAAACCAGGATATAAATCTTTTATACTTCACTTAGATTCCAAGCCGAACCCAGTGCAGGGATCTGTGAATGAAATTCCTTTTTCTCTCCTATATCCTAAATTAAGCAAGTAACTCTTTGCTTCCAAAGAAGTAGGACTATAATAGCAACAGTTCATTTTTTTCACTAAATGTTTCTCTTTCTTTTTAATGGTTACTTTAATTTGTTTATAATATAATTTTAAAAATCTTTATCTTCTAAGAAGAAATAATATCTTTATAGCAAGAGGCGAGGTTTCCTCATTCTGGAAGAACCAAGCAGCAGCAAAACCAATACCTGATAAGCTTTTATTAATGACTAAGGAAGCAGAGATCTAATAATGATCCTGAGGTGTGCACCTTAAATCAAGAGTGCACAAAGAGTGCATTTCTGAGGAGGCACTTTCCTACATGTGGCCTGTTATTTGTGTTGTAGGGGCAGTTCCCTAGGTCACTTGGGATTCCTTTCAAGTGTAGGTGAACCTTTATTCAAAATGAGGACAGGAAGATAAAAGTCTGACAGCTTTCTGTGGCAAATAAATTAACAGTGTTGGAGTCAGGACATAAGATTGGGTCATTTCAAGGTTTCCTTTGAAGGAGATTTTGGTTCTAGAAACATCTCAGCCAATAAAAAGACAACTTTCCTCAACCAGGGTGCTTTCTGTAAGACCACAGGATCTGACAGATTGATTGAAAAAAATCTTTGCTTCAGTCTCTGAGCTCTTGAGGGACAAAATTTGCCCATCTCCAAAAACGCAAGAGAGGAGAAGCCTCCGGTGAGAGGGGCAGCTGCGGCTGGTGGGTGCTCCCAGGCACTGACAGCACAGCTGTGAGCTGTGTACTGGTACACCTGCAAATGCTTGGCATGTGTCCTGTTCACACACTGCTTACTGGAGTCCAGCAGTTTACCTCTAGCTTACCTGGAAAACACAGAACTTGAATGGTGACATTCCATCTCTTTTTGCGTAAGCATTAAAAAAAAAAACAAACAAAAAGGAAAAAAAAAAAAAAGAAGTGTCAAATGAAAGAAGATTATTAATTTCTTTAAAATAATTATAGTGAGATTAGATCATGGTATCAGGTTTTTCATTCAATGACCTTATTGTTATACTAACCTATGTTTCCTTTTCTACTTTTTTCCGTATTAATTAAAATTAAAATTCTAATATTCATCCCTTAGAATGGTTCAGTGAAATATGTGACTCTGATGTAATATTCAAAAGCTTGCCATGCCAAGCTACTAAAAAAGAGGTTTTCTAATCAGTCAGGACTTCTGAATTATTCTACAGTCCAGCACTTCATGGTCCAAACTGCAAGTTCCTATAAAGCTCCTTAGCAGCAAATGTCAGTAAAAATTAAAACAGAAGAACAGGCATTTCATTGGTGCTTTATTCTCTTGAGACAGTTTTCATGGGTGGCACAACTATTCATGCATTTGAATTGATCATGGTAATACCTCTGTGCACTGACAATTGATACAAATGAGATAAAAAGGATCATTTAGTCATCAGATGATAACATCTCTATTTAAAATTCTATCCAAAGTTAAATAGGACAATAACTGTCAGGAATTAATACTGTAGAGGACTAACACTGAAGCTGCCACTATGTGTTAAAAATACCCTGTCATTGACATTTTCATTATACATGTCAAATTTAAAATTAGTGTTAGCTTTGAGGAATGATCTGACATGTGAATAGGCTACAGAATCAGGAAACACAGCAAAAACCAAATTAATAAGCTTCATAATATGAATATACAATTAAATAAAATTTAAAACAATAAAATTAGAAATACAACAAAATGTATGGTATGGAGATCAGTAAAAAGCTTTCTGTTAAGCTCTAACCCCACCACATTCTGAAGACAATATTCTCATCTCTGACTACAAACCAAGTAGTCACACTTTGGGCAGCACATAGAAATCTCTTTTTGGAGAATATTTGTTGCACAGGGAAATATATCAATATATTGATATATTGGGACAACAAAATATTCTGAACAAATACTTGAATGTCATATGAACATTTCTTGGGTTTTGATGGCATAATGCTATTCTATTATTTTTAAATTTTGAACTTAAGTGATTCTATGATGAAAAATATTGACTGTCGTATGAGACATGACATCATTTATTTTCAGGGGCATGTTTCTACAGACATGTCCTCTGTAAAATTTACATTTTCCTTCATTGAGGTTTTTAATCTGATACTGAAAGAACTGGATTAGCACTCTGCATAACTGTGGGTGCTCATTCCTTCTTTTGTCTACAGTCATTAGTGCTCATTGGTATCCATGTAGCTGGACAGTGAACAAGCTCAAGAGCTGAACTAGGTTAAAACTAACCCAGCAAAAAATAAGGTAGTGGTGGAAAGCTTAATTTAACAGTCTGGCTGTTGCATACACTCCTTAAGTGCTTGTGCTGGCTTAAGGGGAAGGGAGCAAAGTACTGCTGAGGAATGGTGAGAGGAAGTTTAGAGACTACACAAGTTTTGCAAGCTTGAGGTGTTCACAGAGCCATACAAGTGTTCACCTTGGTAACCTCTTGTGACTCCATCACTGCTATGCAATTTTAGAACAAAAAATGCTTTTAAAACCCCAGACTTTAATTAGGAAATTGCTGGAAGGAAATAAAACATAGAATGAATCACCCCATGGCAATGAAGTTTTGTCTACTATTGTGTGCATTTTTTTAATCCAGACGCTTTAGCTTACATTAGCTAACTACATCTTCCTCTTCTTAGAAGAAATTTTTGTGTGCAAATCATTTCAGGAAAAAATGGCAGTCATCAGTAAGAGAAAATTTATTTTTCTAATGCAAATGCTGGTTTATCATAAGAGCTGTAGACTTTAGCTCATTACGTATAATGTAATCCTTAGAAATAAAATAGTGGCATTAATTTTGAGATAGACTGTTCACATATAATTTAAAACATAAGTGATTGGGTAATACTGAAAGACAAATCAATGACAAAATACTGCTCCCACTATTTAAGGCTCTATTCATGCTGTAGGGGGAGACTAGTTTTTTTTTTTTCTACACTGAAATAGAAGTGTATTTTTAAAAGCTGAAAAGAAAAAAACATGGATGTGCAAGAGACTTCTTTGATTCTTATCTAAATGTCTTGTTACAGGAGGCAGCATCATCATATAATCCTATCTGAAATGGTATCAGGTTCCTACATCAACTTCCTGCTTTTTTGCTTGAAAGTCTTTACAACAAAATCTCACTCCTTTAATATTCTAAAACCTCCAAAATTTTCAACTCAAGTTTTAAACTCAAGTGACCAATTAACTTACATGACTAGAGAATCCAAGTTTATTTGCCAAAGTCTAGTTTACTTAGGTTCTTGGCAACCTGATTTTATCTATTTTGCCTCCTCCAAGACATATTCTTAATAAAGAAAGGTAATAAAACAATTATATAATTGCCAATTCTGATTTACTAAAACCAGGCTTTGCTTGGCAAAATGACAAAGGGTTCCCTTCCTTTCACATAATGTGGTGAGGTATTCAGGGAGTTCAGGGAAAAAAGCAGAGGTGTGTTTTTGTCTTCCCAGTGGAAGCATATGCAGATGACCTTGACAGTGGACTTGCTTGTTTCTATGTGGTTTTTCTTTTGGGTACAAATGACAGATGAGGTGTTGACATGAAATTATCACACATTTTTTAAATTTTGCTTGTTTTTGAGTCTTTTGAATAAGAAATACAAGGGAGCATTCCCAAAGTCAGTGACGATGAGGCCCTGCTGTTTTGGTGGGGGTGAGACTGGAGCCATGAGGATATGAGCCATGGTGTGCTACTTAGACTCAGGGCCAGCTGACAGTCCACGCTCCATTTTACTACCAACTATTAATGATCATAGTCAAAAGCATTGATTGGACTGTAAATTTTGCCTTTATTCCCAAACTGGTGAAATAACTCACTTAGTTTTATTTATTTTTTTTTTTTTCCTAGACCATGCACACAATCCCCCTTTATCTTGGTTAGAGAGGAAATTGCATTGCACAGTAGCAATACCTGTCACCACCTGTGGATGCAGGAGTGTTCCTGGTGAAAAATAAACACCTCTTTTAACTATGAGATCACAGCTATATTTTCTCAAACAGCACACAATAGTTAATGTATTCTGTCCTTTTAAAATGTCATTAAAAGATCACAGTTTTTTAGAAAAGTGAGTTACTCAAAAGAAATATGATTTTAAAAACAAATATATAGTTACTCCTGCATTTTGTTAGATTTCCTAGTAGTTTTTTTTTTAATTTGTTGGCTATTAGTTTGATAAACTATCTAGAATTATTTCTGTCACTTGAATGGCAAAAATACACAAAGCTCTATAGTCTAAGAGTCTAGATTCTGTAAAGATTTACAAAATCACATAATTATATTTGTCAACATGAAAGTTAAAACCTCCCTTTTTGTGAACACTCCTGACAAACTACTGTTCTGATGTTTGTGAAGAAAGAAAAAATTTTGAGTGTAATGCAGGTCTATTTTACATATAAAATTTATCCTGTATTTTCAAAATAATCCTTGAATAAAAAGTCTCTTGCTCTCAAGACCTACTTATATTTCAGGGCAGCCATATCTTTATTTTCTTCCTCAGTGTTCTTATTTTTATATTTCTGTGTGACACCAATCTTGTAGAAACAGACTAGTTACAGCTGCTAAAGCATTTCATATAGGTTTAAGAGGCTGTTAGTATTCTCGCTTCTTATAACAAGCAGTATTTGGTACATTCAAAATATTGTGCTTTGAACTAGAATAAATGCTCCTTGCTGTGCAAGCAGCACCATCATTATAAGGTGATAAAACACTTCCTTTATCTTCTTTATTTACATCAGAAGTAGAATTAACAGCAGTAACAGCAGCAGGCCTACTCAGGATATGGGGAATTTGATTGAATTTTGTAGAAAATGAGTGTATAGCTGAGTTTAGACAGCTGATACGGACTCTCTCACTTACTCATGCTTCAGCATTTTTTTTTCACTTCCGAGATGGATTTATTTAATTTTAAACTGTTATGAGCTGTTCAATCAGAAAAAAGCCCCCAGAAATTTTCAACAAAAACTGTTCCAGGAAAGATTTTATATTATAGAATTCAGCAAGAAGTGATAGAAGCTCACAATTGCTACTCTACTCTTTTCCTTGAAGCTCCAAATTTAGAAAGCAGAAGCAGAAGTATCTTCCATTTAATTAGTATATAGAAAGCACATGAACTTCATATACATTGCCATTGACTTCATCTTTTTGATCACAAACTGCTGCTGACAGAAGGGGACTTACAAGAAGGGTGGACTCAAACTGTCTTTAGAGGGGGTGAGTGCTGCAGCCACAAGCAGTATCTTGAGAGGTTCAGGATGGAGATTAGGAAAAAAGTCTTCACTGTAAGGGTACTTCCACTTTGGGAAAGTTCTTAGAGAGAGGCAGTGAGTCTTCTTCCCTTCTTGGGGTTTCCAAGACTACATTACACAAAGCCCTGACTGAACCAGTCTAATTCTCTCAATAGTCCTGCTCCATGCAGGAGAAGCAGATGAACTTCTGCTCGATTATTGTTCAAAGTGGGTCATGTAGAGACATAACTTCCAACTAGTGTTTCTAGGATTTTTACAAAATAGCTGAAATCCCATATCACAACATGCAATACATATAGGATTTGTTTAATCCTATCAAATTCCATCTTAGGCTTTCAAATGCAGTTCACTTGAAGGCAGATTTTGGCATTTAAGAAAATACTGGTATGGATAAGGCGGTCACATCTTTGTTGTGGATTATTATTTTATCTAATTATGTTTAAAATCAATTTTAGCAGATACATTAGCAAACATTTGTACTGAGGAGAGAATGGTTGGATAAAAATATTCACCTAGTTTTAGACTTAACAGGAGTTAGACTTGCATGTCTAACCCAACCAGAGACATATATTAATCAATCAAGAAAAACTAGCATTTTGTGAGGATATGCTGGTTTTCCTGATAGTTAAGATAGACAACATGAATCACCTTCTAAAAATGTTGGTTTGTCTGCATTATGGAGTTTCCAAGATGACTCAGACACTAACATTTTAAATACCTAAACTAGGGGACATGAATACAGGGCTTGACTCTGTTTGATTGAAAATATTTTTATTTTGTGCAACAGTGAGAGGAAATCAAGTGAGCTTACAGTTTACCCTTCTAATTCAAACATTCATAACCTCAATATTATGTTTTGGGATATCTGATGCCAGTACATTACCTCTAAACTTTTAAAGAGGCTTTAAATTATTACAGTGTTTGGAGGTAAAAGCACTTCAGATAATTTCAGCTGCTTTGATCCTATTTTTATTTTCCCTCTGACATATATAACAGAAAGTCTAAAGAAAAAAAAAGGAGAAAACTTAATAGCTTAAACTGTCATTATACTATGTAAGCACATATTGTATAATAATAGTAACAGTGAAAAAGAGTAATGTTGACAACAACTCTGTTTTGTCACAAAGTTTTTTGCATGTTCCTTTGGATAAATCCAAGTTAAGCTTTCCCTTGATCAATTATTCAAAGGATTTCATGAAAGGATAAAGGTCTTTATATATTCTTATTCAACTGTAATGTAAGGTACCTTCATCTTCATAGCTGTCTTTTGGTGACTTGGTCTGAGGCACAGCAATGCATTTTGATTTTGATTGGTGTCAACATAATCAATTTAGTCTTTAGATTTTCATTGTTACATGCATCAGACCTCTGAGATAAAAAGGATGACATGATAATATTTAGGCTGAAGCATACATCATGAAGGCAATGTTGAGTTATACAAGAAACAATAAATATTTGATCTTCATAAAGACAACAGCTTGACAGGTCAAGAAAAATTGTGAAAAAAGAGAGTCATCTGGCCATTTATACTGTGTTCTAATAAATCCATTCAATGCACTGGAATCCATCACTCTCTTTAAATCATTGACCTGCATCTTAGTACTCAAGTGATGCACATCTATTGTGCAACTATAGTGTAGTCAATCTTGGTCTAGATATTTTTACCTTGCAACTGAGAAACTATTTTAAATAGTATTTGCTGATTCCTGTGTCATTAAAGTTAATTTTCCTGTGTTAGTGAGGGCCTAACTGAAGCTGAAATAAGTTTTGAAGTATTCTTACATGGTCAGTATTGAAATGTGTTGTTAAAATTCTGTAGGATCCAGCTCTACTTATTACTTTATGTATATTATACCAGTCTACTGGAAATTTTCAGAGATCTTCATAACTTTAAATCTAAACCTGAAGTGAAGAATGTACAGGCCCTGCTGTCTAATGAGATCTGTTTTCGTAAGTGCAAGTCTTGAACCCATTAATAAAATTTTATTGCAGATCTCAGTGTATTGTACTGGCATTTCTCATATGTGTTAGATAGGCATTTGGCATTTATATGCAAGTGTTGCAAAGTAGGCAGCTGACAGAGCAAAAGCACCAGAAGGCAGCAGTTTGTTTTGATGTGCTGTATCTTAGCCATCTGGGGAGCGAGATACTACTAGAAGAAATACAACTAAGGCTATTTAAAGAATCTCACAAAAATACTGTAAAAAGTATAAACCTGAAAGGCACAGCTATTACTGTTCATTGATTCTTTACAGAAAGATTTACTCATAGTGCTTCTGAATTGAATTTCTGATTAATAAATTCCTTGGTAACATTTGCTGAATATTTTCTTACTTCCTTTTAAAGAATTTGGCTCTCACAGCTTTGGCATTTGGGTATATATTCATAGATTTGGGTAAAATGAATTTGATATTACATGGATTATATTACATTGTTGTTGTTATGGTATATAGGTATATTATGGAATTAGTCTTAATTATATTATTGCTGTATGCAGAATCCTGATAGGGTGAGCAGCTCATTCTAATAGGGACAGTAGGGGATGCTCATAAGCAAAAGATAAATCCCAGTGGAGTTATATTGCTGTAGAAAAAAGGAGGAACCAGAACTTCTTTTTAACAATTCATTCAGAAACGTAACAGACAATTTTTAGACAATTTTTGGTGAAAAAAAAGAAGAAAAAAGAGCAGGAGAATAAAAATACACTAAATGTGTCTGATCTTGTAATAAAGGCTCCTATTGAAATCTACAGTGTTTTTCATATGGGGTCATCACCTCAGAACAGCACATTAAACTCTTCTAAGATTCAGAGTGGGATAAAATAAGAAGAAAACTAGTCAAAAGACTAAGAACTTAAAAGAAGTGGCAACTGACTACAGTGCTCTTCAGAAAGGGAATAGTGTCCAGAACAAAATAGACCTGGTAGCTTTTTAGAGATGTGAAATAACCTGTGAGTCTAAAGGATGTAAAAGGCAGGGCGCAAGAAGGGGAATTTCACTAAAAAAAAAACCCCACCCTTTTCTTTTTGTAAGGGGGAGACCTGTTTCTGAACATTTCATAATGAATACAAAAAGAAGGAGTTACAAGGAAGAGATTCACTATGGCTTCATGGACTAAAACTAGCTCATTCACCATGGGGAAAAAACAAGAAAATTGTCAAAGGACAATACCTTCCTAAATAAAGTAAGCAAGGTTAATGTATCTTTGCTTCATCAGTTCAATCATACAAACACACAATTCAACAGGAATTATATATTTTTTTTCTCATGCTCCGTTTTGCCCAAATAAAAAGCTGGCATATGTCTTATTTTCAGGCCTCGTTAATATATGTATCTGCCCTTGTTATAAGACATGGCAAAATACACAGATAAGAAAGGTTAATGCACAGATTCCTGTAAGTGAGAGATTTTTCTCTTCCTGCCTTGCAGCTAGATCAAAGATTTCCTCTAAAAAACTTATTTAGCCTCCAAGGTTGTCACTGTGGAGTATAATTTATTTTTAGTGATTTTAATACATACTCTAAATTAAAAATAGCAAGGATTTCATTAAAAAATGCCTAGTGAGGGTTTCTTGCAAATACTATTTTTGCCTTGTCTTACTACTTAGTGTTATTTTAGCAAACAGCTGGTGCAAACAGGAGGGAAAATAGATGTGCTTTCATGGCCTGTCTGGCTGACTGACTGGTAAGTACTGCTGAAATGCACTGTGTCAACTCATGAATGAGTTGAGCACATGCAAATTGTCGAGTCAGTCAACATTTCCTGTTCCCACAGCTCTGACTTCCAGCCATGACAAACACTGTCACTGTGTTGCCTGAGCTTTTCCTTCACCTTTTCAATGAATGAGGATTACATGTTACTGCTCAGCTACTATGCTGTGTCCCTCGTGAGAGAGAAGTGTTGTTGGTGGCACAATAACCCTTTTATCTCTGTGATAGCATGTAACTCTCATCTTTAATTAAAACTCCTCGCTAAAACTGGAAGTTGCTGCACAGTGAAAGAAAGTGTGAAGAACCTGTGAATCTCCTGTTGCATTCAGCACAGGAGTGTCCTAAAACATGGGCAACTCACAGTGCTCTCAGAAAACGGCCTTGTTTTAGAGAAAGGCTGGACAGCAGCTACTTCTTCTTTAGAATTAACTTCACTTGTCCTTGAAGGGAGAGTTTAAGCTCCAGAGTGTCTGAAGTTATTCTACTGCATTGTCAGTATAGAGCTCCAGGAAGAACATGAAGTCAGAAGTTTAATCATGGGTATTTGAAAATATACTTGTTAAGAAATATCTATGTCCTGAAAACATACATGAAAAAGAGTGGAAAAATAGGAATGTACAGAAAATTTTACTGTGCTTTATATTTACATTAGTATTTGTGTTGCTGTTTTTTGTCAATTTACTTCAATATTAAAAAGCCTACTTATCCTTTTCCACAGAGGTAATTTAATTTTATCTAACAGGTTTTGGTTTTTTTGAGAGAAGCTTTGAAAAAGTTCCCTTGATGAAACTAATAATCAACCTAGAGTGAAAGTCAAGACTCATCTTTAAAACAGACAGCTTGAACAATAAATAGAGAAAATAATAGAATATAGATTTCACAGTTAAAGGATTATCTCTTTAATTAGGAAGACTTAGCACTCTTAGATAATGGTTGGCAAAGAGAAAGTGAGCAAACCACATATTACTCAGAAGTAGCCTATAAATCGGTACAGGCAAGCTGTTTGGCTGATTAATTTCTTCCCCAGCACTCTGTGTAACACTAAATAACACATAGACTTCTTGCAAGCTACAGGCTTTCTGGGAAACTTGTTTTACTACTATTCCATGTTTTCCATTTTGTATTACTTCTCAGATATCCTTTAAAAATTGACTGTATAACCTGTGCACTCTAGTTAACACCAGAAAGGTGAGCGTAATTAACTTCAATCCTTTTCAGATGATAAGTGTTGGAATACAGTCATGTCCTCAAAATCCCTACCTTTTGTTTCCATCTGTAAGCTTGGCTCATTTCAGTATAGCTACATTGTGTCATTCTTATGTCTAATATGGACAATATCTTATTAAATATGTGCGACTGAACATATACTTAACAGTGTTTTTGAACATTTCAGTAAAAGCAAATTTGCTGTGATCATCTATGTCATCCAAATGCTCAATGAAACTAAACTAGAAAAGATTAAGAATACTACTGCATTTAAATTCACATCCATTTTGAATGAATAATCTTGGTACATATTCGCTGTGCTTCAGAAATTAATTGCATCAACACACACAAGAGCTGTTCACATGGGCAGTGATTCCAGTTACAGGTGTTGTCTAGCTCCATTGTGCTCCTTTGTTTTTGCATGTTAACCCTTTTGCCTATAATAATCTTATTTAAATAACCTAAATACTGCACACCATTGTGGTTTAATAATTGCCATTGACACATGGCTAACTCAGTGCTCCTCAGCTACTATGGCACATTTTCTGTGTTAAACATGCTGCTCTTTGATGCTCATGACTCAAATGCAAACTACTCTGACTGAATAAGTGTATGCTAATGTACAGTTTAGGTGTGGTAGCAGGAGCAATTCTAAACATTTAAAAAAATCTCTGCAACACAATGATTTTTCTTTTCTTATCATGTACTCTAGAGTCTGACCCGATGATGCCTATCTAGTTTTATTTCTTTGTTAATGTTTTTCTTTATTAAATTAAGTGTCTCTCTAACATGTTTTTAAAATGATGTGCAGAGATACTGAAGATGTGAAGTGGTGATAGAAAAGGAAATGGTTTCATTTTTGGGACAACATTGAGATTCTCCAAGTTCCCCTGTATTGTTCTGGTGTAGATAAAAGAGGCTTAAAAACTGATAATGTACACCAATCTGTATATGAAGAACTTTATAGCTCTTTATGCGTAATTCTTCTCTGCTCTTTTCCAGAGCTGAAAGGGTTGATGAAAGGCTGCCCTTTTCCATTCCTGAACAGAAATATAGGTAGCAGACCTACAAGAGAAAGAGAATATGTTAACTTGGGGTAAAGTGAACAAACTTCATCGTCTATGGTAGACTTATAAATATCTTTAGAAGAAATTATTCATTATACTTTTTAAAGTGCTGTGGTTATAATATGTAAGTAAATAGAACCTCCCACCTCCACTCTAAAAAAAGTGAACCCTGAAAAAACCCCACACTAATCAAACAAAAAATTAGGTCAATGTAATTTTGGGATCAAAGGGCAAAACTGCAAACCTACTTCAATTGTATGATTTTGCCTTTCACAGAAGCACTGAAGGAAAAGGCACATCTGTTTTTGATGCTGGTCTGTGTGTATTGTTAGGCAGTGGAATCATTCTGAACCACTGTATACACTGAACTGTACTGTACATTATTTATTACTATCTTTGGAGATAACACAGTAGCTGAACAACCTTTTACCTTAGGTCTCATTAAAGGACATATATTTACAGGGGTCACTAAGTTTAAAAGTATAATACACTCAGCACACAATGGATGATGATCACAGAAGGGAAGCATGAAGAGGGTAGGGCATTTGTACTCTTTTGGCACCATTAATTTTAATTTGAAACTTGGGTTTGAAAGGCAAATTGAAATGAGCGCATAGGACTGCAAAAAGTTCCCTTGGAGTCTGATCCTGCCCAGAACAATGAACAGGGCTGAAATGCTAAATATTAAATAACTTGCAGATTTGAGCTGATACAACCCTCTGTCACTCAGCTGTATCCTGGTCAGCCCCTTTCATTAAGTGCTTGGGGACACCATTGCTTGACATGGCACTTTAGGGGAAATTAAAGACATTCTATGCCATATGAGTAGGAAACTCTGTGGCCAGGAGTGTCACCACTCTTTTTTAGAAGCACTGCATGAGAGTATTGGAGCTTATTAGTGTGTGAATTCAATGACTGGACTTTACGGGGCGTAGCCCCTAAAGATGATGAAGCACTATCTATGTGTTCCTAACCATCTGCTTTCTGCCTTCAACACCTACTTGTTGCACACTGCTTACATGGACAGGAACAAAGTGTAGGAGCAAGGGAGTAGGACAGGGAAAAACAATGTAGAATAGCATCTAGATTCAAGAGAATGAAATGGCTGGTTAATAGCTTGTGCGGACAGTAAGGATCAAAGAATTTATTCAGCCCTATAATAATCTATGTGGATAGTTTTGTGTATCTAGATATTACCAGATGCATTTTCTCAACTGCTAACATATGACACTAAGGTAATTTATGTTCCAGCACTTTTATAACAAGAACTTCTAGCAATTCATTTTCCTGCCCTGTGACAGAAGAGAGACGGATCTCGACAGTTTCAACTGATGAGTCAAATAATTGTAATGAATCAAAGTATATTTCTAGCTGCCACATATAATGTGCTAACTACAGTGTTACTGAACAAAGCTATTTTGGTAAAATACGAGCAAAAGAAGGAGCTGGAGCCACTCCCCTTACCTCTTGGGGCTTATCATCACTGTCCTGGTTTCAGCTAGGATAGAGTTAATTTCTTCTCAGTAGCTGCTACAGTGCTGTGTTTTGGATCCAGAATGAACGTGGTGTGGACAACACACTGATATTTTGGTTTTTTGCTAAGTGGTGTTTATCTTAAGTCAAGGACTTTTTATTTCTTGTCTTATGTTCTGCCAGTGAGGAGGTATGCAAAAAAGCAAACTGGGAGGGAACACAGTTGGGACAGGTGACCCAAACTTACCAAAGAGATATTCCACACCACAGAATATCATGCCCAGTATATAAGCTGGGAGGAGTTACCCAGAAGGGTGGCCGATCTGGTTTTGGTAAGGGGGGGGTCTGTCATTGGTCAGCAGGTGGTGAGCACTTGCATTGTGCATAATTTGTTTTTTACTTTTTGGTAATCATCTTTATTATTATTTACAATTATTACTGTATTTTACTTTATTTTCAATTAGTAACTGTTCTTATCGCAACATAAAAATTTTACTTTGATTCTTCTCCTCATTCCACTGGGGAATGCATCTGAATGTGTCTTCTAGGAGGACTTTGGCTTCTCTGTCACACTGCAGCACATTTTTCCTGCGTCAGTCTATGGGTGTATCAGGACAGACAGCTGTTTTCCAGTGCATGGGATCACAGCTTGGGAGAAAGGCTCTAGCTCTGCCTTAGTATAGTGAAAAGCCACTATACAGATGACTGATTGCTGTTTTTCTGTTTCTATTTGTTACTGTGGATTATATTTCAGCTCTGAATTTCTCTTTGCACTTAATGTGCAGAATTTTTTTTTTTATTTTCAAAAGACTAGATCAAAATAACTGATGATCCTAGCTCTTTCATTCAGCATGTCTGTTTACAGTCTTATTTTCTGTGAGAATGTGTGTACGCACGTCATATGTTTTTTTGAAACAAAAAGCTTTTCTCAGTTCACATCTTGCATAGATTTAATACGGTTTCCAACAATAAAGTAGCTGTTGATTATTGCCATGCACAATTGCAACAGCCTCATTAATTTCACTATGTAGCTTACAGTAGTTTCATAGTTTCATGCCAAATTAAAAGTATAGGTCAAAAGACTAATGTGAGTTCAGCCTGTAGAAATTTGAAGCTCACCTGGATCCAGCAATTTATAAACACACAAAGCCACTTCATATACTATCCAAAAGCAAAAATTCACAGTGAGTATAATTAGGAGTGTTCTGTCTTAGCAGTTAGGCTATAGTTGATATGTACATTATTATGAAAATGAGAAAGTTGCATTTTATAATTTGCACACTATTTAAATATTGAATGCTTATCTAGGGTTACTTTTGTTATGAGAAATGTTTAACAACTGGAGAAACTGATACTTTAAAAAATATTACTTACTGCACAACAAGCCTGTTTTGAAGGATAGTGAAAACAAGGGGTTCTTTTCATTATGTGGAATACAATACTGGCCATGTTCAGTGTCTAGTTTTGGGTAGGATAGTACAAACAGGCACTCTCACTGTGGTCATATTTTGATGAAATAAGATGAGTCCTTCCTATACCAAAACATGTTAAGTATAGCATCAGGTGCTGATGAGTCTCCCTTTGGAGAACAAAGAGAACGATGAGGAATGGAGAGGCTCAGCAGGTTGAAAGATCTTGGCCTTTTCAGCCTAGTGAAGGCTTTCAGAGGACATTATTCTTCTTTACAGGTAAAAATAATATAAATCACTTGTGATTCCTGTTGAGCTCTTCTTTCACATGAGTTGTGCCATGGGGAGGTGGAAAAAGAAGGGATGAGCAGAAATGATAAGCCCCATCTCCTCTCTCCTTTGCATGAGAGTATTCCCTGCACGTCAGCACCACAACTTCTTCCTGGCTTGGAAACTTGGTACATGGAATTAGGGATATGAGAAGCAGCTTGCTGGAGAGAGGAGCTACTGGAAAGCTGAAGTTCCCAGAGTGTTCTCAGATGAATGATCACCTGGGTAAACACCAAGGAGGCAGGCCATCTGCTCAGGAAAAAGAAAGATATTATCTGAAAAATGTATGAGAACTGATGAGAAATAGAACCAGATTGATAGTAAGCTAAGAAATAAGATTTCTGAGCACTTTGTTGTTAATACAGTTTTATGTTGAACTGGATTAAGGAGGGTACTCAAAGAAGCTATGAAAATGATTATAAGGCTTGACTGCAGGGAACTGGTTTCAATTGCTCCAGTTTTCTTTCCAAGATTTCAACCTGTTTCTAAATACATTTTCTTTTGATAATTGAAGACTTTCAGTTTTCAAAATTATACATTAATTAGTGTAACTGCACGAGCTATTTTTGCATAGATGTTTACAGATTTCTTCTCAGGTTTATAAACCTTTGTCTTTATCTTATTTTCTCTGACTGAGTCTCTTTTCCTCTCTAATTCAGATGAAGAGTTTTCTCTAGCATGCGAATACCTACCATCAAAAGGCTTAAAAGAAGCTGTTTTTCCAGTGATTGCCTACGACTGGAAAACTCTCTACAGATGTGAAAGGCTTAAGGATATTCAAATTATTAAATAATTGAAGTGAACTAATTTTATTTTATCAATACTTTTAATACAATGGCATTTTTTCCTGTTTGCAGACAATAACAGATTATCAAGAGATTCACAAGACATCTGTATGGTTGAATGTCTCATAATACATTCTCTTCCTATGATTTTGATGCCCTTAAAGGAAATTATTTTTTTACCATTTGAAATCCACATATAAATAATCTGCTTCACCAAACAACTAAAATAGGAGAACACACAGGAGTAATTTAGATTTTAATTTGGTCAGATATATGACAACAATACACCTGCCTTACCATCAAACAGCATTAACAGAAACAAAGGCAAATTTACATCAACTTCATGATGAATAAATTGTAAACAATAGTTGCAAAGTATTTAATTAGCAGGTTCATAATGAAAGGTTTTAATGGACACTACATTTCTGAAGCTATGTGAAATAGAAAGTACTTACCAGAGGTAATAACTAGTTTAATTTCCTTCCATAAGTATAGCAGCCATTCTTTGCAAATTATTGTGCTTAGGAGCTGTGAAGTGAGACCATTGAGAGGAAGTCTCTCTTCAGTTTGGAAAGCACGTATATGAAAATGTAATTCTGTCCCAGTGTGACCCCAAATCACTGAGATTAACAAGGATTCCTCATTGACTTTGGTTGCATTGGTGTTCTGTGATAATATATGTACTGTTTAAATAAATTAAAGATATAGCACAGTCTTAAAAAGTGGTAATAATGCTCATCACCATCACCGTAAAATAGCAAAGTACTGAAATAAAGCAGTGTAAGAGTCCATAAAAAAATCTAAGCACCCAACATTTCAATAATGTTATCATATTCATACACATAATCAGTCCTCTTCTACAGCAAGGCAGGATGAGCGTCGTTAAGACAGAAACATATAATCTTCCCTTGCTGGAGGGTATGATTCCACAGGTGTTAAGAATTTTAATGGAGACACACAATATTATTTGAGGCCGTTATTTACAGAATCATAGAATCATTAGGGTTGGAAAAGACTTCTAACATGGTCAAGTCCAACCATTATACAACACTGCCAAGTCTGTCATTAAACCATGCCTTGTGTGTCTTAAGTGCCACATCTGCATGTTATCTGAAAACTTCCAGGGATTTTTACTGTGCCACTTGCCTCAGCAGCCTGTTTCAATGCTTGACCACTCTTTCAGTGAAGCAATTTTTCTTCATGTCTAATCTAAACCTCCCCTGGCACAGCTTAAGGCCATTTCCTCTCATCCTGTCACTTGTTACCTGGGAGAACAGGCTGATCCCCACCTGGCTACAACTGCCTTTCAGGTAATTGCAATGAGCAAATGGTTTCCTCTAAACCTCATTTTTCTCCAGGCTAAACAACCACAGCTCCTTCAGCCACTCCTCATCAGACTTGTGCTCCAACCCCTCCACCAGCTCCATTGCCCTTCTCTGGATGTGTTCCAGCACCCCAATTTCCTTCTTGTAGTGAGGGGCCCAAAACTAAACACAGATTTGAGGTGCAGCCTCACCAATGCTGAAGAGAAGAGGATGATCACTGCTCTGGTCCTGCTGGCCTGGCTATTTCTGATATACAATACCCATCTGGCATTAATATTATAAATAAAAAGTAAATTAAAAGAGAAATGCATTGTAAAAGGCCTCTTCCTAAGAAATCTAGAAGTATTAAGATATTTACAGGGTAATGAGAATGGCAAATAACACCTGGGAACAGATGTGTGAGGTTTTGCTCTGGTGGAGAGAGTTTAGCAAAAAATAATTTGGACTTTTCTAAATATCTTTAAATACAATATAATGAGCAAAAGGTGTGTTTGATGTATTTGTATATAAAATTTCCCTTCTCAAATGTTAAATAACTAGTTTAACTGTCTTAGCATCTAGACCACATGAAATATCACAGTAATGGATTTAACAGCTTTGATGATTTGCTTCTATGTTCCAGGAAAATGATAATTGCAATCAAAAGGATACAAGAACCTTCACTGGCAGACTTCAGACAAAAATGTAAATTTCATGTACTATAGAAAATCAAAATATCTGTCAGGTGCTGAGACATGGGGTAGTCCTTAATAGGAGGGGAAAGACTGAAGGAAGAAACACTGGAAGTTCATTTAGGCTGTCATGCTGCTGCCACTCAGCCATGTGCTTAAAATGCCCACCACATCTCTCCTGTTTCGTTCTGCCCTTGGGAACTGCTCTTTCTGGGCAAGGGTACAAGGTACAGATATCAATTTCGGTGACTGCAGGTTAGAATTGCCTAGATCAGGACTTCTCTAATTTTTAATAATGCCCAGAGAAACAGAAACCCTGAGATACCGTGGTAAGGAATTCAGTATGAGGACATAGAT
Source organism: Lanius collurio (assembly GCA_020086605.1). Lineage (NCBI taxonomy): Eukaryota > Metazoa > Chordata > Aves > Passeriformes > Laniidae > Lanius > Lanius collurio. The sequence goes on from JACBWW010000005.1 coordinate 33,541,272, forward strand.
AAGAGAAAGCTCCAGGAAATAATATGTCAATGTGGAGAAAACTAAAAATAGCCCACAGACCTCTAAACATCCTTCACTCATCGCACTTTTCCATGTCTCATTCAGCTGAGTACTAGAATATTTCTTACACTGTAAATGGTTTGAGAAGCTGAGCTGATAAATTTGCTGTTGATAAGCAGCTTGAATATTCAGAAGGAAGAGGCCAGAGAGAACTGAAACTTCATGTTCAACAGAACAGACTAGTTGGGATGCAGCAGAAGGGCTAGGGCTAGTGAGAGCTATCTTCACAAGGAATTTCTAATTCCTATACTGCTATTAATGAGCTGTTCACCAGTCCTGGGAACAGAATATTCCATCCCATCAGTGTATTAAAAAACTATGTAAATGAGATATGGAGACTTAATTAGAGTGCAGGAATTGCATGGTTCAAGGAAAAGTTCAGTCATGTATCAGTAATTACACAACAGCCCTTTTTCCTAACAGGCTAAACCAACTCCATTTCATCATAATAAGTATTATAATTAAAACAGCTTTTCAAACTAATAGTACATGAAAAATATAATAAAAAATGTAAAGTCCAAACATCTACAGAAATTTGTTGAAAGACCTGGGAAGCATGCAAAATAGGAAGAGAATTGTTTTGACACAGATAGTATAACATGCTATTATTTTTGGGAACAGAACGTTAATGGCAAGTCCAAAATATACAATGTCAAGGAAGATCTGTACTTGCAAAGTTCCTGGTAGGACTAGACCCTGAAGTTATGCCACATTTTCTTTCTTTTATTTTTTTTTCCTCTTTCAAAGCTGTTACTATTGACTAGTACACTGTTACTGATAAGCTAAAAGGTGTTATGTTGAACTGATTTTTTTTTTTTCAGAGAGGAAAATGCCCTCTGATAAAAGAAATATTGAAGGAAAAAGATACTAAGAAAAATGCACATAAATGTCCTTTTCTTCACGTTGGTACATACTGCAGAAGAAAACTGAGAAAGTACTTAAAAGTCTAAGATATATACATGTTACCAGACTTCCGGGAGAAATTTTTGTTGGTTTTGTTTGTTTGTTTGTTTTGTTTTATTTTCAATAAAACTTGTTCCAGCTTCCTTGGAGATTTTACTGCAAATCTAACAAGTTTAGGCTGTCTATATAACACAAAGAAAAAGCCTTTAGGAAAACCATGTCATTAGGCTTCAAGATAAAGTATGGTGCTAATAATACCAAGGTTGTGGTTTCAATCCCTGTATGGGCAATTCACTGAAGAGTTGGATTCAATGATGCTTGTGGGTTCCTTCTAACTCAGAATATTCTATGATTCTGCAAATAATGTGCCCAACACATTGTCTTCTTGATGCTTTACTACCTCTGAGATATCTTTTACTGTGCTGAACAATTACTGAAATTATAATTCTGCAATTCTTCCTATGTCTAGGAGTATGCATATGTTTTAAAAGGGAAAAATGGCCTATTATCTTCCCTTGACACATATTTAGTTGTGTTAATATTGATGATATGTACAATTGAAATATATTTGCTATGAGGAGATGAAAGAAACTTGTAACCCAAAATGCTTATGGACCATAACTGATGAGGCCCAATAATTCTTACCTAATTTAGCTTTTTTTTTTCTGTAAGCTGTTTATCATGGGAACTGAATCTTAATGTTATATATTGCATTCCTTTCCATTTTATTCCTCTTTTAAACTAATTTGTACTTAAAAATTGCAAGAAATTGCTAGCTTTGTAATGAGACATCCATCTGCTGTAGTTGTGTGCCATCACATCTTTACAGCACATCAATAAGAAAACCTAACCCATTTTTTCTTATAAAATTAGTGCTTTCTGGGTACTGTATGATGATAATTTGTCCTCCTGAAATGACAGTGAACTGGAGGATTAGGACAGCAGATGACAGCATTTATTTCCGTAATTTACTGGTGCCATGAGTAATGTTTGAGACCATGCCATTTCCCTAACACTTCTGACATAAAAAGTCATTTTTGCTGCAAGTGTGTTATAAAATTTGGCATAACGGAGTTTGTTTTTTTCCAAGAACTATTAACTCCCCAGCTACCAGATTTGGAAGAAGGAGAAAAGAAGACTCTATTACACATTTTGCACAGAGCTTATTTATACCTCAGCTAGTAAAATATAGCTGCAAAGTACCATTTGGAATATTTTCAAAGAAAATATTTGACAATAAATGTAGTTAATTTCAATGGAAAATGAAAATACATGCAAATGTTTCTAAGAAATCTGTGTTTCTGTATACATTTATGTACCAATGCCCATTTAAAGAAGTGTTCATCCAGGGCATCTGTTGAATTCCTGAAAATTCAACAGAAAAAATGTATGACTGGTTTTGAAGAATTTAATCTATGCTTTTAAAGGTCTCCGTACTTTTAATCTGTATATGTGAAAATGTCAGGTGTGGATAACTTAGACTGCTTACTATAAGTGAAGGATATATGGAATGATTTTAGAGGAAGTTATACTTTTGCAGAAAAAAAGTGGTCTATGTCATGTGATGTCATGATTCTGTTTCTCAGATACTGATTCTTGGCTACTACTCATGAACTTCTAATCTAATTTAGCCTATTCACATTAATAGAATTTCCTGTTGTTTGACAGCATCAACTCCTTGAAGTTCATTGTTTGCATATTTTTCAGGATATTTATTAAATAAAGGGCCAAAGATCTTTTTAGACTAAGCATCTGAAGACCCAGCAGCTGTTGCCTAATGCATATGATAGGTCATCTATAGACATGGTGTCTGTTCCTAAACTAATGGAAAACCATTCTTCTCTGGACTCAGATTAATTTTGTCTCTATTTAGATCCTCCATGAAACATGATCTGCAGGGTAAATTTCTCAAACAACTTGTTTCTCCCTATCTAATCTTTTCTGGTCATACATGAAATTAGGATAGCATGATTTTCTTCCTCCTACCCTCCAAATATTTTGCTGTATTGGGTCAAGGAAGCAGTTTCACATTTTGAATCTTTTAACTCGTATGTACATTGGTGCTTAATGCCTTCATCTCCAGGTCTCACAAAACTACTTTGGTGAAATTAACCTTCACATTTTCTTCTATGAGAGGAGCATTTTCAGATGGCTCCTCAGCTCAAGGGTTTTCATTCTCTACTCAAAATAATTCTTTGCTGGTTGTGTTGTCATCTTTGGCTTTTACTTTTTCATTTAATTTTCCTGTGTAACTGTTATCAAGAAGTGTGAAATCTCACAGATTACCGACATTATTTCATCTTTCCTCATCTTTATCCCCAGTTCTGTCTTTTCTCAATTTCTCCTTTCCACTTTCTAACATTTTATCTTTAGCAGATGAATGTTAGATGTGAAAATTTCTTAATTAAAAAGAAATTTTACTTAGAAGTCCCATTCTAAAATGCATCCTTTGACTTTTAAAGTTCTTACATGATGATTTGATTGTATCACATACATTTTCTAGATTTTGGTCTTGTTTCTTTGCTCATGGTTATCAGTCTTCTCATACACAAACAGCATTGCCAACATATTTCTCAGCTATACCTTCCTAAATGGAGAAGGATTTTTTAATCTTGGGTATCAAAGCAAACTTAACTATTCTCTTCAATTATTTACTCTTAAAACTTATCTAGACCCATGGTGTCTATGAGATATGCAGAAAATGAAAATAAATCACAGTTCACTTTAGTCCCACTGAAAAGGTACTTCTCAAATACAGCAGAGAGTTTTCCTAGTCTGTTCAACCATAAAAATACATTATAAAATGGCAAATATAACAAAGATAAAAATTTTGAGTAAGAAGTTACTATTTCCTTTGTATTCTTCTGAATTGATGTTTTCAGGGATTTTATTCAAATCTTTCAGTGAGACTATAACCTAAAGGCTGGCATGAAGATGGCATAACACACATCTACTTTGGATTATTTTGTTTTCGTGCTTTTTAAGTGGGATGCGCAGCTTAGTCATATGACTGGTGTTGCAAAAATCTTTTCAGAAGAAATCTTTTAAAACCCTATAGCTGTCCTCTGGAGACAAATAGGAGGGTTTCCAGCATCACTCCAGTTTGGAAACCATCTAACAGTCCTCAAATGATTACATACCATTGTCAAAACTGCACATTTATCCTCACAGTTCCTGGAAAGGGGATGAACTGCCTCATTCTGGAGGCCATCTCTCTCCACATGGATGACAAGAAGGTGTTCAGGAGTAGTCAGCATGGATTCACTAAAGGTAAATCATGCTTAACCAACCTGTTTGCCTTCTATGATGTAACAGCTACCTGGATGGAGGACGGGAGAGCAGTGGATATTGTCTAACTCAATTTCATCAAGTCTTTCAACACTGTCTCTCACTATATCCTTATAGGGAAACTCAGGACTTGTGGACTGGAAGAGTGGATAATGAAGTGCATTTAGAACTAGCTGAATGGGAGCTCCCAGAAGGTTGTTATAGATGACACAGGGTCTAGTTAGAGGCCTGTCACAAGTGATGTCCCCAATGTTCAATACTGGACTCAGTATTGTTCAGCTTATCCACCAATGACTTGGATGAAGGGGCAGATGCCTCCCCAGCAAGTTCCAACATGTTGTCCATGAGCCAGCAGTGTTCTTGTGGCTGAGAAGGCCAATGGTATCCTGGAGTGCATTAGGAAGAGCCAGCAGGTTGAGGAAGGTGATCCTGCCTCTCTGCTTTACTCTGGTATGGCACACCTGGAGTGCTGTGTCCAATTCTGGACTCCTCAGTGGAAGAGCAACATGGAGCCCCTGGAGTGGGTCCCATGGAAGACAACAAAGGTGTTGAGGGTACTGGATCATCTGTCTTACAAGGTAAGGGTGAGGGAGTTGCCCCTGTTCAACCTCAAGAAGAGACAACTGAGAGGCAACCACATCAATATCTGAAGAAAGGGTGTCAAGAGGATGAAGCCAGGATCTTCTCTGTGAGAATAAGAAATAAGATGAATGGGCAGAAACTGATGCACAGGAAATTTCACCTGAATAAGACAAAGATCTTCTTTACTGTTTGGGTGACCAAGCTCTGGAACTCTGGTTGCCCAGAGTGATGTGGATTCTCCCTCACCAGAGATATTCAAGAACTGTCTGGACACAATCCTGTGCCATATGCTCTAGGATGACCCTGCTAGAGGAGGAAGGTTGGACCAGATGCCCGGCTGTGGTCCCTTCCCCTATGCATTCTGTAATTTTGTGATTCTATTTGTGTACATATGTGTGCTTTTAGTGGGACAGAGTGAGAAAGCATATGTACGTATATGGATATGGGAGAAGTGATAAAGCAAGTAACAAACTTTTATTTTTTAAATATTGCCTAATTCTTCTAGGACTGTCTTCTGCTCTGGAAAGTGCCAGCCACCATCCAGCTTAATGTCAAATTTCCACTTCTGTCCCACTCTTGTGGGCCACTGAGATGAAAAGAACTCTGTGGAGAGCGAAACAGAATAAATCTGTGCGGGATATTTTAGCATGCTGAGCAGCTGCTACTTAAAACAGATCAGAACTTGTTCTTTTGGGAGAGTACCCAGTGATGGATTTCCAGAAGCACAAGCAATATGTTTACTAATCTCTCCTGGCTAGCAGCAGTATGTTTAGTTTCCATAAGCCTGGAGGCCAGTAGTCCTGTGAGAACCTACAGTTGCAGAAATTCAAGCATAATAATTTTGACTTCAAATGACACAGTAATTCCTCAGCTTTTATACAGTTCCAGCTGCACACTTCAGCTGTACAAGTAATACAAAAGAAGTGACATCATCAGTACCTACATAATATTTTTAGCTTGTGCTAGAATCTAATACTGTTAAGGGTCTAAAATAAGAAGTGAAGTTCTAAATTCTTCAGTTGCAGTCATGAAGCAATTACATCTGCAGTGCCCCATTAATTTATGCTGTATTTCCATGAAATTCCAGAGGGCTATGG
>JACBWW010000005.1:33552198-33725489 GCA_020086605.1 Lanius collurio
TGATATCTCAGATGTACCATAAACTATTATTTGGAACTGTAAACATACAATTTTTAACATCCATGTATTTTATATATTTACAATATTAACGTGAAAACCAACTTGAAGCTAGTCAGAAATCTGAAAAGTCACAAGTGATCTTTACAAATTGGTGAGGGTGTGCTTCAGAAGAGGAGACAATTTCCTTGAGCAAAATTAGTGATAGCTTCCTAAGTTATTACTCTCACCAGTGTATTTTACTTTAATAGTTCTGATTTTGATAAATAATCAGTCTGACTATATTTGAGGGCAAATAAGAATTTTCCTTACTAATAAAAATGAGACTCTATAGCCTGTAGCCATTAGGGGTGGAGGACTTCTCTGATTCCAGGCAGAGCTTTATTACAGAAATCTCTGAAGTGAATGGAAAGTAGACCACACAGTATATAATCACTGCTTGAGAGTTTTCTCTGTGGGTTATTAAGATTAAAATGATTAGGTTACTGACTGGGTAGAGGAACGATTTAACTGTGCACAAATAGTTTTAAAGGTGTGAATAGGTCTTGTTGTTGAATCAAACATTTTGCATAAAAATGTCATTAGAAAGACAGTCTGGTGTGTTTTTATGGGATAATAATTTCAGTAACGTGAACTGTGTTATATACATTATAAAAGCTTGTTATCCTGTAGAGTCCCCAGAAAGTCAGACTGCCACAGCTCCCTTTTATATTGTTGCCCTTTTATTGATGGAAAAAATCTGTAGCTAGAGGTAAGTGCTAAATCATCCTATTAGCTTTGCCCCATTATCTTGTACACTTCATTTTGGAACTGAAAATACCTTTAAATTAAAATTTATACAGTAGTATTAAAAACCTTCAAGCTCAGTGTGCTTCTTCAAGGATGAAGTAACTGTTCATATGTATTTTATATTTAATAGCCCGCAAAATATACTAAAAAGCCAGAAGTGAGCTGTAGACTGTTTATAGTTCCTGTATTTGAAATGAAAGTTATTATAACAACTGAAAAAAAAGTTTTGCTAAATGCAATGCATTTTACAAGCTAATATTTTACAAGTTGTATTGATCAAAACTATTCAGGCAGCAGAAATTAAACAAAAGACTAATAGTCAAGGTCAAGCTTCATGCAACCAAATAATAGCATGGAGTAGTAAATGGAAAGCAAGACAAAAAGGACCAAAGAGATCACATAAAATCTGGTATTGCAGGATATCAAATCCACTGCAGTTAATCAGTGGCATATGAACAAAATTAAAATAGACAGTCTGAAGCTGCAAGCTGGGAAACATAAATTTTTATCTCACTAATGTTTCCCTAATGGATAGTTCCAATGCATGATGGGGATTTATTTTTAAATAATGTTATTTCACTGCTAACTGACCTTACTGTCCAGTTCACTTTATATAAGGAATTGAGATGCTTAGAAGGTACGATTTTTTTTAAGAAAAGAGAATTTTTGCAAAGTCACTCTGAAAGCTAGAATGAGAACAAGTCGTGTTTTGTTTTGACTTCAAGAATATTATGATAAACAAAATTCTTAAAATAGAAACACAGAAACCCAAGTCTATTTAAATGTAATTCTGAGACCATACTACATCCCCAAGCTTGAAGCGAGCTGCATTTCCTCTGAGTCTTGTGCTCCTTTGAAGCTTTAAAGGCTTTAAAAGGGCTTTGGAAAAATGCAGGCATCTGCCCACCCTGAGGTTATTTAAAGTCAGAGACCTAACAGTATATTACCTTTATTGGTCCATAAATAGTGCACCTGTCAATTGCATGAAATAGACTGTCTGTTATTTGCACAAACCCCCAGAGTTTCTGAGAGTAAGTGTTGCGGGGCAATGTGCTAATAATGCCAGAGCTTTGGGCAGTAGTAAGGATAGACCCTGACCTTGCTAAGGTGTAGGTAATAATTATATTGCAAGTAATTAATGATGTAACTATTACTTCCTGTTTGCTTTACAGTAGCTCTTGTTTCCTGCAGATATAGTTCAGGATCTTGTCTTTAAAAAAAGTATGTTTATAAGACTATGGCTTATCATCACAGTGTGTGATCGAACAAACTGTTAATTCTGCTTTGTCCTGGTTATTGTGGTTAGTACTTGATAACATCAAACTCCATCCATAGATCTGATGTTGTAATAGATATGAAGTCAGTCTGTATAGCCATAGGGTGTTTATATTAGAAAATTGACCACTATGAGGCAACAGTCACTGTACCAGTATGAAATTGTCTACATTGCTGAGTTATTACTTCAATTAGTACAATTTATTTTTTTTAAAGCTTTGGCATTAGCAAACTAGCTGTCTCCTAAATACTTCCTGGGTACACTTTGGGATTTATCACAGTCTAATGACTATTCCCAGTAGTAATTTTGGATTTTTTTCAATGTGTTCTTCATAGAAAGTTTGTTTAACAGTATGGGCACCAGCCTTTCTAGGTTAAGCAGCTGCAGTACTGGAGAAAGGTCAGAAGCATATTTAATTTATTATCACTGAAATTGCTTCACAGGCTGGTAGTACATCACAGCTGTAACTTAACAATCAGCTCTGGGGCTGGGGAAAGAAGCTGCTGAGAAATTTTTTGAGTTGCAAATGATCATGTGAACAGATATTATTCTTTTAGGCCATGTTTAAACCAAATGTTCAGAAATAGCATAATTTTGGCTTTTCCCTTTGCATTGCAATAGCCTAGAAATCTCCTAATAGTCTGTAAGAACTGAGAAGTATGTGTGCAGCTGCTTTGTGTCTCCTTGCTATTGTTAGTTAACCTGTTTGGAGAGAGCTTTTAGCTCCTTGATTTCATCTTAGAGCCTCGGATGTCAATTCACACAGCATAAAGCCCAAACTTACCATAGCAATGTACTTGTCCTCTACTATGGCCTATTTACATCAAATTCTTGTTCTGTGGACAAAATGCACGGATAATGACTGCATGGAAATTTTAAGTAGACATTTTTGAATTTTGGGTTATGTTAAACCCTAAGTAGAAGGTCATGAGACCACAGCAAGCCTAGGGAAAGCATGACCTAAGTCTTCCCTGATAAATCCACGCTTTAGCTGTCATTCTTGTCTCCTAATCACATCCAGAAATTCTGCTTCTGTCCTTCCTTTTTTGGTGATTCTGGAGTATACTGATTTTAGGAGGTGATCAGGAAAACCTCAATATTCAATGGAAAAAAGAAAGACAGAAGACGTGACTTTGTGTCTGAAGGAATTTTTAGCTCGGATGCATATCCCTTTTTATATGACTCTTGTATCTCACTATGAAATTTCTATTAAATAAGGCAATGGCTTCTTTCCTCATGAAACAAGAACAAATAGGAAAATATTTTCACAAGAGTGACCTACTGATTGCCAATCTGAAATGTAGATTCCAAGTCTATTTTCTAGATTTATTATTTTCTGCCAAAATTGATTTGGACAAAACCCATAGTAATTACCTAATATGTGGTTAGCAATTTTCCATCTCATTACACAACCCTTGTATCTTATTACCCATATAAATGAATACCCGTTAAGTGATCAGACCTGTACAATGCAAACAATTTTTCGATCCATCAAGCCAAAACAAATAGAGGACTTCAATAAAGTCTTTACAACAGAATACTATAATATAAGATACAATAAAAATGGGATTTATCAGTGTAATACATAAGCTGAATGAATATAAAACTTTGTAACAGAATCAAAATTACTTTTTGGGATGTCACATGACTATACTGTAACCCTAATCTTTCAAAATCCCAAGGAGCTCTGAGGAGGCATTTTGTATCATCAACATAAGAGCTTTCTTTGTGATGCTTCAAAATGAAACACACATTATTTATACAGACCTAATACATAATAAGTACTACTAAAATTCTGGGGAAAAAAATTTTCAAAGTGCATGAAAACTTGTTATTTTCAACTTGCAATTTTTTCACTGCTTTTATGTAATCAAAGGTACATATTGAAAATAGAATAAATATATTCATCCCATAGTATGTGTTGTCTTTTAAACAGTTGCTTTTCAAAGCACATATGATGTTTTGATTTTGGAAAAGCAGAAAGAGCATTGTAACGTGATTCAAATTTAAAATGAACAGTTAAACTTCAAGATTAGAATGATCAAGTCAAATTCGATTCTGCTACTGTTCAGCATACTGGGACGTGTTTCTACCAATTCACAGTTTTAAAGCAGAGTAACAGGGTGTGTAAATTGACAGCTCGGTCAGTATATCCACAGAATGTACCTCTGTAGTTTTAGCTTTTCTTTTGCTGCTTTTTTATTTTCACATTCATAAATCAGTAATTTACAGCGTATTACAATCGGCACATATTTTACATATAATTAGAGAAAATATTATAACAATCCTAAAACACTTCAGAAAAGAATCAAACCACAATTACAGGTGAGGTAATATTCAGAAAACACTTTTTCCACAAAATAAAGTGTCCTTATCATTTGTAAGCAACAGGAAATGAGCAGCATTCTGTTGTGGAAACTACCTAATTTTATTACTTTTTCACTCAATTTCTAGACTTTTGATGTAGTCAAACTCTGGTTCATGAGTCTAGAAAGTACTGTAAATATTATTCTTCCCTAGAATGACGACTGCTTTTATTCTGCAAGGAAACATAATATTTATTGAAGCTGATGTTATTCAGTTCATTAGGAATTGTACATACACAGTAATGACTAGAAATTGTCAATTATAAAATAAATATTTTATGCAGCTTTTTTTTCTTCATAATATCGTACATAGTTTACCACTGATAGCATGTACACATACTTCCTCTTTAGAAAAATAGATCTTCATGTATAAATATGTGTGTAGCCATAGAACATAGCATATCAAAGCAGTCTAGGAGTCTGCTGTCCACAGAGTAATTCCTGTGTTTGCTTTGAAGGGTTCTAGGCTTGACTACCTCTCCCAAGTGGTTTCAACAGAACTGGAGCAGAGAAGTTAGCTACGTCAGAAAACCTAATCCACCAATTTCATGTGATTAATTTCTGCACTTCATCTAATCTCCTTTGCTTTCCATTATGCTGTTTCTCACTGTAATCATAGTGTAGCAGAAACAGAAACATGAATTTCTGCTGCTTACCAATGATCAAAAAACCCCAAGTGAGAACAGAATCAAGAGAGAGGTAGAAAATGCAAATTCATGTCTTGGCTGCAGTGAGTTCTTAATTGAATATAGAGTGTAGCATAATTCAAAGTGAAAAACCTAAGGATACTATTAAGGTCTGATTATTGAGAGATGCCTCTGCAAAACTAAGGTGCAAATTTAACCATATGCCGCAGTGAATAGTGTGGATTTTACTTAACAGTAAATGTGAGGTAGAGAGAGAGAAAGAAATAGAAAAGAGAGAGAGAAAAAAAAGAGAGACAGAGAGAATGAGATCAAGCAGAAGACATCAGCAACCATGTATCCAGAAGTATCCCATTGATATTGGGATTTGTATACCAGTATCCTTCACCTAGGCTTCTTGGTGGTCATGAGTCCCAAGGTAATTAAAAACTTTTCATTATTTAAACATTTTAGCAAACAAAGTAATTAATGCTTATGGGCTACACAGTTCTCTTATTTTACTGGTTAAATGATTCCCTCACTTCTAATGCTAAATAGTTCCATGCTCAGTGCTTTGAGTTTGTGGATTGTGATCTTCCCCTGTCAGAATTACCTGTTACCCAGCCTTAGCTAATTTCAGCACAGTTGTTGAGTTGGCTTTCCTTGTAGTCATAAATTCTGCGTTCTTTCTGGCCATTATCCTCTCCCCCATACATTCCTCTCCCCCAGCTTTTTTAACCTCTCCCTTGGTCTGAGCCAGCCCTCAGGATACAATGCCAGCTTTATCACATCCCAGGTTCCCATCAAGTGGCTTAATTTACAGTCCCAGTTCCATGAAGTTCCATCTGGAGGGAAGCTTGGGTGGTCACAGATTCCATCTGTCCCATAACTTGAGGTGATTCTTGATTGACTGGTGATATGTGTCTGAGCAGCTTCTTTCCACACTGTGCCACAGTGGGAATTTTTGTCTGGATGCATTACCCTGGATGTGCTATCCAGATCTTGCCTCTGTCAGGCCTGGAGTTAGTGCCATCCTGTCACTCCACTTTGTGTTTATTTCATGGCAAACTCCTTCTTTGGCCTTTACAGTGTTTGAGACAGACAACTGTGGTCTTTAAGTCCTTACAGACAGGCATCTCAAAACAGAGAATTTTTTGTAATAACAACTTCCTTCAGTGATATGTGGGCACCATAAATTCATAGTCCATTTAAAGCTCCCAGATAGGACATGATACTGTCTCTCCATCATGTAAAATAGTTATTCATCTATTTGAATACTTTTTGCACAGTTTGATTGTCCTCAGATTCATGCTGCAGTAGAAAAAGAATATCAAAAGAACACATTCTTCTTGAGCTGTATTTATGGGTTAAAGCTCGCTGGACTCTTAATTCCTGACTGGTTTTTAGTAACCATTTTTTTGACACACAGCTGTAGTACTGCACATTAAAATGTTGGAGAAAACAGAGACATAGGACACAGTTCATATTAACTTTATTTGAAGCAAAAAAATTAACAAGGCATGATAAGTGTTTCCTGTCTATGCATTTATACCCTTTTATAACAGGGCAAAAAATATATCCAACCTAGAGAAATAAGGAGAGTATTTGGATTTAAAGCAAAACCAAAAATATGACCCTATGGAACAATTAGAATGACGTATTGTAGTTGTCAGAAGACCTTGGAATTTTCTCTTGGAATTATCTAGGCATTTATATCCTTTGTCATTAATTAATGGTCTGAAAAATTGATATTAGAAAGACAAAAACTTCTTCTTACTCGCTTTCTCTTTTTATTTCCTTAGAATTTTATTACTGAAATGGAACTTTCTAATTTTTTTGTTCTAAATGAAGTAAAGTATGTTAAATCACGGAAATCTTGTTTTCAGAGTTAACTGAATTTTTATTGCCTTGTGATAAATCTCAAGATGCAAGGAATAGTGATGGAAACACTGAGATGTTCCCGGCTACATAATACAGTTACTAGGCACTGAGCTGTGCATTTATGCACACACATACTTTAAAATAAATGTAGTCAAGCAGAAAAAAATTTTCTAAGAGAAAAAGTTGAGCTAAGCTTCTTAATACAAAAAAAAAAAAAAAAAAAAAAAAAAAAAAAAAAATTAGCTCGATTAAGGAATCAGACCACCCACTGCAGAAGAGAAATGCTGGTATGGTACATTATGCATCTTTGGTATCCACAGGCTGATACGAAACATTGCAAGGACTGAGTAAAGAAAAAAATTATGCATTGACACAACGAAATAAAGTTAAAAGAGATTTATTAATTCATGAATTTACATTCTTCACAACCAAAATTTAAATCTTCCTCTTCAGAAGTCCTCAGCATGTTCACATTAAGTGTTTGAATAACAAAGCTACTTTCATACATGATTAACTCAATCCCTATTTATTAAAGCCATCTAGACATATGCATAACATTTAGAAATGCTTAAAAGCCTTACTGAGTTGTGGTCTACCTATCTGATGTGAAGTTCTTTTTCATCACTATAAGTCTTTCTACCAACCAGAAACCTCCGTGCAGGGTTAATACCTAGGCAGAACATTACAACATGCCCCTAAATAACCATGACACCATAAAACTAAGATGAAAATTAACATTTTGCTTCATGAATTGCATTGCTTTGATTCTGTCACCATTTCACTTTGCATAGTTTCTGATGAAATTTAGGTGCTTTTCTCACAAAATTCTGAAATATTTGATTTAACTTCAGTATACCTGTTTGTTTGCACGGAGAAGGACAATTTATTTGATTTTAGAATTGCACCATTAATGTTACATGAAACCAGCACTTGTATAAAAATATTTCTTTTGCCGCAGAAAAGAGAGATGTGTTTATATCGTATATGTTGCAAAACCTCACTCATTCTGTGACATGATGTGGTGTCCTCTGTGGGCTGCAGGTGTGTCTCTGCTCCATTGAATCTCATGGGCTGAAGGGACACAGCTGCCTCACCATGATCTTCATCACAAGCTGCAGGGGAATCTCTGCTCTGGCACCTGGAGCACCTCATTCTCCTCCTTGTTCACTGACCTGGGTGTCTGAAGAGTTGTCCCCCTTGCAGAGTCTCAGTTCTCTCTTCTCTGGCTACAATTTTCTCCTGCAAAATAACCTTTTCTCTGCCTTAACAATGTTATCCCAGAGACTGATGGGATCACATCCACCACTGCTGATGGACTTGGCTTTCTCCAGTATCAGGTCCATCTTTGCACTGTCTGGCTCTGGCTCTATCAAACATAGGATACAAGATTCTGGTAGTTTCTCAAAGAAGGCACCACTCTAACCCCCTTGCTACCAAAACCCTGTCACACAATAATCTTTTGCAAAACCAAAGATCAAAGAGGAACATCATGCATTATGTAGGCAATATACTTCTGCCATGGAAATGACTTAGAGCAGCAGAACAGTCTGTTGCTGAAGCAGCTGATTTACTGCAGAAGGGTCCAAGGAAGAAAGGAAGAAACCTGGCTGCTCACTAAAACAGGCATATTTTCCCTTTTTCTGGCTACATAGCGCTGTTTGTCTATTTTACTTCTAAAGCCCTTTGCAACTTATCTCCATCTGTCTCAGACTATCTTCTTCATGATTATAAACTAGATCCTCAGCTCCACACTTTCTACTTTGTAAGCTTCCTGCATAGGAGCTTCTTTGAAAGCAGCACTGTGGGCACTGCTCAAATGCATACACAGGAAACACTTACCATCATCCAATTAATTACTGCAACAAAACTCTTTTTTGAAGCACACACATGAAATAACTGCAATCACTAACACTTTAATAGATAATTGAATTCTTACCTGTCCTTTGTTACTGGACAGAAACTTCAGAGCATTTGATATGTGATAGCCTGATATAGGGAAGTGTTGGATTAGCTATAGCTCTGGGACTACTTAAAAGCATAGAGTTTCAAGAATTCATTTAGACTCCTTGTGCCTGAGGCTGTCACCCACACTGAGAAAAATTATCTATACCAACCATATCACCCCCATCTTATTAAAAGAGTTACTAGTGTAGCTGTCAATCAAAGACAACATCATGCCTCTGGCTGATTTGCCAGTACAAGTTCTTTTGCTTTAAACTAGCCAAAGTTTTAAAAGACAAAATGGCATTGGAGTGTTCACTAGGGACACAATTAAAACTGAATTAATGTTTAATTATGTGCATTTTTGGAACAGAAGAAATACAAGTATTTTCAAGTAAAAAATGTATAGGTTCACTGACTGGCAAAGTTAATTAGAGTACATTTTATGTTACTTCTTCAGGCCATTTTTAAATTAACAACAATTATCTTCTGAACTCCCCTTCCAGTCCTGAGAGGAGTATATTTAATCATCGTGTCACATCCTCTGTCTTTATTTTTTTCTTTCTGTTTGATAAATTTCCTAATTAGAAATTCAGTTTCATATTTACAGAACGTAATTCTTAAATAAGAAAGCCCATTGAAACCTTTTAAGTTGAGTACAAAACAAGCTGTGTCATATATGGCACCATGCACCTGAATGCAAAGTAAAAGTTTACTGTCTTAAGAGGATACTGAATATTCCTTATGACATTTAATTCATACATTCAGCACTTATAGCAAAGGTATAGCAAATATTCAAAACCTTAAAAAAAGAATTCATCTAACCCTGTTAAGAGAGCATATCCTTCATTTGTCAAACACTGATGTAACTCTGAGTTTGACCTGTTCTCACCACATAATCTTTTGCGCTCCCAGACATACTTCCATGTATCTTGCTTGCTTGAATTTTTTATTTTATGTATGGATCATAGTATAGTAAGGCCTATGGAAGTCAGAGAAGAACTTTGATGACTATAGAGGCATTTCTAATCCCTACCTAACATGATACAACATTTAGAAATTCCTATAGATAATCACAGAATAATAGAAAGGCTTGGGTTCAAAGATACCTTAAAGATCATCTAGCTCACACCCTCCTGCCGTGGGCATGTACACCTTCCACTGGGCCAGATGTTGCTCGGAGCCCCTTCCAACTTGGCCTTGAACACTTTCAGGGTTGGGGCAACCCTCCCCAACTTCTTTGGGCAAACTGTTCCAGCACCTGCCCACCCTCACAGTGACAAATTTCTTCCAAATGTCTAATCCAAAGCTGCTCACTTTCAATTTAAAGCCATTGCACCTTGTCCTGTCACTACATGCTCTTGTGAATGGATTCTCTCCATCCTTCTTGTAGGCACCCTTCAGGTACTGGAAGGCTGCAACTGGATCACCCCCAAACCTTCTCTCTACTAGGCTAAACAATTCCAATTCTCCCAGCCTTTCCCCACTGGAGAGGTGCTCCAGCTCTCTGTTCATCATGGTTGATGACTGATGTCCTTCCTGGGATGGAGCCCCAGAGCTGGAAGCAGCACTCCAGGTGGGGTCTCACCAGAGTGGAGCAGTGGGGCAGAATCCCCTCCCTTGACCGGCTGGCCAAGCTGCTTTTGATGCAGCCCAGGATACAATTGGCTTTCTGGGCTGGGAGGGCACTTTACCTGCTCATGTCCTTTCATGCACCCCAAGTCCTTCTTGGCAGGGCCACTCTGGATCTGTTCATCCCCCAGCCTGTGTTGTTACAGGGGGTTGCCCTGAGCCAGCTGCAGCACCTTGCACTTGGTCCTGTAAAAGCTCATGACATTCCCACCAGGCAACTTCTTGAGCTTGTCCAGGTCCCTCGGGATGGCATTCCATCCTTCAGGTGTGTCAACTGCACCACTCAGCTCGGTGTCACCTGCAAATCTGCTCAGGGTGCACTTGAGCCCCTTGTTTATGCCATTAATGAAGATATTAAATAACACTGGTCCCCATGCAGACACCTGAGGGACACTGCTTGTCCCTGATGGCCATTGGGACTCTGAGCCATTGACCACTACCCTCTGGAAGTGAATGTCCAAACAACTTTTCATCCATCTAACAGTGGATGAACACCCATCGAATCCATCTCTCTCCGGTTTAGAGAGGGATGTTGCGGAGGACTGATGCTGACCATACTGTGTTTCCATGCTGTGTGAGGCTAAACAAATTGGATGAAAATGCGAATCATTGCCTTACAGGAATTTAGCACCAGAATTTTATGTATTCTACCCTTCTATCTATAGCAAGAGTATCATAATACAATAATTTAACTCAAAATAATAATTTCTGGTCCTTGAAATGCGAAATTAGAGCTTCTGAAAAAAGATAGCTTTCTTTCAAGAGTTTATATTAAATAGACTAAGCTATCTCAAAGAAATGGAGTATCATATTAAGGTTCTCATAGAATAAATATAATTAAAGCAAAAAGTTTTAAGTAGAGAACATCCTTTAAAATTGCATGAAGAAATAGAAATATTTTATTCTTCTCTCATACTTAAAGTACTAGTGGGTTCTACAGGGGCCAAAACCAAAGCAAACTGAATCCAATGTAAGATTTTTCAGTGCATTCAATGGTGTTTGAGTGTAACTCTTTTGGAGAAACTCTTTTAGAGAATACCTAGGGATTTCTCATATATTGTTGAGAAAAAATTACCACTTCTCTCAGTGAGCAAAGAAGAAAGTGTAATAATAGCAACTTGATCTAACAGTTACTTTCAAGCAGCATTCATCCTTGTGCCATGTATGGAGCCTGAAATGCTACAAATCAAATTTTTGTTTTGCAGTACAAAATTGAAAAGTACAACATTAAAATTCAGTATGATCATCACTTAAGAAGATATTTCCTTATTTAAGAAGACATCTGCTTAAACTAGAATGATTTTATTAGTCTCTCTGTGCAAATAACACTACTCTTGATCATATATATGAGTTTTTAGATGATATACTCACAAAGGTAACAATAAATAAAGGATAGTCCCTGAACCACAGAAATCTTATAGCTTATAAAACAAAGATGTACTGTGCATATACAGCATATTGCTGAATAATAAAATTCTTATTCATATTTAATACTATCTTGGTTTCAGTGGGATCAGTAGGAGGTATTTTTTATCACAAATAAAAGACTGAATTAGTTGAGTAAAAGGAGTAGGAGGAGATGAAGAAGCAAAAGATACAGTTAGAGATGAGTGGTTTTATTTTTGCTAATATATTTCATTTCAATTCATTACTTAAGAACAAATGCAAGGTGAGAATCCTTGTGCCGAATTTTGTATTACATTTTTATCATGGTTTCCCTCAGAGAGTGACGTAGCAGTGATAGATGCGTGCGCCTCTATTGGTCTGCACCAAATAACTTTTCGATCTATCAGTTCATTCAGCCAAATACTCCAAGGAGTGTTTCAAAAGGGTAGGATGGTTTCAGAGGTGACTATATGTCCACCAGTTCTGTGAATTAGTAACATCTAAATGTCTGTTTAAGTGTCAAGAACGTAAGGCTAAAGCACGAGTTCAATTCCTCAGAGATACAGCGGTATCCACTTTGCTGAGAATCCCTATAAACAACCTAGCTTTGGAGCAGGGGAAAATTGAGTTGGAACTCATCCTTCCTTGGCCATCAAAGTCAGCCCATCATAAATCATACAGCATGGAATTTATCACCTATCTGTAAATGTCTACAGTGTAGACATGTACCTCTGAGCTAGTCGTGCTTTTTATAGTCAGTGGGGAGTAAAAGGCACTGCAAGGGCACAATTCGTCTGACCTGCTTTAGACAGCTATTTTAAGATGAGATAAAGTGTGCCCTAGAAATGCCAACTTCTCTACATTGACTGCAAAGACAGTCTAAGGCAACTTACTCAAATATAGATGGTGGTTTAAATCCTGAGGTTCTTATTCCTCAGCTACTTATCGAATTTCAACTCTGAAAATGTGCCTGACTAATCTGAAAAATAATGTGGCATTTTTTAATGCAGTAATGTTTCTGAAAAAAAATGTGTCAGTATCCCATTGCTCACATGGGAGCAAGTTCACTGATTTCTGCTGTCTGTTGAAATGGTGCTGTATGTGTGCATGTGCACGTGCATGGTCAGTGTACAGTTTTCTCTCTTGTGCTCTGGTTATGTGACTGTGTCATGAAAAAAATCTCAGCCTGCAGCATGTGCCAAGTAATGGAGCTAAAGTGAGGACTTAAAGGCCACAGCTCAAACTTGCAGGTAGGAGTTATTGCCTTTGATTGAGACTCTGTAAAGCCAGAAACCTTGCTGGGAGAGTAGACTTCCCCAACAGCAGCAAAACTCTGGCAACTGCTCCCATATGAGCCCAACAGTGGAGCTTCAGTCTAACCCAAATTAAATGATTTATGTCCAGATGCCTGCAGTCAGGCAACTGAAAGGAGGAATGCTCTGGCTCTGCATTGCAAGTGTGGGAGCTAAAGCTCTCATTTCAGGGAATGGAAGAGTTCTCAGTGCCAGTGCGTAGAACTGAACTTTCAAGTCCACAAACACTGAAAGTATGTACATAAGTATGTGCAATAACTGTTCATTATATACAAATGTATTGCTCCATTCCATTTTGCATATATATCTACCTAGGTGTAGTATGTAATAAGAAATATTATAGTAAGAGTAGCCAGAATCAGAGTAGGGAAATATTCTTAATAGTTAGCACTCTTTTTTTTCCAAAAGCAGTATAAAAATAATTAGTCTAATATGCTTGCCTTACTAATTAATTCAGTGAACGAACTCTTGTTGCTGCTGTTTGCCTGTGTGAAGTCACAAAAAGAAAGTAATGAAATATTTGAAGAAATCTTTCTGTTTTCTAAGTATTCTCTCAGTCAATTAGCTCTAACACATGCAAGATTTGGCTTGGAAATCTCTATTAATAAACTTATAAGAAACACATATATAAAATGTTTGCAATTTAAAAACTTCTGCAATTCTGAATGGATTTCTCCATCCACTTTTCTTGATCCTCACCTGGGCTTTTATTTTGCCCCAGTTACTTTTTCATCTCTGCTTTATTAACTTTGCATTGTTTCCTTTACATTTCATCCTGTTTAGCTTCTCCCAAAATTCATGGGGATTATTTTTCCAAGGATAACAGACTTCAAGCTTCAAATTCTGAAGTGTTGTGATGTGACGGTTCTCATTCTATGCTTTTACTCCCAACAAGTGCTTTGTTCATTTAGTTTAGAGAAAACACATTATTTTGGGCTCTAACAGGGCTTTCTGTAGTTGAATGAGTGAACATTTTTTGGGGGGGAGAGGGGCCCTAGACACTGAAGTAATATGTTTGACTGATAATGCCGATGGTAATAAAGACATTTACTTCCAGGAGTAAGCTGGAAGCTCTTTTTGCTCTTCAGCAAAATAAAAGTCATTGAAAAGATTCTATGTACTATGACTGAGAAATATGTTTTTTCACTGGTGTTTATCTTTATGCATGTAAAACTCCATGCTTGGCAATTAATTATATGGTCTAGTTTCCAGCTGTAGTGCTCCCTCAGAGCGAGGCAAAGACCTATAGCATTTTAATGCCAGAACAGGAGAGTTTGAAACAGACGCTTGAAAAATTTGATTATTAAATATCTGAGGACTATTTAGGAAGGTTCCATCATCTTTAAATTTAAAGTTTCTTCTGCACATTCAAGTCAATTGGTTTTGAACATTCTCAATTTCTGTATTCTCCCACCAAATCCCATGTTGGGATTTTCAGCAAGGCAAGAAAAGATACAATTCAGAAAAGCTGCGAAAACATTCTCTGGAGGGCACACTTTGGTTAGTTTAGGAAATTACAGATGTACCAAAGATGGTGGGGCTTGCTACTTTATTGTTTCACATTATACATGAGGAAGGCTCCTGATATCAAATCCTAATGGAAAGTTTTAAGGACTTAAAATGTTCTCTTTAATTCGCAGTAATTTTTTAATTTAACATTTAAAATTTTAGTATTAGGTAAATATCAAAACCATTGAAATTTGCCAAGAATATTGGGGAAAAAAATGTTACATCTGGATATCTTCTTTAGCTCTAAGAACAAAACTTTTGTTAATAGTTTCTGTGCAACTAAAAGAGACAAATTCTATATGAAAGAAGTAGATGGGATACAAATAATGTTTAACCCACTGCAGTTGTTATCCCCATGCACTACTTCCCACAATCACGTAGAACAAAAAATACTTTTCTCAAGGGTTTTTGTTGTAAGACAGAGGAAGGAAAAGAAGCAGTACAAAAATGTTAATATTAAAATAAGTTTTTAAACAATGCTTAGCTATTTTATTTACTGTAACAGGCAAGAAACAGCCTATTCAGAACGGGGAGCTGGCTCTCTTTTACACATAAACACAACTACTTTGCTTTACTTCAGGAACAAATGAAATGATGAATATGGCTTCTATGAGGCAGAAACCCCAGGAAATTGGTAGTTACAGATCTAGCAACTAGACTGGTGGAGTGTTAATGATTAGTTATGTTTTAGTGTGTATCACTCTGACAAAAAAACATTTTCCCCAGGATTACTGGCTAAGGTAAGCAGCTGCCTTTTTTTCTTTTTAAAGTGTTATTGAAATTATAAAACCAAACTCTAGAAGAACTGCAAATTAAGTAGCTCTTTGCTGTTGTAATTATGTGTTGCATTTCTCTAGAAAATGCTTGTAGATAATAGCTGCATTTGTAATTTTACAGGTGTGCTGCTGATGAAATATAGAGAGCTACAGCTGAAGAAGGTATAACAAAAGATATGAACAATAAATAACTGTGTTTGCTTCCAGCATGCAGAAGGTAACATTTTTTCCAGTCGCTTTGTTCATTCATCAGTTTTCCTGTGGACAAAAGACATTTTCACACAGCCAAAAGAATAGTGATCGATCTGTTAGACAAAGTCTGTGGTTATGTACTATCATGACCCTTACCTCCCATAGAATAGAAGTGTTCCTCTCACGTAGGAAAAAAAAAAAGGTTTTTTTATTTTCTTATTTATTTTTGCACAATGTATGTTGCAGTTTTTGAATCTCCAGTTCATTGCCAGATTCCTGTTTGGGGAATGAGGGATGGCTTGCAATTTCTGCAGCTCTAAATTGCTTCCTCAGCAGATTTGCAAGCATCCACCAGCAGAATCATATTACCACAGGTCACTGAAGAGGCTGCTTCTGACAGTATGTATTATAACAGAGAGTCATCACTGTTGCAGCTGTAATTTTTATTAACATTACTCACAACCTGTAAATGCCAAGAGTAATTCAGGTCCAAAGCCTTTTCTTACTATCATCTCCACAACTTTTTCCCTTATTTTCCTGCCAGCTTGCTTATCTCCACAGTTTCTTTGAAATACTGACCTACTAATTTAGAACAACAAACATGAGTAGATTTATTTAACTTTGAAAGCCTTGTTGGCACAGTCTTTTCATTTTGTTGTGAAGTAACTACTTCTGCATTTAAAGAGCACCTTAATATAATATTATTCTGTTCATCCCTTCTTATCACAATTATAGTTTTCTTTTCCATAAAATGCAGAGCTTTATTTTATTAATTGTCATTGTGATTACTTACTCTACAGCATAATGAACATTATCTGAAGAGTTAGGTGTGTTTTTCTGCTTTGTGCTCAAAATGTATTCCTATAAGCAGTAAAAAAAAAAAGGTTTTTTGTATGTTCATATTTTCTTCCAAGTTGCATGAAAAGTCTTGCTTTGCTAAGTGTATTTTCACTGGTCAGGAATGGCAAGGGGAAGGCTCTGACCTCAAAGCAGTATTCCTCAGGCACTTTGATGATTGTCAGCTGCTAGTTCTGGCACCCCACTCCCAGTTCATCACTGTGCGATACTCCCAGTTGTCACTGGGCACATCTGCAGGGGGGCACTGTCTGCACTTCTCCAGAGCATCTCTGTCCTTCTGGGAAACCAGGGCACAAGACAGGATGGCAGAGAAGAGTAGGGGTCTGAAGCACAGTGATAGAGAGCATTTGTTTGTGTAGATAAAGAAAGGACAAGTGCAAGGCACTGTATGCACTGTGAATTTACTGAAGTATATTTGGGAAGACATGTAGGTGCACTAATGCAGGCCCAAATAATAGACTGATACCCCTCTAAAGAACTCAGTAGCTTCACTGTGGTAGTGTGAAAATGTTAATAAGCTGGCTAGTTTTTGGCAGACCAATGCATGGGTAAGAACAACCATATATATATATCTCTTCCTGCCACCTATGTAGAAATACCCAATGACATAGTGAACTTTAAATCAATGACAGATTAAAGGTAAACCCCACAGGTGAGCAAACTATTCAGGATTAGTGGGCACTCAGTGCCTCTCACCAGTGATGAACAACCAAATCCTAATTCAAAAATGAAAGTGTAAATAGCTCATCCAAGGTAAAGGATAAAGGTGCTGTGTGTTAGATATTAAAGTATATTTTACTGCTAACTTCTTAACTTTACATGATATCTGAATTTCAGTATTTCTTTCATGACAGTAGATTTGCATTAGAGGAACATTTCAACACTAGAAAACCCAAATCTTGAGACAAAAGCAGACTACTGGACTCAGTTCTAATAGCTGGTTGCTAACTGAAAGCTTCCACTGTGAGTGCTTTTTATTTTAAAATTATGGGATTTTCCAAATTCCTTTACTGCTATTGCCCCAGACACTTTACATCTTGTTTTTGGACACAAATTATTCCAACCTTCATGATGGCACAACTTCAGTCTTCATCAGGTAAAATTAAGCTTTTGATGACAGCTTTTAAAAATTACAAAATAATGTTACTCTTGATCAGAAGGTACTGCAGTAATTAGAGCCTAATTTTTGACTGCATTATAGCATTAAATTTCCTATGGCACAAAAATATTTGTGGAAGGCATAAAAAGCAAGGGTAAACATGCAGTCTTTTGTCATTATTATTTAACTACTCTAGTTACTGAACCTGTCTGGTTCAATTTCTGTAAATACTACACTATATGACCTACCTTGACCAATACATTTTACAAGCTAGAGTTATCCATTAAACTTGTGAAATGACTTTGCCAATACAGCTTGTACAAAAAGCCAATAAGTGAAAAAAAGGTTCTCCCATGGGCTGTCTTGGCATTTCTTGCCATGATTAATAAAAGCAATTTTTCCAGTTTGACTTTTCAAGGAACTACTGACAACTAAACAGAAATAATGATGCTAATTGAAGGCAAAGACAAACTTGTATTTTATGCTTTCTGGAATTTATATGCAAAATATGTTTAATATATGCCAGATTGAGTCTGTTACTAAAAGACATGGGAAGATGATGAAGAGGATACAGATATTAATGAAATTTAACTAAAAATGCCAAATATACAATATTGTGGCGCACTCTGTATGATACAGCAATAATGAATTTTCTTTGCCTTATAAGACAAATATGGTAGCCTTGTCTTTTTAGTTTTCTATTCCAGCAGCTATGCCCCTACAGATGAGAAGTAGCTCAGGCTAATAAAAAACCAATGTATCTTCAGAATTAATTAGCCATTATAATAGCCACTAATTATACAGAATAAATCAATATGAATACCACAAACTTGATTGCCTATAATTGCCCAAGCAATTGTATTTTGTGTAACTCTCCAGTTTGAAAAAATCTCCCATTAGCCTTTTGCAGCCTCAAAACTTTTTGAAAGGAGAAATTTGTTAGTATTCAGTTGATGCAGTGTTTGTACGATGCTGCTGGCCAGCATCTAGCTTCATTTAGACCTGTTGTAAGAGAAAGACTGGTCTTGTTAAAAAATTGAGGATCATGGGTATCATGGTTTGACACTGGCCCAGCACCAGGCACCCACAAAAGTCACATGCTCACACTCCCTTGCCCCAGCTGGGCATAGGAGAGGGGAAAAAAAATTAACGAAGGGTTCATGAGTGAGATAAGGACTGAGAGAAAACACTTCAAGGGCAAAACAAGCTTAACTTAAAGTTACAAGGTGAATTTATTACTAACAGAGTCAGAGGAGGATAATGAGAAATAAAATAAACCCTTAAAACACCTTCTCCCCCCCAGCCCCTCCCTCCTTCCCACCGACAGCACAGGGACACAGGGCACGGGGGTTTGGTCAGTCCATCACTGAGATTTCCTTCCACTGCTCCAGCAGAGGATTCTTCCCCTGTGAGGACCTGGGTCCCTCCCACAGGACAAAGCTCTCCTGAACTTCCCCGGCGTGGGTGGACCCTCATGAGCAGCAGCCCCAGCGTCCCTGCTGCAGTGTGAGCCCCTCCCGGGGCACAGAGCCCCCCCAAACCTGCCGTGAGCCCCTCCCGGGGCACAGAGCCCTCCCAAAACTGCCGTGAGCCCCTCCCGGGGCACAGAGCCCTCCCAAAGCTGCCGTGAGCACCTCCCGGGGCACAGAGCCCTCCCAAAGCTGCCGTGAGCCCCTCTCAGGGCACACAGCCCTCCCAAACCTGCCGTGAGCCCCTCCCGGGGCACAGAGCCCTCCCAAAACTGCTGTGAGCCCCTCTCAGGGCACACAGCCCTCCCAAACCTGCTGCCCGGCGTCTCTTCCCTCGGGGTGCAGCCCTCCAAGGACAGGCTGCTCCAGCCTGGAAGCAGAGCCCTCTCTCTCCATGGGCTCTCCCACTGGATCACAGACTCCCCAGGCATCCCCCCGCTCTGGCACGGGCACCTCCCCTCGGGCTGTGGGTGGATCTCTGCATCCCCTGTGAATCCCCACGGGCTGTGGGTGGATCTCTGCATCCCCTGTGAATCCCCTCGGGCTGTGGGGGGATCTCTGCATCCCCCGTGGATCCCCACGGGCTGTGGGTGGATCTCCGCATCCCCTGTGAATCCCCACGGGCTGCAGGGGCACAGCTGCTTCACCGTGGTCTGCACCACGGCCTGCAGAGCCATCTCAGCCTGGTGCCTGGAGCACCTCCTGCCCCTCCTTCTCCACTGACCTTGGTGTTGCTGTGCTGTTTCCCTCACATGTTCTCACCTCCTCCTCTTCTCTGACTAGAAGAAAAACTGTGCACACCTCACTTTGTTCTGATTTTCTTCTTAAATATGTTATCACAGAGGCGTTACCAACCTCTCTAATTGGCCCAGATTTGTCCAGCAGCATGTCCATCTTCAGAGCCATCAGGGATTGGCTCTACTGGACATGGTGGAAGCTTCAAGCAGCTTCTCGCAGGAGTCACCTCCATGGCCCCACTACCAAAAATCAGGCTGTGCAAAACCAGTTGGGAGAGCAAAGAAGTCTCATAATTACAACTGTCTCCGAAAGCATCATTCTTTCTAACCCAAAACATTCTATGATTCTATGATCATACTTACTCTCTACTAAAAATGGTCTTTCTGTTATTAAATACAATCTGTTCTGTCCTAATCTAGAATTAATTTGTGCAATGTTTCCATTTTTTATAATTTTCTGTGTCATCAGCTGCTCACCAGACTAACAAGACTTCTGAGTAATTATAACGTGAGAGCTTTTGTATTCATCAGACTTTTAAATGACATTATTAATACTTATATCTCATTAAATCTGTTAAGTTATTATTTAATTTTTAGTTATGACACAATTGTGCATTTTATATATTTGTATATGTACATGCTGATTATTGGAATTGTTTATATGACAGAGGTGAAGAATAATTCATTTTATACAAGTAAAGTTATTTTGCCATTGTTTTCAGTAGTGTTAATACATAGACATTCTGAACTTTTTGCTATTTATTAAATTCTTTAATTGCTCTTCCCTAAATTTAATATTATAGAATTCAGTGCAAAACCTATTGAAGTCAATGGAGAAATGTGGAGGTGCTTTCCCCTGAAATCCCGGGGGGAGGGACCCTGCAGGGTACAGGTCTGTCCCTGTCCCTGCTCCCATGTCACTTGTGCCCCATACCTGTTCCTGACTGGGTGGGTGGGTGTGCCTGGGGCCCGGGAAGAGAGCAGGGTCCTATGACTGGGGTCTGCCTGGGAACTCCAGCCATGCTGCTGGAGAAATAAAATAATCGCTGAACATCTACAAAAATATTGCTTCATCTTTCCTTCCAAGTCCATTGCTATCTTATACATGTTGTAAGGATTCCCCTCACTACAACAAATGGTGGATAAATGCTGGCAAACGATCCCTGGAGAAGATAATTTGTGAGTAACTCTCGATGTCTCTTCTTGCTTTCGTTTTGATGTCCCATCTCTGAACGATGGAGGACTCATGGAAGGACTCATGGCTGTCCGGACCACAAAGAGATATTTGCCTTAAACTTAAAAAGGTTGTTGAACAGCAAGATGTAGATTTTAGCTTAATTCAAGCTCAGAAAGAACCAAGACACTTTTTGGCATGGCTGTTTAAAAACTTCTTCTATGTTTCTTGGGATTTCATTCTTGCCAAGGACTTTTGGAAGAATGTTTGGACACAGTTAATTTCTGAATCAAAAAATGTGCCGATGCAGGACTGTTTCTGTGAATATTACCTGATTTCAGAGACTGTTGAGCAATATTGGCTGTGTCCCGCTGCTGTTTCAGCAGTGAACACGTGGTCGAGCAGCACGTGCGTTGCAGGGGACTCCTCCATTGCCCTGGAGAATGCACAGCCTCGGCTGCGGGCACCAAGTCCATTGCGGGCGGCGGTGAGGGAGCTCCTGCACGTGGGAGAGCCAGTGAGGCCAGGTACGGCGGGAGCAGAGCCAGCAGGGAGACCGGAGGCAGCGGGAGTGGAGCCAGGAGCGATGCGGCAGTGTGGGCCCAGCAGTGTTCTCCCTGAGGCAGCGGTGAGGGCGGTGGTGGCCGAGGCGTGACCCAGCGATGGCTGCCACACGCCCCGTGGTGAGCGACGGTCTGACCCCGAGCCCCGCACTGAGAAAGGCAGTGGCGATTGTGGCAGGCGCTATGGCGACCGTGGTCAGCCATGCTGAGCAGAGCTAGAGGGGTGTGGGGGTGAGAAGGGAACCCTGCTAGCTGGCGGCCACACAGTCAACAGCAGTGGCAGCAGTGCCAGCGGTACGAAGCTGTGAACACGCACACGCCTTACAGGGTGCAGCTGTACAGCCGCTCGAATGCCCGGAAAGCGTGGAGCAGTCATTTGGAGCTCCAGAGGGGAAGCGAGTACAGCACCGAATGGCAGTGCAAAGGTGGCCGAAGGTGCAGCAGCCGGAAGGGTCAGCGCGCAGCAGCACGGCCAGACCAGACCCGCTTGGCCCCACACGCGATCCCGAGGAGTCCAGACCCTGCGACAGGAACGCGCTGGTGGCCCTGGCTCCAGTGGTCCCGGCTGCAGCAGCTCTGATGCGAGAAAAACTGAAAGTGAAAGCAAGATCAAAGGAACTCAGAAAAATGAAAAGGTTATCGCAGCTAGGGTTTTTGGAACTGTAAAATGGTATAATGTAAAGAAAAATTACAGTTTCTTGTTGAAAAACGATACTGGAGAAATTATTTTTATCCATAAATCTGCTATTGTAAAAAAGAACCCCAAAAGTGATGTTCCAAGCTTAGAAGAAGGAGAAAGAGTAGAATTCAAAATTGTGCAAGGAAGGAAGGGCCCACAGGCCTCCTGTGTTACAGGCCCTGGGGGTGTGCCTGTCAGAGGCAGTAGATATGCTAGACAATATCCCCATAATCCCTATCCTTTCCCCTATCCCAGCTTCCCCATTATCCCATGCCCCTTTATCCCCCATATATGCCCAGCCCAAATTTCCCTTTCTGGTACCCCTCACAAAACCAGTCCTTTTCATTTGCCATGAATCCCTTTGCAATGTCAATGGGGGGGATGAAAAGGAGGGAGGGAAGAAATTAACCGTCATTTTCTAAGATTCCAAGAGGTACAAAAAGGAAAATCCCTTCCTCAGTTTCCATCTGAAGCATGCTCAAGTCCTTTCTCCCTTCTGATGCTCCAAAGAGAATCTGTTTGGACATTTGAGGACTCAAGATAGTGGCTTCCTTTCCTTTGCAATTGTTTTGTTGTTTATCCAACTATTTCCCATGTTATTTTATTTAATAAGAAAGTGTGAATTGTGGAGGTGCCTCTCCCTGAAATCCCGGGGGGAGGGACCCTGCAGGGTACGGGTCTGTCCCTGTCCCTGCTCCCATGTCACATGTGCCCCATACCTGTTCCTGATTGGGTGGTTTGGGTGCCCGGGCCTGAGAAGAGAGCAGGGACCCATGACTGGGGTCTGCCTGGGAACTCCAGCCATGCAGCTGGAGGAATAAATCATCCCTGAACATCTACATAAATATCGCTTCATCTTTCCTTCCAAGTCCATCGCTGTCTTATATATGTTGTAAGGATTCCCTGCACTACAACAGAGAAACTCCACTGTTTCAAAAGCTGTTATAGTAGGTCCTTTACAAGTATTCATACTATGTCTCATTATATCTTAAGAAAAAGAAAATGCCTTTTAGTGCTCTTGTAAATGAATGATGAAAAGGGACAGTCAATGGTAACGATGCATAGCTGCTTCAAGTGAAATACTCTCAGAAGATGAAGAATTTGGTTTTGGTGAACAGAAATTAAATGAGACCTATTTTTGCCCAAACATAAAACTCCATTCAGCAAGGCTGGGACGAGGATAAAGAAGCCATCAGGAAACCTGGAGACCATGATCCAGCAAAGCACTCGCACAAGTGCTTACCAAAACATCTGAATACTCCTATTTGAGCAAATGGACTACTTCAGTTGACGTGTTTGGCTGTTTCCTACCTGAGTGGATGAAGATGGTAAAAAGTTTATAGTGGGTTCAGGAGTACATGTGGAGGTGCCTCTCCCCTGAAATCCAGGGGTAGGGACCCTGCAGGGTACGGGTCTGTCCCTGTCCCTGCTCCCATGTCACGTGTGCCCCATATCTGTTCCTGATACAGTGATTTGGGTGCCCAGGGTCCGGGAAGACAAGAGGGTCTGGGGACTGGAGTCTGCCTGGGAACTCCAACCATGCGGCTGGAGGAATAAATCATCTCTGAACAGCTAAAGAAATATCGCTTCATCTTTCCTTCCAAGTCCATCGCTGCCTTATATACTGTTGTAAGGATTCCCTGCACTACAACAATTACAGTCATGACTTGGGCAAACCTCTGGTAACAGGTGCAGCCTAATTTCTAAATAATAATTTATAAATTCTACATATTTACTGTCTGAACTTGAAGATTTAATCTGACATTTCACTTCTGACAAAACTCTTGAGTTACTGAAATACCGATACTGTCGGTTCTGAAACTGAAGAGGTGAGTTTAGAAGGGATTAGTTTTCACTAGCAGAAGCCTTCTGGCATTTAGTCTAAATTAGTAATGAAAGAGAAGCTCTACTGTGGGAATTCATATCACCTATAATTATTTTACTTTTAATAGGATGAATTATCCTTTCAGATTTACTATTTCTTTTCAAATGTTTTAAAGGGGTCTGTGCTGGTTTAGGGTCTTAAGAGAACTAGCTTACTGTGGTGTCACAGTTTCTTTCAGTCTCTGAAATTAGTTCAGATAATGTAGCTGAACATAAATGTATACCTGTAACAGGCTCCACTAGCCCAGCTGATGCTGTAGTGAACTAAAAATACATTAAGCAATGAATTAACTTCTATGAGTATTTAATGAATCCCAGTCATCCTTATTTACATATGTATAACCTGAAATGACTGTTCAATTAAGTGCATTCATTTGCATTACATGTACAGAATTCCTCTGTCTTCTCCTCACTAAACCCAAATATCAATGAATTTACAAATATCCAATGAATCTATGTGCAGGCATGGTATTCAGCTCCTGTGTAAATTGAGGTGATTTTAAAAACATGGAGCTAGATAATTAATCAATTGTTCAATTGCAAGGGAAAAAAGAGTTGATGATTACAGGCCGGTGAAAACAGAACTGTCCATGAATGAACACAGCCTGAAAGCAGACAAAGCCTCTTTTTGAAATCAATGCCATGGGAAAACATGAAGAACCATAACAATAAATAAGATAAATTTGAATAAAAATTCACCAGTTGTAAATTGTAGGTAAATTTCTTGATAAATAATGGAATTATGCAATCATAATAGCTCTATTAAAAATATTTAGCTTACACTACATCCCAGATATCAAACTCAAATAATATTATTTTTAGTAATTTAACTAAAATACTATAAATGACTAAATTTTCCTTTTATAAACAGTTTCCCTGGTTTAAAGTAGGTTATACACCTGTTTTTAAGGTTATCATGTCTTACTCCAGTTTTTATCTTTGATGAAATTATCAGCTAAGGGTCAGCTATTCTGCCTGTGTTTGTTCTGTCCCAACTTTTTCCCACCCACAGCCTACTCTCAGGGAGAACAAAGTGAGAAACAAAAAAGACACTGATGCCATGAGAGCACTGTTCAGTCACAGATAGAATGCTGCTCTGTTGAGAATGCTTTTTCTGTCACACATGCAAAACACTGTATGGGCTGCTATGAAGAAAATTAACTCCTTCCCAACCAGACCCAGAATATGTGCACCCTTAAAATAAAGTTGCTCTTGACAGGTAGGTGTCTTGTTTCTGCTCTGTTCTCTTGGTAGGTCTTATTAAACAAAAAAGAAAAATTATTACAAGGTAAAATTATCTCCTCTCCTAGGGAATTTTTAAAATTCCAGTGTAGTAGCTTAGCTGTATGTGAAGACAAACTCATAAAATCATAGACTCGTATAATGGTTTGGGTTGGAAGGCACCTTAAAGATCATCTTGTTCCAACCCCCTGTCATGGGCAGGGACACCTTCCACTACACCAAGTTTCTCACCAAGTTTCTCAGAGCCTCATCCAGCCTGGCCATAACCACCTCGGGATGGGGAGTCCACAACTTCAGTCAAGGTTTAGAGCAGTACAGAAATGAGAAATTAAGCAAAAGGAAGGTCTAGGAACAAGAATTATATGAAAACAACAGTGAAAATATTTTAATTAGAGAAATTGTGACTAGAAATGGGATATTTTGATCCCATTTCCCATAGAGTGTCTTGTAAGTGATCTTATACAATGCTCTGTGAGTAATGTCAGCTGAAGTTAGGTGGTCTCCTAGGTAGTTTACAGTAAAATATTGCCTTATAGTGAATGCAAAGCAAATCACAAGTAATTAATCTGAGAGTATTGTATCTAGTATCTGGATCAAATAACTTCCACTTAAGTTTTTAAACAATAATGTGCTTAACACGATTGCTGTGGTTATTAAATTATAATTTTATGAAAAATGAAATGAAATTAACAAGCAGAGTAGAAGTCATGACCAACCTAATAAGCAGAAGATGGTGAGGTTCCAGCCCTCAACCCTTGAATATGTTTAATGTTAATTAAACCACCTTGATCCAAAGTTGCTTACTTATTTTTAGTATCTAGGAACTCCAAAACTGTCCTAGCATTTACTAGGAATAATGGTTCTGCAATCCTGTATTTTCTCTAAACAATTTCTGCCTTTTCCAGCTGCATGAAAAAGTTAAACTTGCCAGTAAAAATTCTGTTTATGTGAATGCCTGGTTGGGTGAAATCTTTTTAGGAGAAGGTTGGTGGCTTCTTCAGTATTTTAGTATGGAGACAAAACATGAATTGGCAGGAATAATGAGGATATTGGAGTTTTCACCTTTTTTAGTTGTGGAATAAGGGTGATCCTGCAAATCTCATTCAAGTATAGTCTCATTTATTCTTACCAAACTGCCTTGCTAGAGAGCTCCTCTGTATGTTTTTCTGACACAGAAATAAAAGTCAATGTGAGCTATGCATTTTTTCAAATAATTGACAGGGAGGAATTTTTTTTACCTGCAAGAAAATACAGATCTTTTAATCTTCAAATAGGAAAAATATACAGTCTTTCTATCAGTTAAGACAGACAAAGAGTAAGGAACCTTGTTGAATCTGTCTACATGGGGTTTTGCAGACACCTGAATGTAAGCCTCATTTTTGACTTACTTGAACCTGAGTGAATGGTATTACTGGTGCTGAGCCTGAAACAGTATGTTTAAACACTATAAGTATTACCTCAAAATCACATTATACATCATTATTTCACATTTGTTTAAAAACAGTGAAGATAGCTTAATACTTTGAGGATTAAGATCTTTCATTGTTGCTAAGAAACTTGATTGGTTGCAGATATTTTCCTCTAAATATGTTATTCCTTAGTTGTGTGCAGCCCTATGGAAAAACTTGTATCCCATTCTCAAAGAGAATATTTCCCAGTACAAATCACATAGTCATAGAAAGATTGGCTTATAAAAACTTTTAGAAGAGAAATCAGTTTATAAATTTAGATTTATTTTTCAGTTTTTATTAACATACTGGGTTTTTGGCTTTCAATATCATTCATGACACAGGAAAAAAAGCCCACCAAAAATATTAAAGAAAGGTGACAAGAAATGTTTTCTGGCCAGAATAGCTTCTTTTCCCATGTTAACACTTTTTAATTAATTTAAAGATAAATAAGGTGGAGAAAATTGTGTAACTCCTATTTAGTGCTATTTAGATGTATTTACAAAGAATAGTAGTATTTGTCCAGCTAGTGGTTTTGTCTGTGACTGTGAGTAAAGATCTCCTGTGTTTTCTGCATTGTCTTTTACAATATTTATGAACAAACAACTGGATTACCCAAGTAAAGAAGACATACCATGAAATCCAAGTAAGTGGATCATAAACTCTGTGAAGCAACTGTGGTTCAATGTTGCTTTTTTTCCCCTAAAATGGAAGGTAATTTAAAGGACCGTTCTCATTTCATAGTGCATCTTTTTTTTCTTATTATCCTGTGAAATTGAACAAGTATTATCGCCAAAATGGCTGGCTTTAGCTTTGTTTTATTTTGTAAATTTGTCAAAAAAGTCTTGATTTTGAGTTATCCTCTGAGTCACCTTACATTAACTGCCTTTCTCCATCAACTCAGACGAATAATATCTTTAGCTTCTAGGAAAAAGAACATTTATGGGAAGAGAAGGACCATTTATTCTGTGAGATATTTTTGGAGAGTTCACAAATTCTGAAGAACAGAATGTATTAAGTTGTAGAGGGTACAAGAAACTTCTTCATTCCAGTCCATTTTTCTGACAATTTTCTGGTTTAGGGTCTACCAGTCACAACCACTGGAAGATGAGAAGTGGTTTCCAGGCACCACTTTCAAGGGTTACTCCTCAGGTAGGACAGTGTAGTAGAGAACTTAAGACTTGCACCTCAGACTGCTGCTTTGGAGTATGTGTAGATTCATGTCTTTTACACAAATAAAAGTGGAAAGGCTGATTCTCATCCAAGCTGCTGCCAATATTTCAGAGGATTGAATTTTATAGTGCATTAAGAGCCAGCATATTTAGTAATCTGTGCTGTCAGTGTACCTCTATGCATCTTCACTGTAAAGGATACCTAGTTTTGACTTCCTGCTGTCAGTCAGTCCTGCAGCTCTGGCTAGAGATTGATATCAGTGTAAACTGAAGTTCTCTGTGTATAGTCAGTAACAATCAACTCTGAGGTTGTATATGATACACTGAGCTCAGTATCTTTAGGTACGTATTTAATGAAGGAAAGTTACAGGAATACTGCTTGAAGGAGGAAAGATATGATCAGTATCCTGCCACTGATAGTCCTCAGAAAGGACTAAGCAAAACTAGAGAACAAGCCTTCTTCTGAACAGTAGCCTGAATATTAGCTTCTAGTTGCATGATCTAGGTAATCTAAGTTTCTTTGTATTTTTTTATCTGAGGTTTTCATATCATCTAATAATTATTGTTTGAGGCTCAAAACCTATGAAGGTGAAAAGGGTGACAAACTGTTATTCCTGCTTTCTCAATAGAAAAAGTGTTTTAGAAAACTGAATTTTCAAGTTAACATTAAGCCGATAGTCAAACGTTGATCTTCTAATTCCTTCTCCTTTATTTAATCCATTAAGACATTATTGCCCATATTGGGAAGGACTGAAGATGACAGAAAGAAACAGAACACTTCCCAACATCAGAACTGCATATTTCTATAATGTATGTTTTTCAAAGGCAGCCTTTAAGCAGCCTATTGAAATGTTTTGTGTCCTGAAGATAAGGTCCAAAGCAAAATATTTAAAAATACAGGATAGGTTGCACTACTTTCCAGCAAGCTTTCTGTGCAAAACAATTGGATTATTTGATTGTCCTCCAGGATCCTTGAGAATTGTCCTCCAGGATCCTTGAGAATTGATTAATACTTGATTGTCTCTTTGAAGAAATAAAGTATGGACTCCTTCCATAGTTAATGCTGTAACTACGTTTCCTTTTAAAATATATTATGGATTTCTGTGTCCCTTTCTATTTATGCATCATAAATGCCAGATGTTCTGGGTGCACAAAGAGGCACTGATGTGGGGATGAAAGTAACATTATTTCAGTGACTTTCATTATTCATTCCTATAATGATAGCAATGCTGGGGATTTGGTAACTGTGTTAAATTAGAATTGTTTGGCACTGGAATACTGTAGTTACCTTTTGTAGTGTGGAATCCTTACAACAATATATAAGACAGCGATGAACTTGGAAGGAAAGATGAAGCGATATTTCTTTAGATGTTCAGAGATGATTTATTCCTCCAGCAGCATGGCTGGAGTTCCCAGGCAGACTCTCCAGTCATGGGACCCTGCTCTCTTCCCAGGCCCCGGGCACCCAAACCACCCAATCAGGAATAGGTATGGGGCACACGTGACATGGGAGCAGGGACAGAGGCAGACCCGTACCATGCAGGGTCCCTCCCCCCCAGGATTTCAGGGGAAGGCACCTCCACAGTTACCATTAAAAAAAAAGTTATCATTAAAATAATTTCAAAAATTGGTTGATATAATTTTGTAATTAACCATGAATCTGGGTTTTATTATGATAGGTCACTAGAAGAGCAGCAATCAATATCCTAGTTCTTTACTGCTCACAGGCCCCTAAATGCAGCAAGTCTTCAAATATCAAATTCTAATTTTTAAGGAGGTTTGTTTTTGGCTCCTATTTTCACTTTTCTCCTTCATCATTTGGATTAGGACAGCAGAAAAAGATTCTTTTGAGTTGACTTTCTTTAATATTGGAAGAAACTCCTGCAGGAAATGAGGTGTGCTCCTCAGTGCCCAATACTGTAAATGTGTTAATGAGACTTATGCTAAGGGATCTTTCCTCCTTGCTTCGGTTTTCACTTATGAGACTATTGTATCACCCTCCATCGTGTTGTGCAATACCTTTGTTTCTACTTCTGTGCCTTCTCATCCCACTTCCAAACCGTTGAAATTCCTGTAGTAATTTGTATTAGAGGTCAGCTCCTTTGATGGTGAGGATCACACTTTTTCCCATGTGTGTATACAGTGCTTAGCATAATGGCGTCTTAAATAGATACGCATAGACATTACGGCAACAAAAGTAATAACAGCTCATTGGGTTTCCACTAAGTTACATTCTCAGGAAAATATTTGAATCTGTAGAAGATGAATTTTTATTGCTATTTCTGCTAATGTCCTTAGAAGAGTAATAAGTGCTTTCCTTTCATGCAACATTTGAGGAGAGCATACTTTTCTTTTTTTTTTTTTACTTTTGGACTGCTGATAAAGTACAGAGTTTTCAGAAATTAGCTGTATATTATAGTGGATGAATCGTGGAATCATTAAGATTGTAACAGACCTCCATGATCATTGAGTTCAACCTCTGATTGTAAATCACCATGTCAACTAAACCGTAGCACTAAGTGCCATGTCCAGTCATGTCTTGGATAGGTCCAGGCTTGGTGATTCCACCACCCTCCTGGGCAGCCCATTCCAATGCCTTACCACACCTTCAATGAAGAAATTCTTCCTGATGTCCACCCTGAACCTCCCGTGGTGCAGCTTGAGACCATTTCCTCTTGTTCTGTCACTGGCTCTCCAGGAGAAAAGTCCAACTTCTGCCTGGCCACAGCCTCCTTTCAGGTGATTGTAGAGAGTGGTAAGGTCTCCCCTGAGCCTCCCTTTCTCTAGAATGAATGATGACAACTCCCTCAACCACTTCTCCTATAACTCACTCTCTAGACTCTTCATCAGCTTCACTGTCCCTCTTTGGACTTATTCCAGCACCTCAGTGTCTTTCTAGTAGGGAGGGGCCAAAACTGGACAGAACACTTGAAGTGTGGCCTCACCAGTGGCAAGCACAGAGTGAGCAGTGCTACACTCACACCAAATAATTACATCTGATTTAGACCAAAAATACGGATCTTCCCATCATGGTACATGAAAGTGGAAAAGTGCATACATAAGAATTACAGAACATTACTGTTGATTACTTGGAAAACTTTAGAGTATAACTTATGCTCCCTTTGATAGTACACAGCTTACTTTTAAAAGAAAGTGGTAACTAACTTTCACAGAGAAACAATTTAAAAGTCATTGCTTATAGTTTATAAAAGAACAGCTTTTATTAACCCTAGAGAATATTTTGGTATTTATTCACAGAGCTGAATTTCCAGTTAATATTTAGTTGGTAGTCAGTAATGTAGCAATAAAATAAATTAGAGTTTCAAGTAAAAGAACAGAATAGATGCTCAGATTCTCCAGAAAAGCTATAATGCATCTTTATTTTCTGAGAAGAAAGCTTAAGGATATCAGATAGGATTATACAAAGGATAGCAATTAAGACTTACTAAATCTGTCCTCTAGACCCATTAAAGATTCCCAGCAAAATACAAGCTATTTGTTTTAAGTGAAAGGAAGCAATTACTGCTCCTTCATGT
Organism: Lanius collurio; assembly: GCA_020086605.1. Taxonomy (NCBI): domain Eukaryota; kingdom Metazoa; phylum Chordata; class Aves; order Passeriformes; family Laniidae; genus Lanius; species Lanius collurio. The sequence goes on from JACBWW010000005.1 coordinate 33,583,741, forward strand.
GGGCAGTTTCAAGGCTGAAACTTAAATCTTCCTTTATTGCATTCCAAGTAGAACAAGATGAAATTAGTGCAAATATGCTGTTTGACATTTTGGTGTGCTGTGATCTCAAGTTAAGACCTCCTGTCACTCCTGTCATGGGACGGATACTGAAGCAATGGATTCCAGCGCTGACAGGGAGTACTCTGAGAGCAGATGCACTTCTGCAGTGCTGTGTTATCATGTTTGGTAGAACTTTGAAGCTTAAAGCTTTTTGAAAGGTCGTTTATAGTACATTAATGTTCTGAAAGGTTTTTCTGGTTATGTTATCAATAAAATCAGAAAAAAACTTGCAGGCCTGAAATACCTATTCGCATACATGTGTCCAGCATTGATTCTACTAAGTGTCAGACAGAAAAAAGCCAAAGACACATATTAGTTCAGATGTTCTGCACTGGGAAAAGTGTGTTTAACTGCACTGTGTGGGAGACATCTTTGAGCAGAGTCCACTTGTCTGTTCTCCTTTCTCCACATTAAATTATCCTTCCATAAAAATACTGATTTGGAAATCTCACTTTAGTTGGGAATCTCACTTTAGTTATAAGGAAACTTTTTTTGTTTTTAAGGGATGATTTTTGTAGACAGAAGACTACCAGCTAGTTCTTAAAAAGACACTGAAGGTTTTTAGTTCCTCCTCTGATTGCAATTACCATAATTGTTTTTAATAACATACAGCAAATCTAATAGCTGCATTTATTTCTGCTTCCTTCGTTTGTGGTAAGTTATAGGTTGTCTGTAAAATCATATGGCCAGTGGCCAGGTGTGACTACATTAAAAGGATAAAGGAGGGGGAAATGCACCAAGAAAACATTTCTACCAGAGTGGGAGATGTGATGTTTCCTGAATGATGAAAAATTACTGTAAAATATAGTGCCAGTTAAAAGCCCAAAATTGATTTAAAATCAAAACCACCTTGATTTACATCTTGGGTGAACACAGGGCTTGAGAAGATTTCTGATAAGATTGTCAACTATTGAATATTTTAATTTTAAAACAAATATCTCAAGTACAAAAGACCTTGATAAAATACTGAAATGTGTTTGTCTAAGCAGAAAAAAACCCTGTCTGTCAATGAGGTGAGAAATGAAAATTGTCAGGATACATAAACTTGACAACTGCTTTCTTGACCTGTCTTGTTAATGGCAGACAAAAAACACTGTATGGACTCAGCTGACAGAAATATGTCAAAAGTATATTGATGAGAAAGCCAAGAGATACCCTGAAACTAACGTGAATCATAGCTTAATTGTGAAGATTATTATTCTCTTTGGCTGCAAGAACATCTCTATGTCCACAGATTACTTACAAGTCTATTGAATTACCTGATAAGAGAAACTTTGCTTCAAACAAAAAATACTCATTCCTTACTACATCCAAAAGCTATTTTATGCTAATACATATTGTCTACTGATTTTCTGCTTTAAATCTGCTTCCTAAATAACAAGTATTCTTATGATAACACTGTTTTGAGATGCTTTTGTACTTTGTGAAGAGGAACTTTCTATATATCTCTTGGAGTACTTCTGGAAATTATTCAAAGTAAGCCTACCTTTAGTTTTACCAAAATTCTCTCATTGATTGAATTATTCTTCTGTGCAAATTCCTGATTAAGAATATCTTGTGAAGGAAAATAAAGGATTTGAATAGAAATTGGAGATATACGAAATTGGAATATATGTGTACAGCAACACATTTTTTCCTGTCTTCTGAGAAAATGATGAATTAAGCTTAGTGTGGTTTTCCAAATCTCAAAGAGTTATTTAACCTGCTAACTGAAATTAAAACTCTAGAGGGTAAAATATGAATGATTTGATGAACCAAAGGATAGCAATTAGCTCTACTGTGTATGAATACTGTTTAGCATAGAGAGTTAAAAGTGTGGCCTATCACATGGAAAATATTCAACACAGGATTGAGGCTGTATTATGATAGGAACTGTATGGCATGGTATAACATGGTAGGTAGAAGTGAAAAATTTATCCCTGCTTTTCTAAGAAACCTTCTCCACCTAAGGAACTGCATTATTGTTTTAAAGTACAATATTAGAGAATCATTATTCAGCTGAAAATTTAAGTGTTAGGAAAAGGATAAATCTATTAAAAACGTGGAGCTAGAGAAAATAACTTTAAACATATTTTTATTTTTTTTCTAAAACTGAAACTAAGTGGAGGTAACTGCCTATGCAATATCATTTATAATATAGGCTTGATTTTGGTGGTATGGACAGTATCAGACCATGCCTGTGCACTGCTTTTAGACTTTCACTCTATTTCTCCTTAAAAACCATCAAAATAGTGTAGGTAAGATCTTACCGACAAATATTTATGGTATTTTTAGGCTAATTTCTTCACATAGACAAACTCTTCACTGGCAATCCATGAAGAAGAAACATGTACTATTAAAATGGATGACTTTTTTAGTTTTTAAAAATTTCTCTTGAGTAAGGGTGTTAAAGAGAAGAACTGCTTTTTAGCAGCTTGATAAGGGGGAAATCACAGAGATTTCATTTTGCTTGCAGTTTCTGTTAATAATAGTGGATCTTATTTTGGTTGATTTTAATTAACAATAATTGGGTATCAAATTGAACTCAGTCTCTTCAGCTTCCAGTGCAACTGCTGGAGAAAGATAAGGACTATCAGATGACAGTTCATGTTACTAATACCCTTGCTGAAAATAGTTGCACTCATTCTGCCAGTGCACTTATTTCTCTGTATTGGCTTGAGCAAGATCCATAAGTCTTACAGGACAAGCTGAGTGAGGTATCATGTCTTATGTGGTGAATGAGAGTGACTTAAGCTGGATTCTGACTGCATATGAGAGGTGGCTGACACAGCCCTTGTGGCAACAAAGCAAAGAGATTTGAGAAATGTAGAATTACTATTACTGTGGGCTTCCACATCCAGACTTCCTATAGCAAAATAGATGGGATTTCTAACAAAGAACCTTCAAACAGGCAGTTTGCAACTATTTTTTATGACTAGGTTACACATTGAGGGTATAAAGGGCTTTGAATGCCTGATAATTTTCTTTAACAAAAAAAGCTATGGCAGATACACAATAGGAAGATAGAAACCACCTTCACCATGGTGAGAGGGAGTTACTAGTAGCTTAGAGTCTGATGATTCTATGATTTGTTCAGGAGCTTCTTTTTCAGTATACAGTACAACATAAAAAATGAAAAAGGCATTCGGTGTGAAACACAGCAGTCTGATAGAATTGGTTTACAAAAAAATATTAACAAAATTTCTAATCTTGGCACATTGCTGAGTCAGTGTGACACAGGTCTAGTCATCTGAATTTCTTCTAACTGTAAAGCCAAACTGGAAGCAAGCGCAAATATTCATATTTCATATGTATATAAGAACTTCCCCATTCTATGCATATAGTTATACATAATTTACAGCAGAGTTGAAGAAAAGATATCAGTATTACATAGAATGCTTTAAATCTACTGATATTTCTGTTGGATTCAGAAGGTGAGTATTTTGGCTCTTTGCCTGTTTTCAATGAAATAACTATTATTCTTCTGGTGTTATCACTGAGCTCTCTGTTTCCTGACACTAGTTTTTATTCTTCTGTTATTCTTCAGCCTAATTCAATAGAATATTACCACACTTGCATTATTAACAGGAACCAGAAAGCATCACTTAGAACCACAGTTAGAGGTGTAGATAAATGATGGGGATTTTTGCTTTAATAAAAAAATAATTATTTAAGAGCAGTAACCTTTTCGTACTAGTAAAGACTTTCAAAGGAATTATTTTCTCTCATGCTCAAGCCTTATTCTGCTGAACATATACAGCTTTGTAACTCCAAAACATTCTTCATAGCCAAAGTTTTGCTTTTCAAGCCCACACATTTCAGATGCTTCTTAATGATTCATTTGTTCCTACGCTGGCTGTTTTGGTAATGGACCTGCCATCTGATTCAGCATAGTAGGTCTTTGCTGCCAAATCATTCCACATGTGATTGTTGACTTGTACTTCAGGTCCTATGCTCTTTCTTGTTCTCCCACCTAGGATTTCACCAGATTTTTGCATCTTTCCTGCATAATTTCCTGCTGTGAGGAAGTCTGCTGGGCTCTGGCTTGGGGGAGTGTGTTGGTAACTGTTTGTTACACAGCTGTGAGCAATTAGAATTCTCATATGAAGGAAACTGGCCTCTGTCAAACTCCTGGGTTATGAGCACCTGCCAAAGAGTAGAAGCAGAACTACTGAATTTGCAAGAAGTGAATAGCATATTCATTTCCATGTGATTGTTTTTTAAATGATGTATGTTAAAATTAAGAGATGTCAAAATATATGTGAGGAGCTGTGTTCATTTTTATTCTTTTGAAACAAATGTGATGGTTTATTTAATTTACTATTTTGAATTTTTAAGAGAGACCTGACCTTGCAAGTTGCCTGTGGCAGCAGATTTCTGGCCTCATGTGGAGACACATTAACATCAGTAGATGTCTACCCACTTGATTTACTGCAGAAAGGCTCATCATCATAAAATCTTCAAGCCAAGATTTGTGCTTTTTTACTTTCTTTAATAAAGAACCAAGCATATAAATTGTTCAGAATAAATAATAATGTCAATAACTGCAAAAGATTTTCATGAACAAATCCTGCCTTTCCATTTTTAAAAATGTCACATTTGGCACAATATTATAGGTAGTAAAGGTTTGATTGAACATCCTTATTTGAGCAGACCATGTTTGGAAGGAATGGATTGTCTTTATACATTGTTCTCCACTTTGTCTAGCATTTTCTTTCACCATATATTAAACAAACATTCTCTTTTTCGTCCTTATCTCTTTAATATCACACAGATAGCTGAAATAAATCCCAAATGTTCTTCTATTACATCTCATTTACATCCATTCTTGACAGATTTCTCACTGCTTTCAAAACTGGTAATGTAATGAAAATTACATGAGTCATGAGAAACTGGGAGAGAAGATAAAAGCAAAATGATAAAGAAAACAAAAATAAGGACAAGTAAGGAGGGGAAGTGGGGTTTTGGTTAGAGATATTAAAAGATATACTAAAGTTAAAAATCTATCCAAAAAAATGCAATAGAGTAGGTGAACTAAAGCCATCAAGGGGGTAATTCCTTCTTGTTCATCTGTTCATCTGTACACGGAGCTGGAAGCTAAATAAATCCTCAGCAAGCAGAGATGAATGTCTGGTCTTTGATGGCAGGTGTCCGTGCTGCTCCCTTCAGAAAAGACATGGCTGCACACTTGTTAGTATTTGACTGTGCTGGCATACAGCAAGCAGCAGGAATAGCAGCAAAATGGCTTGTGCACGTGGGATTAATTTAAACTATTTAGGGAGCAATGAAAATCAATGCAGATTTTCAGAAAGATAATTCACCCTCTTTTCCTCATACAGAATTTAAAAAAATTTCCAAAAACTTAAAAAGTGTCCAAAGTAGATGAATGTGTTTAATTTTTTTTTCATCTGACAAAAAAAAAAAAAAAAACATAATTTTGTTTTGAGATGTGCTCTGGCTTGCGAAAACTTTCTTAAAAACAATGACAAAATACTCTACAGCCAAAAATATCTTTTGTCTCTTATTCCCATGGTAAGTATCTTGCAAGTGCCATGCCAACAGTGGAACTGCAGTTGCCTCTAGTCTCAAACTAAGGTAAGATTGTCCAGACCTCAACAAACCAAAAGCCTTGTATATTGCCTGTGATGGGGACTGAGAGCAGATACCTTGCAAAGAATGAATGCAGAGCTTATAAAAGGGACGTGGGGCTTTGCTGAACACCAGAAATGCTGCATTGTTTTTCCACAGATTAATCTGTGATTGGTGTGTGCCTTAGTTGCTATCATTGGGCTGGAGTCTGATTCAAACTATGTTGAGAGATTTCTTGATCAGCCACAGCTTAATTTTTAGGGTGGAAGAAACTAGAGTACTGAGAAGATTTTTATGTTGGTCTGAAAAAAAAAAGCAGAGTTGTATTTTTCCCAGATAGCATGGATATGGGAAACCTTATCTCCATTTATTCTTCTGAACAATGCTAATTTTTCAGTGTTCTTCTTTGCACAGATCTGTTAGTCATTTATCTTATTATCTTATTATCAACTGAATATCACACTAAGTACTATGATTAACATATAGCAAGAAAGCTATTTTGGTGTTCCTCAGGTCCATTTTATTTCTATTTATTCAAAGGCCATTGAACTTCAAAACTATAATTTCAGTATTTCCTAAATTTTTCTTTTTGCCGAGAGATATATACATTTTTATAAAAATAAACCCCAAGCCATTTCTTTCTGGGGACCATTTGTAGTTTAAAGAAGTCATTTACCTCTTTAACCTCATCCCGTGAAATCTGATGCAACAGTGCAGTGGAATCCTTAACTAGAACTCCAAGGAGCTGGATGTTATCCAAACAAGTCTTAATCTAGACCACATCAATATTTTTTCTATTGAAAGCTTCCTGCAAATCAAGGGAATCAAGGGAATCAAGGGAATATATCTAGGCTTTGGGGTGTCATTGTATTTTAATTATTGTTTTATTGTTATATCCCAATAGCTTAATAACTTGCCACAAATTTTTGAAAATAGTTGCAGAATTCAGAGATATAAGCACATCTGGCAAAAGCAGATCTGATCTTTTTAAGTATAGGCTTCAAAGATCATCCACTATAGTGAATCATCTTTATTAATGGCTGCATCTCTTGTCTGCCTCCTTTGCAAATCAAATGAATCCTACTGAGAGTTCCAAATGTGAAAGTTAAACTGCATTCTTTCTTTTCCATATGTGCCCAGCACTGATGCTGCTGCATGGGATCCTTGATCAGTAGGAATGACTAAATCATGCTGCTGAACTGTGAAAAATACCTAGTGCAATTTTGCAAGGATTATTTCCAGAATGACACCACTTCTGACATTGACCATGGAAATCCTAATGGTTGAGTTTACACTGTTGTTGACTTGTTTGCAGCCACTATAATTAAAAAAAAAAAAAAAAAAAAAAAAAAAAAAAAAAAAAAAAAAAAAAAATTTAAACCAAGCAAAAGTTGCAAAACGAGACTCTTCTACTTTTTGCAGTGTAATGACATAGGAGAAAGTAGATATTTAATTATGTTCTGAAGTTACTAGACTTACTAGAACTTTTGTTTTAGCAGTATTTCATTAATAAGGCACCAAAAAGTTCAGCAATACAAATGATAGAACAGTCTCCCATTTTATTTTTAGCCTTAAAATATTGCATTCATAAAACCTGTCATAATTAATTCTAAAGCTGAATCACAGATAGCAAAGACAAAAAGGGCTTTAGAAGAATGGGATCTTCTGGTCTTCTCTTGATGACTATTGTGGGGATCTTATCTGTGAGGATAGTTTCACATTGTTTTTCCTCAAGAATTACAGGTTTTCCTTTTATGTATCTTTCTCTGATCTGTTTTTTTTCTCTTACTTCTAAATACCATGTCCCAGATTAAAAATAATTTGGCCCCAAGAAAACAAAGTGAAGTTGGACCAAATGGTATCAATATTTGATTCAGAACTGGAACTGTCCATGTAATTTTTTCTGACATCTAACTGGAACTAAACAGGAATATTTTCAGTCACAGATGATGTTAGAACTAAAGAGATATTTTTCTAGTTTATTTTCTTGTTCAGTATTTTTCTGAAAACTAGTGCTCAAGTTTATTTATGTGAACACAGTTTATACAAGATAAGTAAATGACAAAGCTACAGCCAAGGCTGTAAAACAAGTTGCTAGGAAGTCACGTGTTGTGGGTTCATAACTCATCAGCAATGACACAGTATTTACAGGTTTTTGCAGGAGAGACACACTGAGGTAGTTTGATATCAGGCCCTGCACTCCTGGAATAAGGTTAGAGAACCTGATCTGACATGGGCAGGTCAGAATTGCAAGCATCAAAAAGTACACATGGCATAGACAGGTGGTTGTTGATAGCTTTGATGAAATCTTTCATATAATCTTTGTGACAGAAGATGAATGGACTGTTCACCTCTGGGAAAATAGGACATTCATTATTTTAATATGGAAACTGGCACATGGATATTGCAGCAAGCACTAACACTAGAAAACCTGAAAATGTAGTAAAAAGGTAAATAGGGATTGTGGAGAATGAGCTAACCTTAAAAAAAGATAAAACAAAGTAGGCACCTAGGTCATGAAGGTGCATTCAGAAAAAGGAGTCATGAGCTGACAAAAAGCCAGACAGTGCTTTTCAAGAGACACTTATCCTAGCAATGAGGCAGAACTGAAGACCCAGTGCATCCCATCGTCTATGCATTTAAGCAATCTTCTCTTACTCTAAGGGAGAAATTAAAAGAGTTATAACTACAAGAGTTATATTGCAACATTCCTGGGTTTGGTCACTTTAGAAAAAGAGGAATAAAAAAGACAAGAGAAACTATTCAATGACATTTTAGTCAAGGCAATGTACATGAACATACGAAAATATATTTATCAACCTCAATGGGGGAAATATTATGAGTCATGGTTGAGGCCAAATAATTTTTATGCTTGATTAATGAGCAATATCTGATAGAGAACCCTAGAAATATTTACACATTATAAACATTTATACTTCAAGAATTTTCCTTAAACTGCCCTCTGAGCTGTGCTCAGATGTGTTTTAGAAAAATCTAAGTAATTTTAGGGATAAAAATACAGCTGGTTTATATAAATTAGCTTTTATTCCAGAGAAAAGAAGATAAGCATGACCAGAAAACCACGAGGAGTAGACTGAACCATAACTGTTTGTTTAAAAATAAACTACTATAGGGAGTATGCACAGAATGAAAACGGTGTAGCTGGAACAGAAGACAAGTTGAGATATTCAAGTGCTTTTCTCTCACTTTGCACTGCAGTGACTTAACAGGCAAGAAAGAGAAAAAAATATTTGTCAGAAAGATAACTAAAAAAATAATATTTGCACTCAATCTAAGTAATGAACTATGGTTAAAGCACATGTCTACAATGATGTCAAGTTTGTGTAAAGGCTAAAGTAAGTAGCTAAAAATAAGGACTGAGAAAATGAGGTTGGTATTTTTGGATACCCTGTTCTTGATGCAGAAAAATAGTATACACAAAAATTAGGTTGTCCATAGTTGCTTTAAAAGCAGATATTTGATTTTTTTTTCTCCAAATAGCACAAACAAATTACACTTGATAATATAAGCTAAGTATCGGCATAGTCCCATGGAGAAGGAAACTTCAGAAGCAATGTGTGATTATAAAAGTATTCTTTCTTGAAATATGCTGAAATGCACCACACAGTAATTTCAGCTGCCCAGAGGAATCTGGAGTATCCCCTTTCCCATGAATACAAATTTTATTTTTCTGTATAACTTACGATTTGTAATACATATTTCCAGATATTTCCAGATATAAATTTCAGTGCACTTTGCTGATTGCAGCTGCTGACTGAAATATTTGTCAAATTTTAATAGAGTACTGGGCAGATCTAGGCAATCAATGTATTGATGTGATTTTTTAAAAGACTACTTCTAGGCAAAATGTGGACTACATTAGCCAGAGTAGAAGTGTCAGAGGGCACAAAGGATTTTAAACCACAACAGCAAGAGCATATTTCCAGACTCTCTCCCTGCCAGGCAGGGAGCTTTCCAAGGTAGATACTTGTTTACAAATAGGATAGAAATGCAGAAAAATATGATAGAAGACACACTACCTCTGTTTTGCACCTAAAAAATGTGAGATTAGAGTAACTTACACACTAGATTTATTTGAGTTCGCTCTGGCCTACTGGATAGCAATATCTGTCTGGAGGGTTTAATTCAGTTGGTGTGAATTTAAATGACTTGCACTGAAGATTAGTTTCATGACGACAATCAGAGACTGGATAAGGGTTCACATTTGAGACAAGAATCACTAATGAACCAAAGGCATTAATTTTTTTTGTGTGGCTGAGTAGCATGTGAGTGAGAGATTTGTAAGTTTTATATCAAATGCATGATTCAATATGCTAAAACCTTGATTTTTTTGAACACAGTCCTTCCAGGCAGAAGATAATGGTTTCTCCTCACAGTAAGCTAATCATTGGAGAATACTTTAGTTAAAGACTAAGTCAGTCGATAGGTGAAGACAGTCAGATACATTATTTTACATTGTCAAAACAAATGATTTTAACTTCTTCCAGTAGTAGTTGCTGCATTTCAAGGGAAAACACAGGGCAAAGCAACAGCAACAGTACAAGCCATGCCAGAGGTCAATTGGGTATATTTTTTCAGTCTACCAAGGGCTTGTATTTCAGTGCCTGAGAGAGTGTTTCACATAAATGTAGCAGGAAAGGTGTAACAAACTTTGCTTGGGGAAGGATGTCTATCACTAACTAGCTCAGTTTTAGCAAAAAAGATGTGAGAGCAAGGATGTGAGAAGATCAAGGCCCCTTAGGCAGCTGAAGCCTGAGCTGAGTTCTCAGTGGGAAAGTGTTAGCCAAACATCCTGAACACCATATTTGTTACAGCATTAGCTTCAAAATCCCTTTTTTTAAAAATAAAAAATATTCCCTAGGGAGTGAAATTTTATTTTAGTTTTATCATCAATATTATTCCTATGGAGAATCTGTCCCTAAGGGAATTGTATCTTCTATATCATTTCACCAGTACTCTTAAATGGATAATAATTTATGTATTTTCCCCTTCACTGTACTTACAAGTTTGTCTAGTTAATTATTATTATTAACAATGATTATTATGCTACCTTTCCTCCTCTTTGACCATGAGTATAGAATCATTAAATCAGAATGGACCTATTACAAATTTCAGAGGTACAGGAGAGCTCATCTAAAGCAATGTTCATTCTTTCATTTTAAATTACCTTACATCATCTATCTTTGAACTACTATGCATATTACAGTATACTTTTTTGGTATCATTTTGTTTAATTCTAAACAATTTTGTGACACACTGTGTAAAATGCTCTACCAAACTCAAGTTTTACGTGGCTCATTTAGTTCCTTTTGTTAACTGAAAATGTAATCTTATTCAAAGTAATTTAAATTTACTTTCCATTTTTATACTTCAAACATTTACACTGGCTATTATTCTTGACTTTATTTTTAACCTTTGAATGCTCATAGACCTTATTTTCTAGTATTTGTTTCGGTATTCTGTTAGAAAGATAATTTCTCAATCTCTTCTTTGTCCTATTTGCTCTCTGACTGATGCTTTTTTCTCCCACAGTGAAAAATGTTTAATGGGTTTTTTTCCTGTAGTGAATTCTGCCTGGAGACATAGGGGCCAAACCTCAGAGTCGACTTTGCACAGCTACACAGAATTCAGCAAAAGAGTGGTGACAAAAACTCCATCCTGTGAAGTCCTGGAATAAAGAGTCTCAAAAGATTAAACTGCAAACCAGCCTGATTTTGGACTAGGTCATCAGCATCTCTACAGTTTGATCAGCGAGCTGGCACAGAGGAGTGTGTCCATCCTGACAGAGGAACAGCCTGAGAATTGGCCTTATGCAATGTGGTGGAGAAGGGATGTTTTAGCCTCTTCCAGAGACACAGTTTTCCTGTCAGGCCACTGAAAAGTGCAACTTAGCATCATCCTCTCAAGGGGAACATGGTTTGTACACCACAATCTGTTCTATGAGTAATATGCAAATACATTTCTTAGCCTTGACTTATTAGGCATTGTGCTGAATGGTAAAGTAAACCCAGTCTTGTTTTCATACTTTGAAGTTTCTCTTATAGCTTTGTCCCTGAGTCTAGCACATACTTTGTGTTCTGGGACGGTTTAGATCATGATGGAGACAAGACAAGAATTGAATTGCCTACTGCTGTTTTAAATATTCAACATTCCTAAAAAGTTATTACACGTTTCTAAGAGTTGATGGGTATATGATTGCATTTTTGTATCCTTCAAAAACCTTGAGAAACTACTGAGAATAAGGAGGTTAAAAGTTTCAATTTTGTTTTAATGAGATACGGAAGTCTTGAGAAGCTGTAGAGATAAGGAGAGAAATAACTACATGACAAATGAGAAAAAGCAGAGATGTAACAGAGAACTAGGAGACACAAGACTCTTTATAAATGAAAGGTTTGAGGAATATGCTGTGGGAAATAAAATAAGGAACAGTGAAAAGATCTCATCTTTATACTGTGCATTTCTATTTTTGTAAATCAGTGATAGTCATAAGAAAACTGCATTGAGATCATCGTCTGGTTCTGAGATCAGATTATGGTAATGCAAAGTGGATTGCTGTTCAAGACTGGGTGAATGATTTGAAAACATGCTGAGCTGTTGCTGCATGACTCTTCAAAGTCAAAGTCAGATTATTAGAGGTAGAAAGCAGACTGTGCAAGAGTTGGCTCTCCCAGGGTTACTGCAAGCAGCTTCCACAAGATTTTGTCACTAGTTTATGATGAACCTGGTCCTCATGTTTTGAAAAGAGATAATTAAGGAATGAGTTTAATTTGTTTTCCAACTATTTAAAATAAAAAATGGCATGACAAGAATATTAATTCTGATTTTTGGAAATGTTGGGTTTGTCTTCTCAAAATGGCACTTCTAAAAAATTGCAATCTTATTCTGAGATTGACACACTTATGTCTCTGCCCAATACCTCGTTCTCAGGAAACTAATACTGCAAAACTTTTGAGTGCCTCATTTGAGAGTGCTACAATTCTACAGTAAGCTTAGGGGAAAAATCAGGAAAGAAGTATTAAAATAACTGAAATTCATTGTCATAGACTTAAAAATGTCAGGATGATTTCTGAGTTTGTTTTCCTCAGACAGCAAATATAATTATTATATAATGTAAAAATGTTTACACCAGTTCTTGGCACAGAAAATTGTTTTCCTGCATAATTATTTATGTTAATCAGTAAAAGTGGTTTAAAGAGAACTGGATTACTTTAGATTGTTAATGCAAAATCTATTGTTTTACCGTAGGTGAGAAACTCTTAATTATCCTGGACAGATTCTTCCTCTAAGGAAATTGTATTTTCTCAAAAGCGAGGTTCTCCCTTGTGATTGTGTGTTTTTTTGTTTTCTTTTTTTTTTTTTTTTTTAATACTAATTATATTGTTTAAAAAATGAAAGTTTCAAACAAAATAACTAGTTATTATCAAACAACAAACCCAAAATAATTTGCTAATGAGTCTACATATCCAGCCCTTGAGGGTGGAGGACTTAGCTACTCACATGAAATTGTGTTGAAAATATCCACCGGTTGGTGCAAAGTTTCCTGTTCCAGAGGAAAATATTTGGTTTTAGGCCTGCTAAAAGAGTCAAATCTGCTAGAGATGATTTAATAGAACCAAACAGAGAGAAACAAGGAAACTGTTTAACTGCCTTTTTTTTTGATTGCAGCATGGTAGCAAAAGGCCCTCCAGCACACATTGTTTTGTCTCTCTAGGCAAGTGCAGCTGTGAACAGGGCTCCCAGATCCAACTGGAACTGAAATGTGTATGAGAGATAAAGATAAGAGTTGGCTTGCCTTGGCTTAGCTTTCTGATCTGAAGCTTCTGCTGCCTGACTTTTCTTTCCTCAGGAGGTGCTGACTCTCTGTGACACTGCCAGCCTTCCTAGGAACTTTAAAAGCTCCTCTCCAGCTGTATGCTTCTACATCACAATGACCCCAAGTCTGCCAAATAAAACCCGGCAGATTTGTAATCTGGGTAGTTTTGATGTATGGGAGTAATGGCTTTCAAATTTTAGGTTTGTCATTGCTGGTATTTTTTGTCCAATACAAGTTGTACTAAATTGTTTCCTTTTGTTAGGAAGTTACCTTAAATAAATCACCAGAGTGTTTTTTACATAAAGCATAAGTAATGTTAACTTGTTAACTCTCCACTTGGAAAGATGCAATATATGGTACTTTGACAATAAGAACCCCCAGCTATTATAGGAATTTCAGGAGAAGAAAACAGTTTTAAACATGCTAGAATTAAAAGTAAAGAATTAACACAGAGTAAAAATGAAAGAGTTAGAGAAATACGTGGTTATATCTGGATGAAATTAGTTCAGCAAACAGGAAATTTACTGTAAATATACAACTGAGATCCAGAAATCCATGAAGAGTTTAATTCATAAAACAGTCAGGGAGATACGTGAACTACTAGTTTCAAAATCAATCTAAAATGTAAAAATATAAAAATATATATTAAAAAATAATACACATAGTAAGTTTTGTGTTTAATATGAGAATGTATAGGAGTCTCGGGAGATTCAAAATAAGTCTGGATTTTGGGGCTTTTCCTGGATTAATTTTTTTGTGAAAAAAATCAAGCATAATTTTTCAGGTCCACTGGAAAAAGATTTTTATTTTCCTCAGTTTTATGTTGAACAACCTACTTGAAAGTCCATAATACATGTCACTCTTGTTGCTTTCAAAAGCACTCTTCTACCATGAAATCATGTTCTGCTGTTCCTTTTTCTGTTCCTCCTTCCTTTATCTTTCTGAATGCCTTCCACTGAGTTTCACTTTGTCTGATATCTCCCTTAGCAATCCCCTCCAGTGATCAAAGTCTTCCATCTTGTGATCTCTTACTTAGTTACATCCTCCTAAAATAAAAATTAGAAGATCCTGCCTTGCTTTGACAAATCTTCCATTCAAGGCTGCTCCATTTGAATAGATGATGATCAAAGACTAGTAATCCTCACTGTGCAGCATTTCCCCTGAATTAGAGGTATTATCACCTCCTCTGGAATTATCCCTTTACAGAAACAAAAGCTAATACAGGTTGTGATTAAATTATACATTCAAAGTATTTCTGAAGTCTTTCTCATATTTAAAAAATTGAATTCTAAATGAAATGAAAATAATAACTTTCACATTTAAAATCTCCATAAATTTTCGTATAAATTTATTTCCAGAGCCCTTCTACAGAAGAATTAACACACTTCAAATCTTTTGATAAACCTTGCTGGGCTTACAGGATTCAGTACAGTAGAATTCCCAGAGAATAGTATTTCAGCATTCAGATCTGAATGAGCATGCTTTTTGATCAGATCAAAATGGGTGATCAAGAGTTGTTCTAAACTCTACTAAACAATACTCATCACATTCTTGTTAAGCACCTTTCACGTGAAAAAGAAAAAAAATGTTCTCTCATATATTTTTATTTCCTGAGTGCAACAAGCTTTAGTCTTGTTTTTACCCTAATTTAGCAGAGTTGCACTGACAGCCAGCAGCAGCATCTTCGTAAGCCACCTGAGATCTCAATCAGGACTTCACTACTGAATATCACAGACATTTCTTTACTTAGGTGGATTATCTTTGAGAAGCCTAGTGATGCTGGATTTGGCTAATTATGAAAATCTATTTAGGTGACTCCAGACATCTGTATGCTCTCACATATTAACTAACAGACTGTAAAAATTGCTGTCAATTTTTATTTAAATAAAAACCTTTTCAGATTGCCAGGAGAAGACACCTATCAAGTTATGTAGTTAGAAATGTTTCTTTGGCCTTCTTGCCATTAGACTTTGAAAGGTTTTCTAGAAATAGAAATTTTCAGGGTCTCTATAACACCTGACCTTAAAAAAAAAGTATGATTTTGAATAAAAAATTCTTTAGTAAAGCTCTCAGTTTAAAAACTGATTTAATATGGAGTCAAATGAATAATCTTTCCTACTCCATTTTCTGCCATGCTACAATCTACTAGTTCCTAGTACTATGATCCCTGGCTCATCAGTGAATAGGATACCACCCTCTTAAGGAAATGGTTTAGTGGTAGACTTGGCAGTGCTGGATTAATGGTTGGACTTGATCATCCTAGAGGTCTTATCCAACCTAAAAAATTCTGTAATAACATCTCCATCTAGGTTATTAAGGTAGGCAGAATCCCACTCTGCCCTCCCCCCCATCCTATTTTTGTATCTCTAATGATTATAAATAAAGCTGAGAAAATTATGTTGGACTAAGAATCTCAACTTTTAGACAGCTAATAGAAAACGCAGTGAAAACTCTTACATTTTAATTGAGTTGTTTAGGCTATCTCTACTAGAAACATGCAGTCACTATCTGAGTCTTCAGAAGCAAATTTTATCCACCTATCTCAGATGTTTTTTTTAGGAAGGGATAGATCATCTTCAGCAGTTATTCACTATGTCTTGTTCAAAAAAAGTTAATGTTTTAACTTATGCCAAGTATCTTATCTT
The DNA here is from genome assembly GCA_020086605.1 of Lanius collurio. NCBI lineage: Eukaryota > Metazoa > Chordata > Aves > Passeriformes > Laniidae > Lanius > Lanius collurio. The sequence continues at coordinate 33,599,887 of JACBWW010000005.1, forward strand.
TTAGATTGATAAAGTTATATGAAATGAGTCCTATCAAAGCATTTCTGCCTTTGTTAAAAGGACAAGGAATCAAATTTCAGACACTGATTCTCATAGTGCTTTATTTAGCTTTAATTTTAGTCTTGCAACATGCTTTTAGTGGTTTTTAGCTTAAATGTCATACCTTGGTGTAGATTAGATCACAATCACACTCAACAATAATAGTGAAATATGGGGAAAAGCATGCTCTCAAGTGGCTTGGCTATTTGGAGACTATAATAAATTTGGTTTACAAATGAAAACACTTTAGATCTTAGAAAGTCATCCTTGCTGGTGCTAGTGCTTAAAGAAAGCAATGCAATTTGTCCACTGAATTGATTATAGAAAATAAATTTTGTTCCAATAAGTATGCCAAGACCCAAACACAGAAATATAAAGACATTTGCACCATGTTAATGAAAGCATGGTCAATAAAACCACCTGTTATAAGTGCTATTCCAAACCTTGTTATGGTGCAGAAAACTGTAAATATTATAAGATGAAGCTCCTATCCTTGATGATTTCTGACATGCAATATTTCCAGCAAACAGCAGAAGTTTAGAAAATAGATATCTTGCTTGGATTGCAGAAGAGCATATGCTTTGATAACTCTACTTTCCATAAATCATTTATGTTCGTGATAATGAATCTGTAATTTCAAGTCTTTACAAGAATGACAAAGTTGATGTTCATGCTAGGATTTATTCTCAGTAAAAGATATAGTACTGTACAATTCTACATAAAAACTGTGTACCTGCAAAACACAAAAGCACACCAACCTGATTGATTTCTACATATTTTAGTCTAATAGATACACAGTAAATGTGTTTAAAATTATTGACTCCTGAGGGATGGAGATCCAGACAATGTGGAGCATTGGTCAATGATTAATTGCAATTTAACAAGTCCAAATGTCAGATTCTGCACCTGGGATGGAGCAATACCAGGCACAAATATAAACTGGGAGGGGAGTGGCTGGAGAGCAGCCCTGCAGAGAGGGATCTGGGGCTGCTGGCTGACAGCAGGATAAACGTGAGTCAGCTCTGTGTGCCCGGGCAGCCAAGAGGGCAAACCCCATCCTGGGGAGATCAAACACAGCATCACCAGCTGGGCAAAAGGGGTGATGATCCCACTCCATTTAGCGTTGGAGCAGCCTCACCAGGAGTGCTGTGTGCAGTTCTGGGCTCTGCGGTTTAAGAAGGATGTGAAGGTGAGTGAATGTGTCCAGAGGAGGGCAACAAAGATGGTGAAAGGGCTGAAAGGAATGTCCTGTGAGAAGTGGACAGGAACTTGGGCTTGTCTAGTTTGGAGAAAAAGGAGGCTGAGGGGTGACCTTATTGCTCTCTACAGCTTCCCGAGGAGGGGAGGGGAGAGAGAGGGGCTGCTTTTTCTCCCTGAGGTCCAGTTAGGGGACACATGGGAATGGTTCAAAGCTGTAGCAGGAGAGGCTCAGACTGGACATTGGGAAGCATTTCTTTAACAAGAGGGTGGTCAAACACTGGAACACGTTTCCTAGAGAGATGATCAATGCCTGTCAGTCAGTGTCTGAGATGCATTTGGACAATGCCCTAAATAACACACTTCAACTTTTGATCAGCCCCAAAGTGGTCAAACAGCTGGACTAGATGATTATTATAGATCCCATACAACTGAAATATTCAATTCTATTCTAGATATAATTACAAATTAGCATAATGATATTAACAGAACACCACAAAATTCAAGAAAACAAATAATTTCCCATTTGGGGAATACTGAATAATCATTCCTGTATTCATTGTAATAAATATACCAAACAGGGCTCTGATATATGGCTTGAATGGATTTCCTAAATCTCTATGCCAGCCATTTTTATGACATCAGAGCAGAAATATTTTGCAAAATGCAGTGGTTGCTGTGGTTCATAAGGTCAGATTCAATGTTCATAACAATTTCATCTGACCTTATAAATGTCAAGCATTACTTCTGTGAATAGCCTTATTTTGATAATACTAGATAGTGGTCATTGTACATTCTTTACAATCTTGCAAGTCTGTCTTTAAAAGTATACAAGATATATAAAGTATGCTCTTAAATCAATAAGCTTCCTCCTTTACTCCCCAAAAAGAAAAGCTAAAACAAAAGCTTAAACACTCCCATACATAAAGAGCAATATATTAATTTAAAATGCCTTATTTCTTTTCCCATTAGAAGAGTTTCAAAAGCCTAGTTTTGATATCCATCTTTGGAGACCAGTAATGTTGAATCACAAAATAAATAATATATGTATGAAAGAGCTTGGATTTATGTGGTATTAAGTATGTTATTTTGTTTAGGTTTTCATACCACTGCTAGTTTGAACAGCTTCAAGATTTTGAGGTAATGAGGTAACCTAAGTCTTGTAATTTAGCAATGGCCTGAGTGGGTCACTCGATCTTGTATTCTGACTTTTGTTCAGGGTACTAGCTACTGTCATAAAACCAATATAGTATATTATTTTTTGATGTTTGTCTTTGAGATCATAAACAAGTGAATGGCATTTCTAATTAACACTACTTTTATATACTTGAAATGGTCTCAACTTATCAAGTTAATCAAAACCTGGTAGAAGTCTCTTGTTCTGCATAAGAATGATTTTGCTGCCTCTGATATGTATTTTTCCTGTATTCAACTCTGCTACTGGTACTTCAGTATTTTTCTCGGTTAATGGAACCCTTTTCTAGGCTGAGAATATATAAAGCATTAGTGCAAATGTCTTATGAACAATGAACTACAGATTTTCTTGGGAAATATTTAGCTACTGGTTCAGTGAATGTCAGAAAAAAATAGTAAATCATTAACCTGCATGTTCAAAACAGGGGTGTGCTTAAGTTGGTTGGTTTTTTTCAGACCGTTTCTAGAACTGGTTCACAAAATTTAAAAACTCAATTTTCAAAAATATGTTTCTACAATCTTTTCAGTAAAGCTATTTATTCAAATAATGTAAATGTTTAGTCTGCTTACCTCTGTGCATATCTGAAATAAGCTGTGGTTATAGTTCCATTTCTGGGGGTTGATTAGCTTGTCCACTGCTTAACTTCTGTGGCAAGCTTGCCTCGTTATGTCTAGGAATATCTTAAACCATTTACAAACAGCCTAAATACTCCTCGACTGTGCAGCCCCACTTTAAGTCAGTTTTTAGTCGACAGCTACCCACCAGAAGCAGAAGTTGAGAAGAGAAATATAGCTCAAACCTCCTTTATGGTGTGAAGTCATTTATTCCCTCTGTCCCGGAGGGGACAGAGCACCGACCTGGGTGAGGGTCAGACGGGGTAAGAGAGGGAGGCTTTGTGTCCAGTTGGTTTTGTCACAGGCAGGGGGGAAAGGGGATACCAGGGGCAGAGCTGGGATAAAAAACCAACCAGATCAGAGCCCGGGCTGCTGGAACATTAGACAGACCCAGCTATCTCAGAGTCATATGGCAGGGACCCAGACGGGGGGGCCTGGGGGGTCAACCACAACAAAAAAGAATAATTTTTCTGTTTCAGCTTTAAATATACATATATAGATAAAAACTCAGGCCCTTACAGATTGACACAGACAAATTATTCCTAGTCTCCAAAAAAATCTGAGGAAAACTTCTACAAAGATAATAACAACAACAAAAACTCATATGTAATACATATTTGACATAGTTGATATGTATTGAAGTTGTTGGTTTTATTTCACATGTCCTGAAGGTTTAAATCATTGCTTAGTTAGACTAGATGGAGTAGGTGGTGTTTCTATTAAAACCACTATTATAATAAGTTTGTAGCTGCTGGTTAAGTATATACTGCTTTAATGCAGCCTAATACATATATAGTCCTATTAAGCTTTAATGAGATGACCCAAAGCAATCTGGCTGGGGCAGCTCAGACCTGACAGAAGCCTAATTCACTCTCTTGAGACTAAGAGAGAGCAGACAGACTCAGGGAAAGAAATAGGGAAGCGATGTAAGATCAGCAGCCTAAGGTTTTTGTAGGAAGAATAACAAGGGAGTAGCTTTACCATGAGACAGGATGTTTGTACTGATATTTTAGCAAGTGAAAAGCCACACAGAAGATATCTAAGGGTTGTTGGAGATTGGAATCACTGCCTGAGGAAAGTGGGGAGTTAGCCAGCCAGCTGATGATAGCTGATATGAGATGCTAAGGAAACTGGGTCTTTTTAGTCTACTTAAGGGAAAATCAAGGGAATGCTAGACAGATGGAAGGATGAATGGATGGAAAGATGAATGGATGGATGGATGGATGGATGGATGGATGGATGGATGGATGGATGGATGGATGGATGGATGGATGGATGGATGGATGGATAAAAAATCGATATTTAAAGGTGAATTTAGTGAGAAAGGTATAGAAAAACTCAGTGCCTTGAAGTTGAAAACACACACTCAGACTAGAGATGAGGTATATTTTTAATTGTGAGAAGAATTAACAACTTAAATTTTATTGTAGATTCTATCAAAGACTGAAAAGCAGCTCAGAGTTTATTGTATGGATGAAAACTTGCTCTTTTCACCTGCACCTGGAAGCTGTAAGGTAGGTGGCTAATTCAGCTGAGAGACACAGAACAGTATGGCATGTAGCTACAGACTAAGCTGAAGGCAATGTAGACTAATTTGAACTAGGAAGGTCCATTCTTAATTTTGGTGTAGGGTCACATTAATACAGTTATAGACCTTCAGGTTGAAAACTGGCTTGTATTTAATACCTTGAGAAAACAGTAGAATGCATATCCAGCTTCCCATGTACATCTGCTCTTGGGGAAACACTGTAATGAAAAGGCAGATGCCATCAATGACCACCTAGAAAAAGTGAAGTTCCTTGAGTTGTGCTAATTAATTGATAAGCCCACATTAACATGCATCCCTCTGGCCACTAAAATCTGTTACTCTACGTGAAAGCAAATGAAAACTAAGAGTGATCAAATAATGAGGAATGAATGAAATGTTATTATTTGAAGGGCTACATCTGCTATTTGTTATCGTATTTAAAATTATTTCCACCAGCAGAATGATCACTGTGCCTTGCCTGATCTAGTTGTTTATTTCAGTCTTGCCATATTTTGATTTGCATTTTCATGGAAATAAGCAAGTCTGTTATTGTCACAGTTTGACAATGTGTGACAAAATGAAATGCCATAAATTATTTATCCCTTATTCATTATTCTTAGATCCATCATGTTTATGAACATTTCTCTCTATAAATTTTGATTCATTTATTCATTTAAATGTGTCCCTCAGGAAATTTTTTAGGAATGAAAGAATGAAGATTGTGTAAAGCTGAAGTAGCTGTCTCTGGAGAAGTTGAGCAAATGGTCAGAGGGTATTATAATGAAATTTAGCATTAAGTATAATTCTTCATAGAACCTATTGAGGCTTGTAAATATAATTCATACTTCGATATTCTGTATTATTCTATCTTTGATGCAATAAATCAATCCTTATTTACCTTTCTTGGAACAGTGATTGATACACTTTAGTTTAAACAAGGTCTGTGTGTCTTATTTTAATGATACTAGATAGAGAATGCCATGTATGCTATTGCACAGAACAAATGATTATTCAGGAATCATGACACTGTGTTGTACTCTAGTTTCTGAAAAGCATTTTGGAGATAAGCATTATTTGCATAGATTTTCCTTTGTTCTTGTGGATACTCTGAGATCTAAGCAGACTTAAGGAAAACTGATTTCAGCAACAGTTGCTGCGTGTGTTGGTTGAGAATTCTTTCATTTCCCTACCACTGTAGTCCCACATATGTATATGTTGTTTTTGCACAGCCTGATTTTTGGTAGTGGGGCCATGGAGGTGACTCCTGCGAGAAGCTGCTTGAAGCTTCCACCATGTCCAGTAGAGCCAATCCCTGATGGCTCTGAAGATGGACATGCTGCTGGACAAATCTGGGCCAATTAGAGAGGCTGGCAACGCCTCTGTGATAACATATTTAAGAAGAAAATCAGAACAAAGTGAGGTGTGCACAGTTTTTCTTCTAGTCAGAGAAGAGGAGGAGGTGAGAACATGTGAGGGAAACAGCACAGCAACACCAAGGTCAGTGGAGAAGGAGGGGCAGGAGGTGCTCCAGGCACCAGGCTGAGATGCCTCTGCAGGCCGTGGTGCAGACCACGGTGACGCAGCTCTGCCCCTGCAGCCCGTGGGGATTCACAGGGGATGCGGAGATCCACCCACAGCCCGTGGGGATTCACAGGGGATGAGGAGATCCACCCACAGCCCGTGGGGATTCACAGGGGATGAGGAGATCCACCCACAGCCCGTGGGGATTCACGGGGGATGCAGATATCCACCCACAGCCCGTGGGGATTCACGGGGGATGCGGAGATCCCCCCACAGCCCGAGGGGATTCACGGGGGATGCAGAGATCCACCCACAGCCCGTGGGGATCCACGGGGGATGCGGAGATCCACCCACAGCCCGAGGGGATTCACAGGGGATGTGGAGATCCACCCACAGCCCAAGGGGATTCACAGGGGATGAGGAGATCCCCCCACAGCCCGAGGGGATTCACGGGGGATGCAGAGATCCACCCACAGCCCGAGGGGATTCACAGGGGATGTGGAGATCCACCCACAGCCCAAGGGGATTCACAGGGGATGAGGAGATCCCCCCACAGCCCGAGGGGATTCACGGGGGATGCAGAGATCCACCCACAGCCCGAGGGGATTCACAGGGGATGCAGAGATCCACCCACAGCCCGAGGGGATTCACAGGGGATGCGGAGATCCACCCACAGCCCGTGGGGATCCACGGGGGATGCAGAGATCCACCCACAGCCCGAGGGGAGGTGCCCGTGCCAGAGCGGGGGGATGCCTGGGGAATCTGTGATCCAGTGGGAGAGCCCATGGAGAGAGAGGGCTCTGCTTCCAGGCTGGAGCAGCCTGTCCTTGGAGGGCTGCACCCCGAGGGAAGAGAGAGCCATGGGACAGCAGTTTTGGGAGGGCTGTGTGCCCTGGGAGGGGCTCACGGCAGGTTTGGGGGGGCCGTGTGCCCCGGGAGGGGCTCACGGCAGGTTTGGGAGGGCTGTGTGCCCCGGGAGGGGCTCACGGCAGGTTTGGGAGGGCTCTGTGCCCCGGGAGGGGCTCACGGCAGCTTTGGGGGGGCTGTGTGCCCCGGGAGGGGCTCACGGCAGCTTTGGGAGAGCTCTGTGCCCTGGGAGGGGCTCACGGCAGGTTTGGGAGGGCTGTGTGCCCTGGGAGGGGCTCACGGCAGCTTTGGGAGGGCTCTGTGCCCCGGGAGGGGCTCACGGCAGGTTTGGGAGGGCTCTGTGCCCCGGGAGGGGCTCACGGCAGCTTTGGGAGGGCTCTGTGCCCCGGGAGGGGCTCACGGCAGGTTTGGGAGGGCTCTGTGCCCTGGGAGGGGCTCACGGCAGGTTTGGGAGGGCTCTGTGCCCCGGGAGGAGCTCACACTGCAGCAGGGGTGGTGTGGCTGCTGCTCATGAGGGCCCACCCATGCCAGGGAAGTTCAGGAGAGCTGTGTCCTGTGGGAGGGACCCAGGTCCTCACAGGGGAAGAATCCTCTCCTGGAGCAGTGGAAGGAAATCTCAGTGATGGACTGACCAAACCTCCATGCCCTGTGTCCCTGTGCTGTCGGTGGGAAGGAGGGAGGGGCCGGGAAGGTGTTTTAAGGGCTCGTTTTACTTTTCATTACTGTTCTCTGACTCTATTAGCAATAAATTCACTTTGTACCTCTAAACCGAGTCTGTTTTGCCCTTGAAGTGTTTTCTCTCGGCCCTTATCTCACTCATGAACCCTTCGTAAATTTTTTTTCCCTCTCCTCTGCCCAGCTGTGGCAAGGGAGTGTGAGCGAGAGGCTTTTGTGGGTGCCTGGTGCTGGACCAGTGTCAAACCACAATGCCGTAGAAAACCTGCAAATTCAAAGTTGCTGGACAACATCTGACTGTGCTCTGTATGTCAGTCTGTTTATTTTCTTTTGCTTTGCCTCCCCCCCACCATGAATATGTAACTAGGCCATGGGAAGCAGAGCAGCTTGAGGAGGGGAGTTTAACATCCACCAGCCACTGGACATATTTTGACCACTTTGGTAACTTAGTTTCTTAGAAGGAAATTTATTTCTGAAGGTAAAAAGTTCCTAAGTTATGTTTTGGGAAGAACTAACTGCTTCTAATCTTTCCCATGTCGTCGTTCTTTCTAATTAATGTTTGATACAAAGTCTACTACTTTTTTTTTTATTTGAATCAGGACTTAAGGTAACTTATGGCAGCTTTGCTGATATTAATAACTTACTGTTATGCCTGACATAACTAGTCAGTGGACCAAAGGAAAAAAACCCCAATGTTTAGTCCACCAGCATGGGGCTTTCAGCTGAGAACAAAGGAGAATTGTGCTGCTTTTATAACGGACAAGTAATTAGTGAATACTTAGTTTTCAAGAACCACAAGAACTAAGTTTTCCTCATATGTTTCTGTACTGGATTTGATTGTGATGCAGTTAATTTTCTTCTTAGCAAAGTGGATAGTCCCATATTTTGGATTTGTGGCTGAAATGGTGTTGATTACAAACTACTGTTTTGCCTGTTGCTCAGTAGTGCTTGCACAGATTGAAGTTTTCTCTTTCTCCCACTCTACCCATCCTCACCTTTTAAGGAGGCTGAAGGCGGTCAAGAAGTCAGAAAGCAGCACTGTTCAGACAGTTTACTTGAATCAGCCAAATGGATATTCCTACTGTATAATGTCATGGTCAGTATTCTGCTTTCTGCATTCAGTTAGAACTGTAGAGGAAGAAGGGAATGAGGGTTTTTTTCTTCCAAGGTGGCTATTGCTTGAATACTGGCTGTCCATCTACTGGTGGGGAGGTGGTGTGTGATTCCTTTTAAAAAGGAGCATTATCTCCCCTCATTAATGCTTAGGCTCTGTTAAGAAAACAGCAGGGAGATAGCAGGGCTAGGAATTGATAGTTCTAGTCAGCATATATGAAGTCAGCCTGTTTTGAGGGCTTTTTTTATTCTTTTAGTCTAGTTTATGGGTGCAGGCTATACTTACAGGCACAGGATAATCCTTTTGATGCTTTGCTTCTCTCTGTCTGGCCCAATGAATATTTAAGTGGAATATGGAAAAAAAGTAAAGATTCAAGGTATGTGTTTGTCTCTCCCAGTATAATGATTCAGTTCCTAGTTTCTATGGTTAACCTCAAAAACAAGACATAAGGCTCAAATACCTTAAAGTAGGAAAAATAGTATTCAGTTTTCATACAAATTGTGGCAGCTTCCCATGTTGGAAGGTGGTAGAGCTAAATGAAAAAAAAAAAAAGTGAAGGGATATAAATATCATCTAAGACTTCTAAAATAAGAGAATAAAGGGACCTATTTCCAAAATTTAAGATTGTGAATTCTTAGTGGAAAGAGACATTTCCTGAGATAACAAACAAGCTATCTGAAGTGTATGCCCAGGATTTTTTTCTGAATTCTCCTGTACTTGCTGAAGGTAATGTGTCAATCAATAATCATAATTGGTAGTTATCAGGCAATTTATGAGGGCTCTTAATTTCCATCTAGGTAGCCTAGATGCTTAGCTCAAGCCTTTATATTCTACTGCATTGAACCCAAGCCTTGATTCATCCCACCATCGAACTTCACAAATGTAATTGAAACATTTAAGTGGTAGTTTTAATAAACTCCCTACAAAGTGACTAGACAGGACACAATCTCACTCGGAGAAGGACTGTACATGTGCAGTCTGAATCACTCTGGACACCTATATATCTTTTGACCAAATTTGGAAGGAACCGCGGGGTTTTATTTCTGTCATACCTCTGCTTGAAAGAAGTCTCTGTGCCCTGAGACAAAAGCCATTCTGTGGGCACAGATCCTTTACTGTTTAGAGGGGGATCACCTAGTATAGAGGACACTAAAGCACAAGTGTAGTAGTAATATGTGAGTGTAGGATTAATCTTCATGTGTGTAAAAACTGTGAAACAAGTTATTCATAACCTAAATACTTAATTTCCTGCTTCGTTTTAAAATCTTAATCCTGTTCCCACTGAAGGATAGAGTTTCACCAGTAACATTTCTATTACTTTAATTCTCAAATGCACTTAGTGAAAAATAGCAGTTTCCCAAAGGTATGAATCAGCAATTTTTCCTTCTTTTGTCAGTAGGAACTTAAAAAATCATCCTTCATTCCTCAATTTACCCAGCTCTGCAAAAAAAAAAAAGTAACTATGTTTTGTTGAGAAACTGTCTTCCTTGTAACAGTTTTCATTTTTTAAATGAAGATAAAAACAAACATAGTTCAGATGCCAGTAGTTTCCCTTGATTTCTTTCCTAGTGTTAGACACTGTCAAGAGCTGTAGCAATGTGTGATACTTCCCTGCTGTTGTTTTTCTGTAGGACAAAAAATCCTCCATAATTCATCCACTTACAAAATTTTTGAGGTTAATCTTTTTCTAATGAGATGTTCATTGATGTATTTACTTCCCTTTTGTTTGAGCATGTGTAAAATACACTTTGGAATAATCCCTAAAACTGGATCATATGGAAATATGTCTTTTAAGTCTTACATATTTTATTTTTTTTTTTTTTAGGGTTGCTTTATGTTACCTCTGAATAATGTTTAACTTTCAGAAGGGTAATTCACCTGCATCACATCCAGTGTGTAGTGTTTTCCTTCTCTCAGATTTCAGGCCCTTATGACCAGTCTCTCAGATACAACACCAGAGGATCTTCTGCACCACTAAATTCTCACATTTGGCTTCTTAATGTGTCTCATTTTGCAATAATAGGAACTGATGGAGGCTAGTTTGGTGCATGAAAGTAAGATGGTAATTAATGTCCAGATGGTGAAGTAAAGCAGTGTCACTTGGATCTTGATCCTGAAAATCAGTAACTTTTCACCCATGGAAATAAGGTGTGGTTGACAGCTTTACTCAGATGCAGAGATGGTGCACAGGCATTGTCCATGTGCAGGGCAGAAATTGCTCTATCAGTCATCACGCTTCCAGGCATTGTGGATTAGTGAGATGGAGAAAAAGGACATTTCACTCTCCTATTTACATGAAAACAAGAGTAACTGAGAGAACTCTAGGAGAGGTCTTCACTGAAGCAGAACTGAAGCAATGACTGTGGCAAATGATGGGTTTGCCATATTTGAGTATGAACTTGAGTATTATTTATATCCTATTTACACCTGGCTTCAAATGCACACTTCAGAGTGAATAAAGACTATGCCACTACATTTTTTTTTGAGAAATAGTGCCTAACATGTTATCTATGGCTTGTATTTCATTATGCAGTCATTTTTAATACATTTATCTAATGACTAAAGATAAAAAGAGCAGTCATTTTCATCCTCGCTGCTCCATTTGTATGTTTGGTTTTTTCCCACCCAAGAAAAACAATTCTAGAAAAGTTATTCCAAGTATTCTGGGAGTGTTTCTTGTTTAAAATTGTCCAAACGCAATTTCCATAATAATATTTGTATTTTTGTGTGGAAATCCAGTCTGATGTCATCCTGTGAGACAGACAGGTTCATTTACTGCAGTGTTTGTTTCAGTTCCATTATCTGCAGAACCCCAGGCAAATAGTTTAGAGTGTGGATAGTATCCCAGAGCCAAGCAAGGGCTGTCATGCCTGGTGATGTTTGACAGTTTGCAGAGATTGCTCTGCGGGCAGGATCTTCTTCTTATAACTAATAAGGCCAGTGTGTTCTCAGATTATCAGTTTCACATTTTATAATTCCTTCTCAGTTTTGCTATACCACAATGGCAGGCTGGAAAGTTGTTTGATAAGCACCAGCTAAACATATGCAGCACAGCCATTTCTGACACATGCAATTTTAATGCATGCTGGCTACTCAGACTGACATAATCCAAAAAAGGCATCTATTTGGGGAGTTCATATTTTGGCTTTCAGTCAAGTGTGAAATGGAAGTTCCTCTATATGATGAAATATTGCTGTCTTGCACTAACATGGAGAGCCAAAGTGTCTTTGTTGTCAGTTCACCACATTTGTTAGCAGTCTTCTGCACTGAATTTCTGTGGAAGCACACGCCAGAAATGCAGTGCTAACTCATCGTGGCATTTTGCTTTCTGCTGCTAGGCCACAACTGTAATATTCTGAACCTGTCAAACCAGTGGTAAACAGTTTTTCCATTACTTCCTCCCTACTTATCAGTGACTTACAAATAGCCTTTCATTTTCACTGTGTCAATCCTGGTAATCCCAGTGGTCCGAATGACCTATTAGTGGCATGGTAGCAAAGGCACTTCAGCTGTTTTGGTTTAGAGCTGAGCTTAGCTTACATCTAGGTTTGTTATCAGCCTCATAATTTGATTTCTTTCTAAACTTATTCTGGATTCTATGAAAGATCCCAGAATCTTAAGACCAAGCAATCATTTCGCTAGAATTGCAACCTTCTCCTTAATCCAGCTTGGTTTTTAACTGCCATATTTTTTTCTGTGCTGCTTCCTTATCTTTGCTTTTATTCAAGGAGTTCTGGAGACTGAGGCATGTGCTTTAGCTCAGATCATGCACTGGTTTCCACCATTTTGATGCACTCTGCCTTCCTACACAGTAAAAATTAGAATGTGTAAGCATTTCCATTCCTCATGGGATGGCAGGGAAAGGAAATAGGCTGAGTGCAGTAGAGTGCGATGAAAAGAAAAAAGGAGAGTGTTGTTGAGGTGGAATGGTTTTCTCACTTGCTTGTCTCATCAGCAGTTCTTCATCATGCATGTGATGTGCAGTTTCCTCCAGCAGTGTGTCCAGAGCCAGCTGCGCAGCAATAACCAGTAAATGGCTGCTGTGTGGTTAGGGAGACGATTCCATGAGGAATTGGTGCAATACGAGGCAAGAACTCTGCCATAGGTGACGGCAACTCATGTCCCAGCATTGAAAAGGAGATCTGCTCTTGACACATGAGAGCAGTGGACTGCAGAGGCATTACACTTTGCACCTGTGCAGGGAATAGTCAGCCTTCAGCTTGACCTTCTCACCCATGCTAAGAGCACATTGAGTAACAGCTGCTGCTGTGCCACTGCAGCCTCAGGACTGAAGCAGCTTCCATCATTCTCTTTCTTACGGCTTGTGGCCTCCTTCAAAAAAGTGATACTCACTCAGGTGCTATAGAAATCTGGACATAAAGGTGCATAAGAACCTCTGTCTACAAAATTTTACCTTTGGGAATGGAAAGCCATGTATTTATAAAAGTTTAAGTAATCTTTAAATAATGCCCTTTCACTGGAGAAAGTAAAGCAAGGAAGGCAGCAATAAAATGTAAAGCACATGTATTTTGAAATACATATAGTCTTTGTATCTACCTATGAAGAACAACAAATCACAATATACTTTATGTCTGAAGCACAATAATAAACCCAAGCAAATAGTTTCTATCTCAGCAGTTTTGCAAGACAGAGATGGAAGATTTGGGGACATTTAAGTAACTGTAATTTTTTTTTCTAATTTTATTTAATAAAGTTGCTTCCCATTAAAAAAAAAAAAAAATTAAACAAAGGCTGATCTTAAACTTTTGAAATAAAATAAAATAAACCCTCTAAAATTTTCTAATTTTCTAACTGGTTTACTATGCAACACAAAACTTCTCGTAATTTGCCTCATGAAATTTAAAATTTAGCTACCAGACAAAAATTTTTAATTCTTTACAATTCTTGCTAAATAAACCATTTTTTTTTCTGGGATTATGACTCCTGAAGGCAACTCCCTGTCCTGCAGAACTAAAGTTGGTGAGCAATTTCTGATCTGTGCAGAGCCAGCCTTCATTTTCTTGACATCAAACATGACTCCTTCCTTCTGCTTGGAGCTTCTCTGAGTTAGGCTTTTCATAATTCTTGTTATCACCACTCATAAATACAGGCAGGGACAAATCAAGTGCTAACCACCACCCTACTCTCCAACTTATTTTGAAATCCTGAGCAGGATTTCATGTAGAGAAACTAGCAGAACTGATGTGCATAAATACAGAAACAAACACTGGAGCAACACAGAGGCACTCAGTAGTCCTATAGAACTATTTTTACCATGACATTCTACCATCCTGTATGCCCAGGGAGCTACAGATGTTGACTGACAAAGTGGGAGCATATCCAGAAGGGGCGAATTTCTGGTCTCCAATTGAATGTTTCAAGTCTACTCCATTCATTGCTAAACTATCTCTGGCTAGTAAGGAAGAAAACAGTACCGCTTTCTTCAAACTGTGGCTTTGGAAATTGTCCCCTATGGCTACTTTCTTCTAAAAGAATCTTCATCTCATTATTTTCTGGTTGCATTCCATCTTCATTAGAACAATTTCTTCCTTCTCTTTTGTCTAATGTTAAACCTGCAAAACAATCTTTAATGTGGCCACCAGAAAGGGACAATTATTCAGATCACATTTACCCAGAAAACATACACTGGCAAGATTTTTTGTCAATCTTCTTGCAGATATTTACATACTAAAGGCTTTTGTTACACATCTTAACTGATGTTCTGAACTGAGAGATTATATTTAGTTTCTTGTAACCAGCTTCTTACACTATGCTTAGGGTCATGAACTTCTAGTACTGAGTTCCTGGTTCTGAGCATGACTGAGTCACATCCTTGGTTTCTGGGTGTTTATTTTATTGCACTTGTGAAATTGTCCTTATTTCCCCTTTGTTTAGCTCTTCGTTCACCTTGTCAGTTTTATGAATATATTTGTGATAGACTTTTTTCCCATTTTTTATTTCTCACTTGATCATTGATATTAACTTAAAAGGCTCACACAGAAATCCGTGTGTCTATCAGGATAAGAGGCTAATCTCTTACGTATTTTGTATAATACTTATCTCCCCTTTTCACGAGATAAAGGAGACATGCTAAATGACCATACTAGTCCATTTTTACACCTTGTTTGAAAACACTTAAATTGCTTGTTTTCAAGAAAACAAAAAAAAAATTTTAGAATAATTAATAATAACAAATATGGAGATGAGTATGCATATACTTGTGCATATATTTACTATGTAGGGACATAGTGGTTCTTAAAGGGCTTTTTTGAAATGGTGGATCACATCAACAGAATTTGTATTTATGAATTTTATTAGAGATTGAAGGATCTATAATTACAGCATTTTCCTATAAACTGAAATATTTCTGAAATATTTCACAGTGTCATTTGAAACCATCTAACCTCTTTCATCTTAGAATGCAAGAAGAGCTCTTACCTGTACTTGAAAATCATTCCAAAAGTGCAGTTAATAAGGTGGCTTGTCCTGACCCGTGATTGTTAAGTGTTGTACAACATCACTCAGATGTTGTACATCAATTCATGACAGAAAATGAATTTGTAATCTAATCGTGTATTAGATATGATGCTAAAAATATTATGTATTTTAAAAAGGAATAATTTTGCATAAGTATCAATTATTAGAGGATTTTAAGAAGATATCACACAATGCTGATGTGGTACCTTCATTTACCTGAAGTAAATGTTGCATTGTTAATAGAATTAATAAAACTAATTCAAGGCTGTGCTAGAAACAATCTAACTGGATTTTAAGCCGTTTATTGCTATTTTATTTGTATAAAATATCACATGTGCCTATGAACACATTATAAAACATTTTTATGGACAGTTGCAAGCAGTACCAGAGGAGCTATTTTAATTATATTAATGATTTTTTTACCATCTCATACTAGTTGCTCAAAATGTGTTACTGAGCATGCTAGCTTCCAACTCAGGAGCAGTTGAAAGACTTCCACCAGTCTGACTCTGGGCTAGGGAACTTTTGTAAGAGGGTTGTTCATCTGAAAAATGAGTTTTTCCTCTTCAGCTGGTGGTGTTTTCTGTATAAGTGTTACAGTGAAGAAGGAAGTGCATGCTTTGCTCAATAAAATTTAGTTTCTTTCACTTCCTCTTTTCTGTAGTTTCAGTTCTGAGACAAACAACAAGCATGGGAAAGTTCAAGTTAGAAAACACAGATTTCAGATCTAAAATACTAGTGTTAAAGCCAGCATCACAAGGCAATTGGCCTGCCTTGGATGGACTTCCAGGGTTCAGTTGTCAGACATACCTTCAAACTGGTTGTCATTCATTCATATATGATGATCTCAACTTACGTCAGATGTTCTGTGATGTTAATGGAAATTTTCACACAAACAGAGCAAACTCAGCACGTAAAATCTGGGATTTTAGATAATCACGACACTTAAAAGAGAAAGGTTTTCTCTCCAATTAGACCAAGTCTGCCCAGTAGGCGTCATGGGAATGGGAAGATCTCAGAGTTAACTTTAAATTAAAGTACTATCACCATGATAGCATGAGTTTCTACACAGACTAATTTTCCTTCTCCTTGGCTGAGAAAATTAGCTTGAGTGTGCCCAGTACATGAGCTAAATAGTTTAAAGCTCATCCCTTTTTCCCATTATTGAACTGTGGTCTTGAATACAGCTACATTCCAATTAGAGAGACAAAATCATATTTTGGTTATGAAAAATTCTCCAGGAGCCTGAGTGTTATACAATTTCTGTGCCATGTAAACCTGACTTCCATTTAAAATAATGTCGATCAGACACGACGGTAACGCTATAAATTTGGATACAGCTATTGACCAAAGAACTGGAAACAAATCATCCAGCTCAAATGGGATTTATGAAGGATCTTATACTGGTTAGCTACTTCTCTATAAGTAATTTTTCATTACAGCATTTCTGTATAGAAAACATAACCAGTGAAGCAGTGAAAATCGTAAGGAAAGGTTTAATTTATAGCTTCCCTACTGTTACTAAGGTTGAGAAACTTTTATTATTACAAGAAAAGATGGCTTTTAAAATGCTTTAAAGTCCCTTATCTTATTTGGGTTGCTATGAAATTATAGATACAGGGTGAATTAGATATTTCAGTGTGGGATTATCAGAAAAAAAAAATCTGTGTACCCTCATTTCTCAACAAGCACACATACCCACCTACCATCAAATCTCTTTTAGCTCATTCATCCCAATTTCTTTTGAGCCAGTCGACCTTCTCTGGGATTGTTTCTTCCCTCTGACTAGTCTTAGTCACTCAGCATTTAGCCCAGATGATCATCTCAGTTTCTTTGGAAAAAAAAGTGTTGGAAACATTATAAAGGGAAGAGTCCAGTTCCATAAATCACCATTGCTGAAAACTCATCCTTGAAAACAAGGATTTGTTTGCAAGTTGTGTGGTGCTGAAGAGGAAAAATGCTTGATTAATATGATCTAAGTCAGACCAGAATTAAAATGAAGTAACTCCACATAATTAGCCAGCAGAGTATTATGCATCCAGGATCAATACCAGCAATACAACTGAAAAAAATGCACTAGTGGACATTTTAAAATAGTTATCAAACACCTTAAATTTTCTTAACACTCTTCTGTCAGTATTCCAAGTGAAGTTCTAACCTCACCACCACCTTATACATGTTGCATCCCCAGATGTCCTTTGTCCCTCACCTCTGGGCACCTGGATTTTAAGCATGTACACCTTCCCTGTTAGCTTCCATTCCCCTATTTAAAAAACTGTCTTGAAGATAGGACTGCTTTATTGTTATGTGTACACTGTTCCCTCTGCTAAAGCAGGTCATGGAGGAAGCTCTCCATGAGCTCACATAAGAACATCCCACATGTGGGTCTCTACATGTTGCCCCCATGTTGTGCATCCTCTAATTGGATGGATACAAGCTCCTTGTGGTGCTAATGGTCTTCCTCTGAGGTGCCACAATTTTTTATTCTACTTGGACTCTTCTTTTAAACTTCTTGTTTTCCCATGAGTCTCCCTGCCATGCAGTGCTTTAAAGGTGGCTGTCTTAAACAAACTCCATTATTGGGAATTTCCTTGTGGTGTTACCAGATTTTTTTTTGCAAATATCCTGTCAGTGGACAGTTTGGGACAACCTATTCAGACAGTCCATTTATGATCACATTCCTGCCATTATCTGTTTCAAACTATGACACCAAGAAGAGGCCATGTGGAATCACTCTCTTGCAGTGTGGGAAAGAAGGGAATTCATTCATTAGTGAATGGATATAGATGTGCAAATGAGAGACACGAACTGGCAGTTACTGAAAGGATGATGAATAGACATTGAAGTGCTATTTCCCTCTTTCCCTAAAAAGGTAGACCCAGTTTCCACATTGTGGAAAGAGATTCAGTTCTTAGGTGAGGAGAGAAGCCTCATCTTTTTCCCCCCTCTGTTTTCCCACCATATAAGATATTAAAGAGGAAAGTTTGAAGAACTGCAGAAGAGTTTTTTCCCTAGTGACCAGGAACTTAGCACAGTCTTCATCAGGTGTGAGGTTATTTCTCAGTCTCTCTCCCTTGAGATATAAACAAACCAGCCTAGCTAAAACCCACAGAAGGTAGAAGGCTGTCCTTATTAATAGTTTTACAAGAGGTACGCACCTGAACTAGAGGAATCTTTATTTTGTCCCAGTATATCTGGGTCATGAGTGTCATATAAGTCAAATATAATTTAGCATTTTTTTTTTGTTATATTTCTCTTATAAGGCAATTTGTAAGTAAACATATTTGTAAAAGAAATTTTCTACATACTGAGATTGAGAGATACTTCAATATCTTACTAAAATTGAGGAGCCCTTGATCTTACCTATACCAAACACAATAATTTTGCTTAACTACATAAACAATTTTATTGTTTGGGGACAAGGAAGGCCCCAGATTCTCCCAGGGGTGACATTGCCACAACCAAATCTCCGTAATGAAGGTCCTACTGATCCTTTCATGATAGAGCTATTGCTTAATAAATGTATCTGTGTAAAAGCAGAGATCTTTTGTAAATATCCCGTTTCCAAATGAACATATCTAAATATGCCTCAGTGCACTCTTCTTTTTGTCTTCAGTACATCTTGCTGAGGCAACAAAACAATACAAATTTGTTAGCAAATTTTAAGTGTGTTTTCAACACTTGATGACAGATCATCAGCTGTCAGAGAGCCATAATAAGTCCTTATACAACTTCAGTACTATTACAGGAATGTATTTCTTTTTGAGAAATAAAAGATCTGACCTCTAAGGCAAGAGAAGGTACTTTTTTCAACATTCACAGTTATGTAAGTAGACCTGCAGCTCAGTATTTTGGCATTCAATCATGGCAGATTACATTAACAACTGAAATTAGAAGCTCCTTAAATAAGTATGCATTACTGGTAGGACTACTATGAAAGACATCAGAAAGAAAACAAGGTAAGCTATGTTGTGACATGATTGCTCTAATTGAATGCATTTTCAAGTGTGACTCTACCATATTCTGTGTCTACCTTTTTATGATTAAGTAGGAATAGCAGATGAATTATAGGAGAAAAAAGTTAAGAAAAAATCACTGATGGTCTATTGATTTGTCCCTTCCACTTTCCCTTCTAGGACATATAAAACAGCTTTTGATTTGATCTTCATAAAATACTGGTAAACATTCCAAATGATTTGAAATTATTTTACTTGAAAATATTGCAGAAATAAAAATTTTTAAAAGAGAATTTAGGGATGACGACGTCAATGTATGAAAAATTACACTCCGCTAAACTTGTGAAGAAAGAAATTGACCTGTTAGACTTAGAAATAAATGGCCCACTGCACTAAATCTAAGGTAAGACATGAGTTACAAAACAAAAACAGTATTTCACAGTACCAAATGTTAATAATGTGCTGGCATTTTTTATATTCAACATATCCAGGCTTCTATAAGAAAAAGCATGAACAAATTGTCAGCCTTCCACAGCGATTTTTTCTGAAATAAAATTCTAGTAGGCTGTGAATAAGGGATTGATAAAGTAAACATAAGAAAAGTCATTAACCGATGACTTGAATTCTGCAGGTTGTTACATAAAAGACCCATTGCCATGGACTGACACACACAATAATCAAGAACAACCTCAGGCTGTTATCAGAGGTGATTCTACCACAAAAAAAGGCAGTTCAGAAAATTCTTTGCTTTTTTCCTTTACTGGTGAAGCAATCTGGGGAGAATCCCACACCTAATGCACTTTTTTGTAGTAGGTCAGAAGAGTTAGATTAGTTTAAAATAGTATGCAGAAGGTATGACACTAAACAGATTTTTGTGTAAGATCTGGCAAATCGGTAGGATTGGATAATATTCACCAAGACAGTGCTCATATGTGAAATTGCAGAGCAGTTGGCCAAGAGTGTAACCTGTCATTATGAGCAGCATCTGTGTCAGCATGTTGGTGAGCTGCCAGTATAACTCCCAGGCACAGAAAGTGCTCTAGAGGAAATCTTGAACACGACATCCTGGTAAGTCTGACTTCTGTCTCTGGTTAGAGATTATATCTCTATGTCTGTTATAAAGATTATGGCAGCAGAATGCATGAATAAAATTGTGTCTGGGAAAACCGCATCACAGCTGAGTGAACAGAAACAAACCCTGCCTCACTGATCAGCCAGGGTTCTTCAAAAGTATTGCAGAATGTGAACAAAGAGGAGCCATGTAGGCAGTACATCTGGATTTTCAAAAAGTCTTTGACAAGTTTATAGGCTAAGGTTATTGAAGACTCTGAGGTGTCAAAAGGTTGGATCATTTGTGAAGTTTATAAGGGACTCAAAGTTTGGGATAGTCAGCAAAGACCTAAAATTGGACATTTGACTAAGTGGGTTGCAAGGCTGAATTGAGTACCTGAGATTCATTTGCAATAAATATGGAGAATTAGGCAACAAAGAATTTACATCCACCAGTACAAAGAAAGAATGAGAAAAGGGAAACTTACTGCTATAGAATGGGAGACAGGTTCTTGACCTATAAGAGGAGAGACAAGCATTCATTTAGCAGAAGAACACACTCTCTGGTTTCATCTTGGACAGACAATTTCTTATTAGCTGGTACAGTACTGTGTTTTTGGATGTAGTATGAGAATAATATTGATAATACACTGATGGTTTTTGTTCTTGTTAAGTAGAGTCTGAACTAAGTCAAGGAATTTTCAGTCTATTACTTGTCATATCTTTTGCTTGATTTCAATTATTAAACTGTTCTTATGTCAATGCATGGGTTTTGCCTTTTTTTCAATTCTCCTGATTGCACTGAGAGGGAGAAGGGGTGGGGAGAATTTTGTGGCTGCTTGGTACTTTGCTGCCAGCAGAGGTTAAAACATGGCATACCTTCAGATTAAAATATTGGAGAAACACTGCTAGAGAGAGGAAATATAGTTTTAGATCTTTCTCCTAGTACAGTGGGAGTTCACAAAAACTCACTTCCAACAGGCACTCAACAGTAATATTTTAGCCAAAATAAAAATAAAGGTTTTTTCAGATTTTCTTGCATACAAACAAATTATTTGGGAACTGAAAGATTGAAAAAGAAGGCTAAAGAACAAAACCAGAAGGATCTACTTAATCTATTTTCATGCTTTGAGTTTTAGTAATATGACTACCTGCAGTATAAAGAACAGGGATGAGTTTCTATTGAAAGGATAAGATTTTTTTAATGACAGGTAGATTTAAGTGTTCTTAATTAGTTTGCAAACTAAAGCCTAAGTGCCCTAGCTACAGCAGTCAGAAAAAGAAGAATCTACAGAAATTTGGGGCTAAGTCCAGAAATATTAATGAACTTGATGTCAGAGGCAGGGACAGAACACATCACCACCTGATAGACAACAACTTAAAAATAGTTTATTTCCCCGCTAATGTTCCCTGTGTGACCCACTATCTACTGTGTCACGGTGTCCTGCAGTGGTAGGGAGGAGAAGAGAGATCCAGCAGGCAGGAATTGTGCAGCAAGATTCCTTTATTTAATTATTTTACAACTCTTTTATAGACTTTTTTCTTCACAGTCTAATTGGTCGAAGGATCAGTCACCCCTTGGGGTGATTGGCTGAACTCCTAAAACCTCCAATGTCAAAATATTTTTCTACTGTAATATAAACAAAGGTTTGCAAGGTTGCAGGGGTTCAGAGTTTGTAGAACTCTACTAATATCTTCCATGAGAGAGAAAAATATCTCACGGGACTGGAAAGAAGCAAGAAAAATTCTTGCTAGCAGCATATTTTGTATCCACACTACTGTACTTTTTTAAAAAAAAAATTCACATGGAAATCCTGCAGAAAAAAAAGGGCTCCCTTCAGTTTTATGTAATGTTTTGTTCAGTTTCAAATTCACATTATGAAAAGCACAGAGTTAAAAATGCTAAGCATATTAAGAAAGAAAAAGGTCTGTGCATCACTTAAAGAAGGAAGACCACATTAATGGTTCTCAAGGTAACATCAGAGACAGACAAATAAAAGTTCTTCCTTGAGACTAAGCTACTATAAGCTACTAGCTTTGCAAACTCATTCAAGTGAGAAATCCCTTAGAATGCTTGTATTCAGAAATGCCTTTGGAATGCTCAGAAATAGATTTCACAGATATATCTATGAAGCAAAGCCAGGGAGAACATTCAGGAATGGAATTCAAGAATTCACACTCAGTGCTTCACAAGGCTTATGTGTTAATCCAGTCTTTGGTACTCTACACATTCCAGCTTGCTCTCACCAAGGCAAGTTTGTTGTAGTAGACACTAGAGCTAAGTTATTTTAAGTCATGATATGTTGCTTGGTTTCAGGATTGAACTTGGTCCTCCTCCTCTATTAGTAGAAGAGGTATATTCCATGTTTTTATAGGATTTGAAGATATTTTAAAAAGGGATTATTCTGGAAACAGAATCATAATTTTACAAGACACACGTAGCTAAAGCTTGATCAAGTAGTTTTCCTTGAGGCAGAAACACACATTGGAGTAACTTCTAAGTGGTAAGTACCAAGACTGATACTTTCTGAGTGTGTCAGAAAGTGCAGATAAGGCCTGGCATTTAATGGGAGGTGTAGTACAAACACTGAAGAGAGCTATCCAGACCTAGTCTGAAAAAAGATGCCACCTTGCTTAAATTGCAGAGATCCCAGGAATATCAGGAAACATGACCTCTACCCCATTTTTTACTGCAAGGGTGTGATATAGCTATGGTTTTTGAAGAAAGTGGGACTGATGGTTCAGGATTCAGATGCAGAGCTACTATCTCAAAACTTTAACAATCCATAGCAAAACTCTCTTTAGAGGAATGGTATTACACGTGCCTTCAAAAATCCCCTCATCATCTTACACTGTGTGGTGTTTTTAAATACCAATGTGACCTTAGTGTCCTATGTCCATTCATTACTGCTTGGTAGACTGCCACATGCAAGGTAAAGTAAATTAGGCACCTTTTTCCTCAGACACTGACTGAGGTGGCTAGCAGTGTGTACAAATCATGATTGTATAGTGTAGGTTCATTAGCTTCTTAAACTCTTCACAACTTCTACTTCAGTAGTTATTTAACACAAACATAAAACACTCAATATATTACTGTTAAGACACGGCTATAATCACCACTGTCCATCATAAAACAAACTGCAGAAAACAGCTAAAAACCCTGGAGATTAATTACTTGATAGCAGTTTGGCTGAATCTGTTATGACTGAAAAAAATCTGACATTTCTTACGTTACCTGTGAGTAATCAAAAAATACAGTAAGATGATGCTGTCCTTAGGGCACTGTGGCCACGTGAGTGACAAATGCTCCATTCAACACACACATGAAGGACCTGACATTTTCCCAGCACCAGTAATTGTCTATCATTTTTCTTTTATGCTTTAACAGCTCCTTAAATATGTCAGGATTAGACATGCTTACCCTGAGCGAACATTTTTCTGAATTGATGGATGTAAAACATGTACAATACACTGACACTTAAAACTTTGCAGATTTCCTAAAGCAACAAAGCTGTTAAAGGTAGGGCAAAGTTGATTAAGTGCGGAAGCATTAAACTTTTAATGATGTCTCATTGATACCCCGCATAATTGTTGCTCCATTCAGTGGCCATCTCTATAAGTGCTCCTTCATTATTCAACAGGCCAAGGCACTTTGTGAATGCCATCAAAATCAATTACAGTTTGGCTACTTTGGGGGGGACAATGAGGCAAAGAATTAACCTCCAACTAATTTCCAAAGTCATTTACTCACTGATAGCTTAGCATGTTTACCAGAACAGGCACTGTATGTTGCTGAGCATTTACAAAAATAGTGTTTGAAATAAGGTATAGGAAGAAAATAATCTGAAGAGTAATAAGGAAACTCTTGGGGTAATTGTTAATTTGCAAACATTCCAAATAAATGTTGCAGATTGAAGATTTTAGCAAGAGTTTATATATGAGAATTAATCTGCTAGACACTTTTTCATTCACTTTTAAAAGTCGGCACACTGGTTGTCTTAGCTGAAAACATTCATAATTACTTACAAGACATGGTCGTTCAGTTATCTAATTGAATCCATTACTGTTGAATATTGTAATGGGACTAATTAAAGTTACAGTATGGGAGGAGAGAGACTGTGAATTAGAGAACTGCTTGGAAGATGCTTGCTTCCACGAAGCTTCAAAGGGCTTTCTTAGGCAATCATTTAGTTTGTCTTAATGTGAGCATCTTAGAGAAAGGGCAAAATGAAAACCCATAAAGGCAATCTTCTTTTTCCTCTCTGAAGAAGCTGACTGTACAATCTGTGGACAATCTATAACATTTAGACAAATGGCTGTAATACTCTTAGGAAACATTTTTTCATTAGGTTCTTCTATTAAAAACACACCTGAACTCAGGGTCCTGATGCTTCTCTGAGAGAATAGAAGTGTGGAACAAGTGCCTAGGTTTAGGGTTTGTAGATTGACTTTATACACTAGACAAATTCTGTGTAAACACACTGTATATGTGACATATACTTTCAAAGAAAGGCAAGTTATTTCTACTCACACAGAAGCACATTTTCTATATTGACTGAAAATAACATCGATGAAGACTGTGTGTCAGCAGTAGTGTCTAAATTAAGAAAATAGGAATTAACCTCCTCCACAGAAAGAGAAAAAATAACAAGGTGGGAACAAATATCTGTGGAGCAAAAAATGCACCTTCTGTTTTGTGGTCAGTGATGACTGAATGAAAACACGAGTTTTCATACTGTGGGCAATGTT
Source organism: Lanius collurio (assembly GCA_020086605.1). Taxonomy (NCBI): domain Eukaryota; kingdom Metazoa; phylum Chordata; class Aves; order Passeriformes; family Laniidae; genus Lanius; species Lanius collurio. Next base: position 33,624,869 of record JACBWW010000005.1, read on the forward strand.
GCTACAGCCTGAGACCCCTTCTCACTAACCTCCATCTGCACCATTAAAAAACCCACAAAGTTCCTATAGCCTGTAATCACTCTCAGAATCACTGTACTGAGGCTCTCTTGTGCTCCCATCATGATCTAATGAGGGAGTCATCCTGACTGTCAAACAGAACAGGTCAGGATTTCAGTGTGTTTCAGTGCAAGTTTTTCTTGAAACACAAAGAGATGGCACCTCAAGCATTTCTGGGTATTGAAGTAGATGAAGTCTAGCTGTTGCAGAGTGAACACACCTATGCCATATTTCAGCACATGCAAATCCTTAATAATGCATTATGTACCAATTACTACACTGTCAGGTTCCCACAAACTGGCTGCCCCTTACAACTCCTGAAAAGCACAGTGGTCTTCAAAAAGAATTATATGCCCAAATGTTCCAGTGTTTCTGATGCACATATCAAAGTGTAGTCCATTGGATAGTGTTTATTATTTATATTTATATTATTTATATTACTGTCGGAGAAAATATTGTTCCATAATACTGTCAGATCTCATTCATCACCACAGAATCTTCACAAACACTAATCAGTCTGATTATATGTGATGCCTGCATGTTTCAGAATGACAGTAACTTCCCCTTTGAACAATCTGCAACCTATGTTCAACTTCATGATACGAGCATCAGCAACACACTGATGTTATCTACCATTCCCTCCTTGCTGTGACGACTTACGCAGCACAGAGCCTCTGCAGACATTCTTCATTCCTGCTAGACAACCCCCGGCTTTTCCATCCATATATTGGAACATCAAAGTTTATTATCATTAACTATAATCTTAATGGAAGAGTGGCATCAACTACACATTTGGAAATGCACTAGTTTTACAATATACAGAGATGGAAAAACAAAAATGCTTGTTACAAAGTGGTAAATACAAAATCAGTTGGGTTGCGGGGAAAAAAAAAGCTTTTTTCATAAAGAAATAATTCATATTTGTTTTCTTTGAAAACAAGCAAAATATGTCTATATTTATTTGTGTGGTCAGCAGCCACATTTTGTGGATGGCAAGTGTATATACAAATAAATGATTAGAGACAGAATTGGTCTAATAGATTTTCTAACCATAGTAAAAAGCTTTGATTTCAACATCATTGGAAGTCTTATAGAACTGAATCTTTTAAGGAAAAAGCTACACAACTATTAAGTAGAAAATAATTGCGCCATTTTGACTTGAATTATTTGTTTTTATTTCATACCATTGTGACAGAAGTTTTGAGAGTGCTTTTACCAGGAATTAACCATCCTTACGGCCTTCACAGGGTTTAAAGGGGATGGCATGCATGATATATGTTTTACAAAGTTTGTATGGGCAAACATATATTTCAAAATAATGAAACAGAGTTTTTAACATCAGTTTCAACTAAGTGAGCAACCTTGATTTGTATTGCACTCACCTAAAGGTAAAAAGTACTCATAGCTTATGCTGATGGACATAAATTCAACACCACAAGAAAATAAATGACAGATGCTGGCAAAATGCCTGTCTTTAGATTAAAATGTGTGGTCCAAATTCACGGAAGCATTTGATGTGGTTAAAGTAGGATGTGGTGAAAGTTGCAGTGAGATGTCTGTATTTATATCTAATAAATTATAATTTATAATTGTGCAATTATATAATTGCATCTGATAATAGTGTGTATATATATATATAATCAATAGGAAAACACATGATCAGAGACGGAGAAAGACTATGTAATTCCTTAACGAGGGCAGTCACCTCTGAAAGGACTCCCTGCTTCTGGGCCTGCTAAAGCATTTTGTACTAAACCTCTATTGAACAACATTCATAAACAAGGCATTGTTTATGAAACTGTTGTTTCCCAGGTAAGTGTCTTCATCAGTCATGCACATACTCAATTTCGTTTTTCCAGTCTCTGTGAAGTTTGAATATTTAGCTTTATCATTTTTAGAGTAGAATGGATGTTATCTTTTTTTCTAGTGTAATAAATTTGATCTCTTTTTTGTCTCCTTTCTTCCTTTTCTTTTTGGAAGTGAGACTTTAGTTTTATGTACTTCAATGACTTTCTCTAAGGGGATGACTTACGTGTTTAAATCCAGAAAAGGCTACAGCCTAAGAATCCTAGTCTCCAATAAGTTTGCAAATCTTCTAGAAGCCAACTTGTAGAAATGTGTTGCTTTTTTGTCTTTCTTCCGACTCAGCTTGTTTTGAGCCCCAGTTCTACGTGTACAGCTCACTCCTTGAATAATATTCAGATCTCAGGGGACCAGCTTGCAATGGCAAACAAATTCTGCTTCTGAAGATGACTGAATAAAGTTGTCCTTGGGAACAACCAGAATTAGCACACTCAAGTGCTTTTGTGGAGCTGAGGAAAGAAAAGAGACATTTTATTGCTGTTTCTGCTGGATGTTAGTAAGTGAAACAAAATCACATGCGGCTGTACAGAAAGTTTTGGTGAAAAAAAAAATGTGGTGAAAAAATGTGGTTTATTTCATGAAAACCTTCCCAAGAGTACCACTACTCCTTTTCCCTGAAGGCGGGATGGAGGCTTGTTAATCAAACTCAATCTGTTTAATTTATCTAAGCGAAGGTTAAAAGGTGACTTGATTGTGCTATTTAAGTAACTGAACAAGGAAGACATTTCTGGTGGTAGATGCCTTTATAATCTAATACAGAAAGGTATAATGAGATCCAGTGGTTAGTAGATGAGGCTAGACAAATTTGAACTCGAAATAAAGCAGAAATTTTAATAGTGAGAGTAATTAATCACTGGGAAAATTTAGCAAGGGATGAGGTGGGTTTTTCATCATATGAAGAACTAAGATTGGATAACTTTCTTAAAAATATGGTATAAGTCAAACAGAGACTATTAATACAGAAATTGCCCACTGAAACTCCTTGCCCTGCATCATTTAAGAGGTTAGACTAGATCATCATTATGATACCTTTTATGCTCAAAATATCTGAATCAGTAAATCAGAGCAGTTATCTGTTACATCTGTTACTTTAGACCTCTTACTCCATACACTCGCTATTTACATGTTCTGAAGACAGCAGCCAGGACAGAAACTACTGCCCAAACTCAAAAGATGTCCATTATTTCAAAGGGCAGGAGGCTTTGTGAAAGTGCAGATGTAAAGGTTCTGAACCTTGTCCATCCACAGGATTTGACGGTATTTTGACAGGTACTTAAAATCTCTGAATCTTCCGATTAATGGAAAAATATTAAGGCTCAAATTGTTTTAAATTTAGGTTGAAATATCTGCCAGCTCCAATCTTTCCCCCCATTGCTAAGAAGACAAAATATACAGATATATGTATATATGTATATATGTATATACAAATATACATGTGTGCACTAGAACAAAAGCACAGGCTACCTTATCAGTACATCTCCAGAAATGCAGAGAATACTCTATCAGCACATCTTCACTTAGATAATCTACAGGGAAGCTGAAAATATCCTGACCTCTGCAGAAGACGTAGCCATTGCTGTATTAAACAGAAAGGCATATTACTGACAAGATATATTAATATTAGGTGGTGTGACATGGCTTCTGGAAATAACCATTTCTTATTTCATTAATCCAGAAAAAGCCAGATGAATTCTTTCAACCACTCTTCAAACCTGAAAAAAAGAACACATTTAAAATATGTTAATCTTTTTCCATTTGCAAATACTGAGTCCAAGGACTTAAGTGAAAAGAAATTTAAGGGGATAGAGGATAGATTAATAAAGAGAAACAATAATATTGGAGACGGGCAATTTCTACATTAGCAATGTATTTAACATAAGATCCTGCTAGCTGTCTTGGTAAGGAAAACCTTAGTTATCCTTGTTGTCCATACCTATTAAAGCTGTTCAGTCTGGGGTACTTGCTTTGTTTTCCTTTTAGCTCAGAATATTTTTCTCAGCTGAGCCACCCCTTAGAGTTCTGTTGTTTCAGGAGCAAGAAGAGATGAGAATTGCACACAGGCAGCTCCAGCATTTCAGGTCTCTTCACCAATGATGCAATATTTTTTTGTTCATACAGCCCACCTGCCTCCATACCATTAATCCCTGCTCATTGTCTTGCTGCTGGCACTTCCAGAAAGAGAACAGCACTATGTAAGATGTACAGTAGGGAATGTATGTGCTGCTCAGAACAACAGAAAAAATGTTATCACTCGTGAGTTCAAAACCACCACTTAACAGAGCTGCAGGTTATGGTGTTACTAAAATGCCCATGTGACTCAGCTCTCTGCTTTCCACCAGCATGAGAGCAGTTCAGTCAATTATGGCATGTGGCCATTTGGGGTTCTCATGCTGCTCAGAGCTAATCCCACCATTTGTTCATGGGGAAAGGCTGTTTTCTAAGTTAAAGAACTTACAATCAAAAGTGTTACTTCATTAAAAGGGACCAAAAATTGCATACCTGTACATTGCAGTGTATCACTGAACAGCTTTACAGTGTTATATGGGCAAGAGGGATATTTTAAGTAAGGTGCTCTACTACTACAAGAAAAATCATGACATTCTTAATGTCTGAACAGTTCTAAATTGTAATTTCACTTGCTCTGTAGAAATATCATCCACATGATTATGCTTCCCATGTATTTACAGTGTAGGTTTTTACCCTGCTGACAAGCATGTAGCTCTGCTGGCTCTTGATAGGAAAATAATGATGATGTGAAATAGATTTCATTCTTTCTTGTGAACTATCTGTACAACAATTATTTATTAAAATCCATTTAAAGAAGCAATCATTAGTAGCAGCACACATTAGAACCCAGCTTCATTTTTAAATTACCGGATGAGTGACATGACCAATTATTTAACAAACAACTACACATCTTCGATTTTCATTTTCACTAAGTTTATATGTTATGGAGTGTAGGTGCATCAGTGAAACACAAAAATCCCACAGAATCCCACAAGGCTGCTTCAGTAGAGGAAGTCTGTAATATAACAAATTGCAGAGACATCAATTTGATTATGTGAAAACTCCCTGCTGCATCTCAAAATTCTGATTTGAAGGATACCAGGATCTGCAGCCTAGCTTTTATGTCATCAACCATTTACTACAGCTGAGATGCTTTTCTTGGGTAGTAGATGTGCATCAAAAATGAGTAGACAGCCTTGTGTGCCTTGAATATAGTCATTGATGATGATGAATTTCCACTGTATCAGAAATTTTTAGGGGACTGATTGGACCATTTTTCTGCAACAATCCTTTATACAAGATAATCTGAAAAATTACATTTAAGAACTAAAGGTAGCTATTTTGCACCTAAAAATTGTAGAGCTTTTTTTCCATCATCCTTGAGTGTTACTGATGAAAATTTTTTTTGCTGCTAGATGATATTGAATGGATGCCTTCATTATTCCTATAATTTTATCAGATTTATAATGGAAGAAATTAAGGACAGGATCTAATATTTATTATCCTTTCAATGCTTTCTAGTTGCTTCTTACTTCTTTTTCAATTAAAACCAATCACAATTGAAAAGTTTAATACATGATTTAGTCAAAACACCACACACTGGTATTTTCAGCACAAAACCACCAGTTTTTGAAACTTTTAAAATCTGTAAACAGCTTTCACTGTGTAAGGGTAAGTAACAGATCATTAAAATATTTGTACAGCTATCAGAAAACATGTTATAGAAAGTAAGTCAAAGCTCAGAATATTTGTATTATAGTAAAGCAGTAACTTCTAGATGTATACAATTTCTTATAATAAATTTACAATGTTCAGATTTTCACCTTAAAATGTTCTTTTTTACTTTTAAGACAATCTCTCAAGTGTTGGTGTAATTTTATTAGCCATCATTTGGAGCATGGCAGACAGCCAGAGAAGCACTCAATAGTATTTCCTGTTCACCTGATCATCCCCTTGTAAAATGAAGAGCTGATGTACATAAAGCTAGGAAATTAATCATCCATATAATCTGTTTGCTCTGAATTTGCATGTTTCTCTATAAATCCAAATGGTAAACAAAAATATCTTTGGGACTGCTATGTTTTGGATGCTGTCCATCTCTATCTTTGAAATTGGCAATTTCTCTCTCTTCTGCCTTTCCAATAATTTCATGTTTAAGACATTAACTCTCCTTCTTAAGGATAATTTACTTCACAATTGTCTTCTATTCTGAGCAACACAATATTCTTACCTTAATTAGTAACATTTTTAAAGTACTATTCTTTCAAAAACATTATTTGTATGTGAATTGTAGTAATAACACTGCAAGCACTAATACATAGTGCCTTCTGGATTGTTAAAATTATAAATATTCATGGCTGTGGGTATTTATTAAAGTAACATGTACACTACTGGCTTCAAACAAAACTTGATTTCCAGTGAACATCAGAAATTGTGCAGGAAAGGATTTATGTCAGTGTCTTTCTGGATTAAACTACTTACTATTTGAAGTAACCATCTCAATTTTCTTTTAGTTTTTCTTTTTGTACTTATTAATGTTTCATATACATCTGATGAAACCTTCATTTTTTACACTATCACTAGTTGTTTAGCTAGCAAAAGGTGTTATTATAACAACATATTCATGGAACATCTTTAAGTGTGCAGTCAGGTGACTGTGCTTCATCATTGCAGAGATTTCACACTGATGTGCTCTTCAGGGAAAAACTGTCTTCTGCGGGACTCCTGCAGGCCTTCACCAAGGCTTTAATTTCTGTTTTCTGTCTGTAAAATTCTCATAGAAGTGCTGCTGTTTCTTAGTTTGTTGGTGGTCTTTGTGACATTTGCATTCGCAGTATTTACTGCTGTGGTTCCCAGTATGAGAGGACTTGGTTTTGACTAAGGCCTCAAAGGGTTTCTGCAATAAATAAACAAGAATGACCCTACATATCTATAAATGTAGGCAGATAGACCAAAATTGCATTGCTACTCAATTGTAAAATACATTCTGGATGAATCCAGGACATCATTACAGAAAATTATTTCTACACGTGGGTTTGGGTTCCTCCTACCTCTTTCCCTTATCTTTTGAAATTCTGCATTAGTCATGGTCAGCAGGTGGAGACACCTCCATGGAGTACAATATTTACTCCACAGACACTGTCAGCTGTCCTCAGCAGACTCTGTGACAAAACCACCACCTACACATGAAAGTGCATACATTAGAAGAAAGGGATAGTGTTTAGAAGAGAAAGAAACTGTCCATGTAGCCGAAAAGAGACATTGAATGAAGAAGGTTATCCACAGGTAAGGCAGGAGAGATGTTTAAATTAGTTTCTTTCACTGGGAAGTTTTTGAGACTGGTTCTTAATTTTTGTGTTTCATCCACTAGAGGCTTATGTCTTGGATAAAGGTAGATGCACACCGCCCTATATTGTGGAGGATGAACAAACATTTGTTTGAGACTAGAGTTAAACCTTTCACTTTATTCTGCAAAATTTCCAATTTCAGCTGTTTTAGAGGCAGGCTATGATAACAGTGAGGATTGAATTAAAGATATGATTCCTATTTACAGCATGCTTCCTCTGGACATTGGCTTGATAAATTACATCACTGTCAAACTTTGTGCATGCACACCAATTCCCAGAATATATAATTCTCTCCCTTGAATAATGATAATATTGCCTGAATATCATCTGGCTGCTTTAGCTAAAAGATACCACTCACTACCTTAAATGGATCCAGGAGCATTTTTCAGAAAAGATTACAGGGAAAGGTGTGCATTTATATTTTTTGCATCCCTTATTATTAATTTATTTTAATTTCACTTCATTCATTTATGTAGTAAAGCAAAAGGTACAGCAATATCATTCCCCGATTTTTTTGACTAAAAAATTCTATACACATTTAGGTTGCAATTTTGTATTTTATTGTGTGTTTTAACACATGGTAAAATTTTTGATGGAAAGAAATAGATTTTAAAGTTTCAAGATCAAATCCCAATGCTTTTTGCCTGTCAGGGAAATATGTACTTGCCTTTTCTAAGAAAAGTCTCTGCTTGTGACTGGTGTTTTTTCTTTTTTGTGTACCTTAAAGCCAATATAAGAGGAAATGCTCATATATTTCTATAGAAACGTAAGTATAGCTGACATTTTGAATACTTTCCATAAATTGTCCCTGTAGTCATAAAAAAAATCAAACAAAACATTGTTCTATTTAACTTTCTGGACACTACAGCTCATGGATAAGTTCAAGCTGGTAGCTCTTCACAAGTATTGTGCCTTATGAAACTGTACATTTGTATATAAAAGCCTTCTTTAAGCATAAAATTAAGGTTCTGTAACTAGCATTTTTTTATTCTGAGGGACAAGAAACATTTGGGAGTAAGGCAATGCACTCACACTGTACTTTTAAAACTGTGACAGACTGTAAGATTTTAAAGCTTCTTGCAGATATTGTGATTCATGTTTCAGTTCAATCAAAAATTATACAAAATGGTAGATATATGAAAAAGTCCAAGGCATTTTTGATGTTTTCCACAACAGGAAGAAAGAGGGAAGGCAGAAAAAAAGTGTAAGCAAGCATTTACCTAACCAAAAAAGGGCAAAATCACTTGCATGAAAATTACTTGAGGTGACCTTCAGCACGTAATTATTGTGTCATAAAATTTCGAGGCTTTTTCTGCATTGTCCTATACAAAAGTAGAAGAAATGCTTTCACCTGTATGCATCAAGCTGTCATAAGAGGGCCTACAGAGTCAGTGGATATATTAATAAATTACCACAAAATTTTCCTATTTTTCTCAATCTATTTTAGTGTACCACAAGAACTGATGTGTGGTTATGATGGCATAGATATACCAATTATGTCTTTATGGCATGTGCCTGCTTCCCCAGAATTCCGTCTATCCAATGAGTACTGCTGAGTTGTGTGTGAGAAGCTGAGCTGCTGCATAATCTCTTCTATGATGGAAAGCCCTCTACTTTGGGAAAATAAGGAAGCCATCTAAACAGTTGAATGCTGAGGTTAAATATTAAGGAAGAATAGATCTGTTAAACTTTCTGAGTGCCTACATTGATATAATTTCTTGTGTGCAAATGTACTCATCTAAATTTGTTGGTCTAAAATTAGGCATCTAGTCTAAGGTTATCCTGCAGAAGATAGAGGATGTAGTTGATCTCCTATAACCTATAGTAATCCCCAACTCAATTTCATTTGAAGCATGCAATAAAGTCCCCTTCAAGAGATTTTTGCCATGTGTATGAAATGGTTGCATATCCCTTGTTTATGACAGTTCACATCAGTGCCTCCACTGCCTAATGGTCAGATCTGTTTGAGTAATTAATTTTTTCATTTCTTAAGTATGAGCTGGAAAGCTCTCCAGAAATTGTTTTTGGAGAAAATACAGAACTTTTAGTGAAAATACCTCTAGTAGTGCTCTGGTTTTGTCCAGGACTGAGTTAATTTTTTTTTCAGTGTTGGGGAGGGGGCACAGCTTAAGGGGAATAGCGTGGAGGTGGTTCTATTCCACCTCACATCATTGCCAGGGGCAGGAGTAAGGGACTCTCCCTTCCTGGGAGGAGGATGGTCCTACCGGTGGGGAGAAAACATAGTGCAGAGGAACCAACCGGCATTTGTCACAGGCTTCCTGTGTAAATTGTTTGATCTTATACCTCTTGTTACTAATTTATCGCTATTACTGTTCATCTTCTTATCTCTTTGCTGTTTCCAGTAAATTCTTCTTATCTCAACCCATGATCTTTGCATTTTGTTCTTTTAATTAGAGGCGGAGGGAGAGTGAGTGGTGGCGTGGTGTTAGTGAGACTACTAAATTGAAGAGTACCATTTGTGAACCATGACAAGCAGATATAGTAACACACAACCAAAATTCTGTAAGAACAAACCTTTTCATTTTTTTAGAAGTAATGTGAGCTTATTCCTAGCATTCTTGAGTAACTTCCTTATTCGTTTACTGACAGTCCTTTAAATTATGTTAGATGCCCATTCAAAAATTCTTATGCAATTCCAGTTTAAATGTAGGAGAAGGTATAGTAAATATGAGTTCCAAATAATAAATTGTGAAGACTAGAAAGAAGGAAGGAAGTTATTGTGACTGGAGCTGGCTGCACATACACCTGGGAGCAGTTCAAGCACGTTGTTACAGCTGACGTCACTAGATGGCAATGTTACATATGTTACATACATAATACTTTCCATTAGAATGCAAGTTAAGTGTTCAGTCTCTGAAGAAATGCTATATTATTGCTACTGTTGTTGTTCGACGGTATTTGAAAAGTACCCAATTTACTTTTTTCCTACTTTAACCTCTGTATTTGGTAATGAGAAACAAACATGATTTGTCAGCTCATATTTCTGGTGAAACCCAGGTTTGACTGCTTTTTAGGGTTGGTTTAATTCCATACACGTGGAGGGCATGGAGGCAGCATGCCCAGGCAAATTTCTGCTTAGCTGGATAAACTGGCTTATGAGAATTCTGCTACCACATTGCAGGGTACCAGTGAGCACACCAGAAGCCAGATACTCTTTTGAAAACAACAGCATTATTTATCTCCTTATATCTCAACCTGTCATTTACCTAGGAACGAGACCAGATTCCTCCCAGCTGGCTAAGGCATTGCCAGAAGGACTATTACTGCACAATCACCCCCACCATTCTCCCTGTGGTAAACAGAAAATGAAGTACCTCCAGAAAGTGAATCACAGCATTGATGGGCTCTCAAAGTGCCTTTTTAGCTCTTTGGCTGTACAAAGATTTTCTGAAGAGGCCGATCCTAACTGAAGCATTTCACAGAGGTGCACAAGGGCAGTTCTGGGCTATAATAACTACGTTTGTGCAGAAGTGTATACATTTAGAATTTATTTAATTTCCAATTCAATTTTGATTACCAGAAAGGCTTTTTAGGGATAAGCAGAATAAAGACTGGAGATTGTGGGGAGAAGGAATACAATGCTGCAGAAAAAACAGGACAGAAGACCAGTGAGAAAACAAAAAATGGAAGTAGCCTGAAGTCGGTGAATACGAGAAGCAGAAGGCAAACCACTGCAGTGAGTCAGGCAATGTTCGGTGTTTGAACTCTTCCTTTGCTCTAAGCAGTAATGATTATTTCTTTACTTTAGTCTGATTTTTTCAAAAGCCATCAGAAAACAGACAATAAATAAAAGACATTAAACACAAAAAGCATATGCATGGGACTTTATGGGGAAGGATAGATCACTGAAGCACTAGTATCAGAATCACAACATTCTGAATATCAAGAAGGAATAAATAGAAGCAAATACATTCTGTAACAGAATAACTGAACTGAACTTTCTTCTAGAGGAATGATGGATAGTGGTGTCTCTTGGCTGAGCTAACTACAAGTCTTGTGCATCCAATACAATTTCGGGGCCATGCTGGCTAGGTGTTGGCACCTTTGAGAACATCTTTTACATGTATTAGACAGCTGTAACTTGTGAGCAGATTTTTTACTCTCAAAGGATTGGATCTGTGTCCTGTGACAGCAGAAACCAGACTAGTGCAAAGCCTGAGAGAATTTGAACTCCTAGAGATGAAAAGGAAGAGAATATTGTTATCTAGATGTTATCTACATGTAGTATTATGAGCAAAGCAATAAGGAGATCTGAATCTCATTCCTTCTTCTTTGACTATGTGGATGAATAACTTTCTGTGATTCATTTACCTGCTCCTTTTGTTCTTTAGTTAGCTTTCACTTAAATTATAAAATTAAGCCATTAATCTGCTGCTTAGTTCTGCCTGATATTAAGACCCTGTGACTATGGTGGGCAATATTCAGATCCCATCAGCTTGGAAATGTAGGATATTGGTGGCCTTAATAATCAAATTGTAAGCTATTGTTCATCTATTTACTGAGCATCCACTTAGTGATATATTAAAGAAATAGATTAGGTGTTTCCATAATGGACTCCAAATTAGACATAAGAAACTTTACTTAATATTACACTTAGTTTCAGTAGACCAGTGCAGTGTCTTCAGTAGCATGTTACTTTAAAGTGTATTTCTGCCATTATATTGAAATAAAGACAGGAAATGAACAGACATGTTTAAAGGACTGATGTAAGATTGTAGCCTAGTGATAGTCCAGTGGCTGGTAATATTTGCATCATGTCTTAAATCCTATGTATTCCTATATAATGTCTGAAAAAGAAGCTTTAAAGAACCCATGTTTCCAAGGGATGGTAAGACAAGACACACTATTTAGTTTTTGTCAGATTGTGACTAAGTAAAAATAGAGGTAGAAAAATAACAAACACCAGAGATTATGATAGCTTCGTAAATAAGTGTAAAGTGTTAATCAAATGACTACTATGTTTTGCCTTTATACAGAAATACATGAATTTAAGGTATATGATACCTTGTACATATGCAACCTTGTGAAAACCTCTGCCCATCCACAAAATTAGTAAGAAAACACTACAACATTTCTATTTAATGTTATAATTTAGTAGGTGCTTGAAATTATTTCAAATGTGTTGTGTAAACATGGTTTTATATCTGGAATGTTTTAATGACTTAATGATATAAAATACCTTAGGAGGATTCCTAAAAACAAGTGAATATTTTTGTTGCTGTTTTGCATTTTTAATCTCCACTTAATGATTGAAATGAGCTTGTTACAGTGTTAAATAAGGACTAAAGTTCAGAATCTGTTGGAACTTTAATTTGTTCTCTGACTGCTGTTGCTCTAGCACTCCGAAAAGCTCACTGTAACAGCTGATGTTTTCCATGTTTGGCTTTTTTCCTCCTCTTTCATACATTTGGAAGTTTATAGAAGAAAGGTTTAAAAGAAGAGAGTGAAGTTTAAAACTTTAAAAGTTGAAACACACTGAGGCTCAAAAGTGGCAAAGATTCACCGCAAACATTTCAGTTATTTCAGAAAAACTGTGGGTGGTACCTATGTGTCTGAACATGTGGATAAATATCAGTACATAATTTACTCTATGCATGTTATTCTAAAAGCTTGCCTTTTACAGATTAGAACCATCTTTGCAATTCTGAGTAACTGCTATGGAACGTTAAGAACAGCAAACTTGACAGTGGCAGCTGCCTAACTGAGCATGATAATACCTCTAGTTCTGTGTATCCACAGCTAATTGCACTTCAATGCATGCTGGTACAAAGATATATTATTTTAGCAGCAAATCCTACTTTTCAGGTGTTCCACCTGTCCTCTCGTAGACTTTTAGGCTCCAGCCCTGCTGTACAGTCCCACTGCTTATGTCTGGCTTGCTGCCAAACACAAATAGTTCTTCTGACTGCAAGAGCAAAAGCTTAAACTGCAGGGCTAAATTCTTCTTTGTCTCATGCTGTGTGCAAATATGCTTAGCTACATATATTGTCAGCACCTCTCTTTGTCACATGAAAGGGGAGATTTCATCAAACATTCTGTGTTTGATTACTCTGTCAGTGGCCCAGGAAAGCCAAGAACCAGTCTGTCAGTGTCCTGTTTTGGAGACTCTCCACTGATCAATCTGCAGGATTGGAGAGCAGCTTGACTGACTTGCTAAGGGACACAGACCACCGGTGTAAGAGAGAGCTTCTCCTGGCTCTCCATGCCTTTATTTGAGTAGGTTACCTGCTGCTAGTGCCCTTGAAGGATTCACTAATAGTTTACAGGGTAACACTTTATTAATAAAGTTGTGACAGGTTGAGGTTCAAAGATTGCTAGTGGTAGTATCTAACTGCAAAAACTTAACCAAAGCAGCATACAGACAAGCTCTAATCACTAATCATTCAGCATACATAGAGTATAAGTCTTACCCAAAAGGCATCCCTATGGCAGAGAAGATAGCTTCAGCCTGTAGACCAATCCCAGACGTGACAATAAAGTCTTCTCTAACTTCTCCCCATTCTTAACTTATTTTTGTACTATTTCTTTATGTCTAGGCAGAGCTCGAGTGCCTCTAGTCATACATCCTGGTCAGTGAGGGGCAACTGTACCTTGGAGGTGGCTAACTTTGGAATGGAGGTGTGCATCTTACCTCTGAGGTAACCTTGGGATGGAGATGTGCATCCATCTTATATCTGAGGAGAGTGACTTTGCCCCAGTTGCTGCTGCAAAAGCAAAATATCTCCTATATCCCTTGGGGCTGAGCTGTTATAATTTATGCAATGAAACTTTGTACCTATTTTGACCTTTTGCAAAAAGCCTTTAACAGGTTTAATCTGAAGAATTTTTCCATTTTTAATTAATATTTCTCTGCTTGGTTTCTTACTAAAACACAAACATTGGTAATAAATTGACGTATATTTAGGTCTATAACCTATATGTACTACTGTATAAATAATCAGTAACAGTCTGAGGTAAATCTTTTCTTGCCAAGGAATTGTAATTTGAAAGTAAGAAACCTGGTACTGTATGTTAAAATATTTTGTGTTCTTTTGCTTTGTTTGTTTTCTTTTTTAATAATTCAGTTATAAAAACAGACAGTAAACTGACTCAGCACTATGGGAAAGATTTGTTTAGACAAGTCTTGCTTATGGAGGAAACTGTTGACCCCAAATCATCCTTTTCATGGGAAAAATTACTGGGGAAAGAAAATTTACTGTTGTTCCCCAAGGACACATATGTTAGAGAAGGCCTAGTGAGTTAGGTCAGATTTGAGCAGCTGTAACACCACTACTGTGTGCAATGGGAGCTTTAGTGAAACAGGATGTGCTCTGATGATATCCAATGCAACAAAGTGGAAGTTCAGGATCCGAATATAGTGTGCTAAAATTAATCTTTTTACCCTTTTCTTCATTAATCAGAGAATGGACTGTTTGAACTTTGGCTACAGTGAAGTGGTATTTGGTCTCTCTACTTGGCAGCTGTTAACTGCACTGCAATGATGAAGATAGTGTTGAGATCACATTGAAAGAGATGCATATAACCAACAATGTCCATGAATCAAACAGCATCTATGGGGAAGTGAACAATCTAAATTTAAAAAGTAGAATAAAATGTTACAGAGGATGTTGCAAAAGAGACCTTTTTCTTGGATAAGTGAGAAATTTCATTGAAAATTCAAGCTGTCAGACGTAAAGAAAATTTCGTATATGTTTCTGGACAAAGATCAAAAACCTACTAAGTAGTCTGTTGTCTTGAGTTTCACAAAGTTCACAGGATCAACCCAAGGAAACACATTTTATTGATGGTTTCCAAGGCACATTTCAGTGTTCCTGCAGTTGATAGAAGCTAGTAGTCATGAAAACAGAAAAGAAAGTGTTATGTCTTACAAATCAGTGAAAAACTCTGCCCTGCCCCAAGAAACTGGGGACCATATGAGAAAAAGATTAAGTCCTTCAAGTGAGTGCTTCAGAATTGGAATGCAAAGTTCCTTTTATAGTTATAACTATTAATAAAGGTCTTTATCTTCAGGGTTTCCTGCTTAAAGTGAAGGTGATGTCTCTTACTTGTTACTATTCCCTCGAGCATTTAATTTTTATATTTTTTTGTGAAGTAATTTGCAGAAATATGATCTGTACTAATCATTACCATCTGATTTGACATCTCTTAAAATGTCAGTTAGCTAATGTTATTGTGAAACTTGGAATGGAAATGACTTGGATGACTGGAAGCTACATTAAATTCAGTTGGAGTTAAATAGGCTATTAATCAACACTTGGTGACTACTCAGCCTGAAGTTTGCCTTAGTGAATAGTTTTGAAAAATGTTATGGTGGTACAAATAGAAGAGATTTCACTAATAAGCTAACCTGGATGATATCGGTACCATTTTGTTATTGCTATTATTTTTCCAATATTAATTCAAGGGGTTTTATTAACAAGTCATATAAGGATATTTCATTCATGGTTCTGAGCCAGATTCTGTCTTTTCATTTTCATTTACCTACCTGTAGTTAATAGACGAGTGTAGGCTGTTATGGATTTTGTGTTTATATTTTCTAATTTGTAATGTTCTGTATTGTCATATCCAGAGACAACCAATACAGAAAACTGCAGCTAGAGCCTCAGTGAGTTTGAATTTATAAAGGTTTACTTCCTGCATACGGGAATCTCTTTATTGAGGTTAACATGTTTAAAGATTATTTTAAAAGATTTTTTTGTCTTCAGAAGTTTTAGTAGCAATCACAGTATTTAATAGATTTGTTTCTCTAACACATCTTCAGTTATATTTTATGATCATGCAACAGAATCCTGGAGTGTCTACAGAAGCAATGTGACCCTCTCTCTGTATAGTCTAGTAAAAGTCAGTAGTTCATGACATAGCCTTCCAAAACTTATTTTTTTTTCATATTTTATGGATTAAATAAAACTCACATTTCACTTCTTCAAATAGATAATTTAAAAGTAGAAGTTAATAGAAAATTAAAATAAATGATCATCGACTTGAATGTTGGCTTCTAATTGCCTAGCATACAGATTCTATCTCATGGGGGTGAGTTCAGCCCTTCCTTGATGTGCAGACAGCTAATGTTATCTCAGATTAACCATTCAGATTCTAGAACACAAACCTCTTTGGATATTTTAGAAAATGTAGTTCTGAGATTTAAAAAAAAAATGGTAACTTGTTTTTTGTGTACTAGTTTTATATAGTGACCTCTATGTTGAGAATTTCTTAAAAATTCTCTGCATTAGTAGTGAAAGTGTCTTCTCTGATACCTAGTGAGGTGTTCAACTGAGTGATAGCTGGTACTTAAAATATTTCTTACAAATGTAACTATATTCAGAATTGTATATCCAAAGACATTGGAAGTCTTACCCACATGGAGACTGACAACTAATATTCTCTTTCAAAACAAGTTAGTGGATAACTTGTAAAAAAAACCTCTTACTACAAATTCACACATGCAAATAAATAAGAATTGCAGGTATCTTCATAATGCTTGGGAAGACATGCTCTTAGACAAGAACGTGCACATTCCAGTCTGGGATCTAAGATGTTAGGAAAGTTAAGGTGGGAGGAAACTTATTAATGATAAATTCTAAAAGTCTGGTTCAGCAAATCTCAGTAAAATACAGTCAATTTAGAATGCTGGTCTATTGGGTTTTTAGTAGAAGATTTGAAAAATCTGATTTCTCTTTTAAAAAGCTTCTGTTAGGCATATGTTTATTTATTTATTTAATGTTCTTTCCCTGAATATTAACAGAACTCAAAAGTTTTAAACTGTGGCTATTCTGACTTCTGTAATAAGATATCTTAAGTATGACAAAAAATGTGACTGTACTGTTGGCTTTTGGACTCTAAACATTGTGAGGAGGAATTTTGACATTAAATATTTGCTCAGTGTGGCCTTGGTTCCTCATTTTAAAGCTCTAGCTGTAAATGCAATAAAAATTTTAAATAATGTTTTATCCTATATTGTCTTTTTTCACAGTTTCATAAAGAAAAACATGTAATGGTAAAAAAGTCTATTCATCTTAGAATGCTGTTCAACTAAAAACTGTTTTTAAAATTAAAAGTTTTTTACTGTATCATCTATTTAGCATTTTTTCCTTATTGTCTTATTGTACTGTATGTTGAGGAGATCAAAAGTCAACTGGAATAACAGTGTTTTTAATATCTGCGTGGTGTTTCAAGTTACTATTTCCACCACCCCTCCACTCCCAGCAAAGAATGCAAACTAATGTGCTCAAAACCTACTAAATTTATTACCTTCTTGCTGAAAACTTGTCTTTTAAAGACATTTTTTTACTTTCAGACTTTTCATTTAGGATATGGAAAATTTTGATTGGTGCAAAAATACCAAAGTTTTATTCATTTGGACTGGGATTTATCTTATATACTAATACCTATACTTGTGTATGTTTGCTTATAAATATCTAAATGTGAAATATATGGCTTGTGTACTCCTTTTGCTTTGATGTCAGAGGTTTTCATTTGGAGATATGACTTGCTGGTCAGGTGAACCTGCTGCTGCTCTTGGCATAATGCAGACTTGTAGAAATGAAAGGAATGTTTAGTTAAAAAAGAAATATTTGCTAAATTTATGATACTTAGTGATAAGCAGAAATTTTAATTTGGAAGCATCTGAATCATAATTTGGTGGTTAATCTTTTAAACTATAATTACAGTCTGGCTTTGACTTTTAAGTCTTTCTTTTTATTTTGTTCCTACATAATAAGACTTCTACTTTTCCAGGAAGTATTTCTAGAAAGTGCATAGAAATTTATTAAACATAATTCCAAATATTTTAGACCACTGTGTGCTGCTTTCTTTTAGGATCTATCTATATTTTTCATCAGGTTTCATTTTTCTGTTGCTGTTAGTACATACACTGAAAATGTGACAGTGAGGGTACACAAAAATTGTTTTAGGTGGTCAGATCAAACCCCCTCCAAGCAATGCTACTATTTAGTGCTTTGTTAAGAAAAAATAGGCAAACAAACAAACAAATCCACCAAAACTATGAGAAACAAATTAAATACTAATAACTCTTTTATATAAACTTGCAATCAGGAAGTTCAGGATTTCTGGAGACAGATTTTCTTCTCCATGACTGTTTTAAGTATTCATTGGTACTTCTGTGGCTTCCATTAGGACCCTACCATTAATACAGAAAAAAAATTACATTCAGTGTCTGTTCTTCTAGAAGGTATCTCAGCATGTGAACTTCAGCCAGACTTGACAGATTAATTTAAAAATTCCCATCACATTTATTTGTATTCAGTTCT
The DNA here is from genome assembly GCA_020086605.1 of Lanius collurio. NCBI lineage: Eukaryota > Metazoa > Chordata > Aves > Passeriformes > Laniidae > Lanius > Lanius collurio. The sequence goes on from JACBWW010000005.1 coordinate 33,643,431, forward strand.
GAATTAGAACTGAATATTAGTTAGATATTCCTGCAAGTTTCTTGGTTTTACTGAAACCAAGGAAATGAAGTTAAGCAGCTTTCAGAAAAAAAATCCTCAATGCATTTTTGTTTGACTAAGTGGCTAAAGGCAAACCAGTTTTCATTAGGTGGCAAAGCACAAAAAGCTAAGACAACCACTTAACAAGAAGAGATGTCATATTTTGTGAGATCCAATATAAGCAGACATGGCACTCTAAAGATTCCTTACCTACTCCTCTTTTATTTCTTGCCAAAGCACAAAGCTGCAATGTGTCTCTGCTTCTTCTAATATTACTGCTTTTAAAAAATAGATTGTAGTATTATCAACTTCTAAGCAAGACTGAGAAAAGATAAATTAAAGAAAATACATTTGATAATTAGGGAAATTACTCTGAAAAAGCAATATGAAAATGATTGTGAAAAGTTATGCGTATGTGCTTTTGTGGACACTAATCTTCATTAAATAATATTTCCCACTTTTCATTTTGTACTAAAAAGGCAATTTATTTATGAAATCTAAATGAGAAAATGGCGTTCACATGGATAAAGTATTTTATTGTTTTTCTCTTTGACTTGCAAGGGAAAATAATGGTAAAAAGACGATTGCCACGAATTGCCAATTTTTGTCATAGATGAAACTAATGATTGCAAACTGCAAATACTTTGAGTACAAAGTAAATAGGATATTGGCTTTTTATCACTGCTTGGGTGACAGGTGCCTTGCATATTGAAAGACTGATGTGCTTTTCTAACTGAAAAATTCCCCCTTTCAGCTCAGTAGCTTGCAATCTTTTGTTTCTGAAATATGATCATGTATATTTTTTTTTTCAGAACAGTTTTCAACAGTTCTCAAGGTCTCCTGAGCAATCTCTGGCAAAGACAATGTAAACCAATATCGTACAACTGGGTATCACTCATTGACAGTGAACGACAGTGTTAAATATTGCGTGTTAAAATCCCAGATTTGGTGTCATCTGTGTTTGCATCACAGTTTGATCGATTAGTCTACATGCAGGTAAGCATTCTACTCAATTATATGTAGGAATAAGCATTACTAATATTATTATACCAATAATCTGGCATAATGTCAACCTAGAGTTTGTGAGCAAACATATTCTGTCATGAAAGGCAAGTACCCCTGAGAAACTGGTTGTGCTTTACACTGGAATAGCTATCAGAGCAGAGGAAGAGGGGAACAAAAATCTCATCTGAACTCAGTGGGTTTCTCATTGCAAAATAAGACTGAATTATTTTCACATGGCAATTTCATATAGAAACAAAATCATAAAGTGGCTTGGGTTATGGAGACCTCTTGATAGGCCGTGGTAAAATGTTCTCTCTCCTTCTTAAAAGCCCCCTTTGTATACTGAAAGGGTGATCTGGAGTCTCCGTGGAGCCCTCTCTTCTCTAGACTCAACTACCCCAACTCAGCCATTCTTCATAGGAGCAGTGATCCAGCCTTCTGACCAAATTTGTGCCCTTTCTCTAGATCCAGTCTAGCAGGTCCATTCATGTCCTTCAGGTACCCAGGGCTGATGCCGTACTCCAGGTGAGCTTTTCCAAGAGTGGAGTAGAGGGGGAAAATCATACTCCTGGACACAAGTCTGATGTGGTTGGCTTTCTGCTCTGAAGGTGCACATTGCCAACTCACATCCAAATTTTCATCCACCGGTATGGCCAAATGTTTCTTCTCAGGGTTGTTCTCAACCCATTCAGCCCCCAGTCTGTAATGATACTGGGGGTTCCCTGACTCCATTGCAGGACCTTGCACTCGGTCTTATTGAATTCCATGAGGTTCCTATATGCCCCCTCCTCAAGGCTACCAAGGTCCTCCTGGGTGGCAGCCCTTCCCTCAAGAATACCAGCTACACCTTTCAGCTTTGTGTCATCAGCAAACTTGCTGATGCAGTCCCATTATCTATGTTACAGATGAAGGTATTAAATAGTATTGATCCCGGTAAGGAACCTTGAAGGACACAACTCTACAACTTGGACATTAAAGCCATTGACTACAACTCTTTGAGCAGAGCCATCCAATTGATTCCTCATTCAACAGTCTCTCCCTCAAACCCTTATGTCTCCAGTTTAGCAGGAAGGATGCTGTCAGGGACTGTATAAGTTGCAGAAATGAAGATGACATCTGTAGTTCTTCCTTTTTCCACTAATGCAGCCACTTTGTCATAGAAGGCCACCAGATTAGTCAGGTATGATTTGTCCTTGGCTCTCTAATCACCTCCCTCTCTCTCATACGTTTCAATATAAGAAATCTGATGCATGATCTTACCAGGCAAGGAGGTGAGGCTGATGCCAGCGTCGTGTCCATGGCAGTAAAACATGGGCGTGCAATTTTTGGTGTCATTAAAATATGAGCTGGATGGCTTAAAAAAAAGAGTAAGTGGGATGAATACATTGGTGATTGTTAAAATTCAAGTTTAAATCTGTTTATAAATCTACTGCCTCTCTAGCTTCAAGGAAAAAAGACAGTGAGACAGAATTTAAGTGACTTGAATAGCAGGTACTAATTAACTAGAAAGCTGTTTTCCAGCATATGGGCCTTGTCTTTGCTTCTGAGCATGTGAAAAAATATTTTATGGTGCTGCATAAGTAAATGAGGAGCAAAATTTTAAGGATATTGTGATTGAGATGAATTTGGAAGACAGGATGCAGTCTTTGTCTTACCCTGTTTTTTGTTGTTACCGTATTGCTTTATCTCACTTAACCTAGCATTTAATAAGATGAACAGTCACATGGTAGTTTGGAAGGTTGAAATCAGGCCAATGCCTTGAGAATAAGAAACACCTAATGCTCAAGGCATTGTCCTATGAGACAGGTAGTATAAAAGATCCTAGAAGTATTGCAGAACATTCTCCCTTTTGTTGCCAAAAAAGCAGGATAATAACATGGAAGGGTCCACTTTTGCTCACATTTGTGTTTACTAAATATGATTTAAGCCAGTGATATCTAAAAGTAACAATGTATTTGCAATGCATTCTGCCATCTCTAATAGTTGGGTTTTTTTTGTTTCTTTTATCTCTGCAATTAAGGGTTTATGCTGCTAATACTGCTACTATTAGCTCTTCTAAAATTACAATTAGTAAACTATGGGTTTTTGCTATCTACTGCCAGAAGAGAAAAGATTTGGAGATTCTCAGTTTAAAAATAGCTATCAACACTTGCCTTCTACTTGTTAGTAGAGATGCCGAAATTCTAGTGATAACATTTTATTTGCCACAGGATTCAGAGGGTAAACTCGTCAGGGGTAATCACCTAGTTCAGTCATTAACTATGAATTACTTAGATGTGAAAGAGATTAACAGGACCAAATCAACATGGGATAGCACATGAAAGGGCATCTTATTGATTTCAAACTGCAGGATCAATTATTCAAATCTTGCTCTCATGAAAATCAATGATGAGCTTTTTTTTTGGTGACTGTGGATGGAAATTAAAGTCCATATTGTAACAATTCCATGTTTCTGTAGATTTGCTTTTGTGGATTGTCACAGTTTTGTAATTGCAGAATTCTGTGTTCCATATTTTTTATTACACATTAATTATTAATTTTCAGATCTCAGAAGGGCATAATAAAACTAATTGTGACATTATAAACTAGATAAAAAAGGACAGCTATTGCAAGTGTGTCTTCATTTTTATCAGAAAGTTGTTGTGAGCCATCTGGAATAGACTTCAAAATTTCTTCTTCCCAATTGTAATGAAATCTTATACAGTATGTTACACCTCATATTTATGGTAATCTTTATTATGAGAACAAGGGGGTGTAATTTTAATAAGTGTTGGAGAATACAAAAGACAGTGGTCTAATATCTCTATTAGTGGGTTTAGCTGTTTGTACATAGAATAGTTCAGTATGCCACAGCCATCAACAGGTAAACTCACTTTGAAAATTTCATGAGGTATTGATTTTATTTCTTTGACAAAAGAGGTAATGAGAACACAGCATGTCACAAGAGGAATCTGTCCTTGTGACAATGATTGCAACAAGAATAGAAATCTAAACTTGCACTCCACACCATTTTCTAAAGACAAGAATATTCTGGTTTCACTATTTTTTGTTCTTTACTTTCTCCTTTTACATAAAATCTTGTGTTGCAGCAAATCAGTTTTGTTCTTAAGTCATCTAGATGAGTCATTTTCATATGGGGGAATCCAAAAGTGGTAAGAGATAATCTGACTCCATTTTACTTATTGAATAAGTTTTTCTGATTCTCCCCTTGTTCCATTTCTCCAGTTAAACACCATCCTAACCACCATAATGAATTCTCATTAGACTGAATATCAGTGGATATATTTAGTATTTTTATAAGCATTCACACACACACACACACACACACACACACACACACGCACACATCTATATGTAAACATATATGTATATTATTTATTCTTCTGCTTTATCTTCCATAAGCTGCTTACTTTCTCCATTTGGCACCTTCTCTGGATAAGCATACAGCATCCTAAGAATGATAGCATGCTTCAAATTGGCAATGATAATAACTTTTGTTTCCTTTAAAAGTGTGGACTTTAATTTCTTTGGAATTTTTTAATTTATTGCCAAACGATGGTTTTTTCACTTATTTTCAGACTTTGATATATACTGACTCTTGCAGAGGTGAGGATATGGTATTTGTTCTGGATCTGCTGAAATAATGGAATAAAACATTTAAAAACATGGGTTTTTTACCAGATATTTCCCTTAGTATACTTTGATGTATGGACATGTGTTCTTTTTCTTTTTTTCAGAAGTGCTTTCAGTTGGATTGTCCTTTCCTCTTTCTTTCCACATGACCATCTCTTTCTACACACCTTTGATTCCTTTTAGCCACTCATGAATTCAACTATGTTTTTTCTGTCAAACATTCATTTACTTTGTGCTTCTATCTTTTCTTTACTCATCTTAGACTGCATCATCTTCCCTTTGTAGTTACAGAGGTATATTGTAGAGCTCATTTTACACAAGGTCAAAACTCAATGTTTTCTAAAACCTTTCCTAATTTTTACATTATTATCTTTGACAGACATTTGTTGCCAAGCCGACTAATTTTTCTGTTTTGCATATCTCTAAATTTATATTCTGTTATCTGTCTGCTAAAAACTGAGGTACACATTCCAGTCACACACAGACTTTATTTAATATTTTAATTTAATATTCTCGCCATTTCTGATAAAGGGCATGGACTTAATTACTAGCTCCTCTAATAATCCTGATTACTAATCGGAGCATTTTGAAGGTTTAAGGGAAAAAGAGTCTTCTTCATCTAATCTCAGTGATGCTGATTGGCTTTTGGATTTAAAAATTAAAGGATTATTTGGACATTTTTTTTCATAGATACTGCATAATTCCAACTCACCAAAGTTTAGCTACAGATTTTGTGATTATTTACTTAACTTTTCAATATTTTCAGTATCTGTTTGCCACAAAGTTTGGTAAAAGAAATATTTGTATATCCTGCAAGCATAGACTCATGAAAGGCAAACAATATGCCCAGTTCAACAAGAAGAAGGACTATTGTCAAATTTTCAGTGGTTATGTGACAAAAATATTTACTTAGCCACTACTCTGTACTAAGTGGAAAAGGCAGACTAAGGGTTCTGAAACTCTAATGATAAACTCATAAAAAGACTCTACAATCAAAAGGAGGCATGGATGAATATGAAACAGGGCAAGGAAAAAACTGCAACCAGTCTTTGTGATACTTCATATTTTGTAAGCTGATAATTTGCTATGACTTCTCACAGCTTCCTGTTATACAAGCCTTGTGCTGTCAATATTCTATTTACATTGCTTTGGTTACTAAGCTTTGGGGTAAAACCCTTACTTAACCCAGGAAAGCATATTGACTTTTCCTTGAGTTTTAAACTATTTGTATCATTGTTAATGTTTGATTCAGCTGTTGTTGTTATTAAAATATCTAGGGTCAAGGAGTTTTCCATAGAAATTTTAGTCAAGTCAGAAAATAAAATCTTGCCATTTTAGCTAGGTAGTTTAAGAGTAGCCTGATAAGGAAGTATTTTCTCATTCATTTTTAGAAAAAGATTTCTCATGAGGAAGCCAAAACTGGAGTTCTGTATCCAGTCTGGGACTGTCTGGTATGAGAAGGACATGGATGTGTTGGAATCCAATGGAGGGCCATGAAGATTTAATAATTTGCAGCATCTGAGCTCTGCAGAGAGGATGACAGATTTGGGACTATTCAGCCTAGAGAAGAGAACGCTCTGGAGGATCTCTGATGGTCTTGGGAAAGGAGTCAAGAAGACGAAGACTCTTAGTGGTACCTTGTTGCACCAGTTTGGCCAAATTTAGAAATATATCCCTTGAGAGAAGGCAGATTACAAACCACCCCTCCCCCACCAGGTTTGGGGAAATAAAAATCTCCTCAAAGGAAAATGAAAGAGATAAGAACTATTTATTTAACAAACACACAGGAAAAGGATAATAATGCTGAATAATAAAATCTCTCACTATGGAGAAATACCTGGGAAAATGTTAGAGTGCTCCCTTAGGCCTCCCTCCTCCTTGGAGCTGGGATGGGGTGGGCCCTCCTCCAGGGGCCAGTGGAGAGCAGTCCTGATGTGTTCTGATGTTGAAACAGCCCAGCAGAGAAAGGCAAAAATCTGAAATTCCAGGGAAACAAAGTTCCGTCCTCTGTCTCACTCTGGAGAAAAAAAGCTGGAAAAAAACCTGGCTGAACAAGCAAGCAGGGTGCTTCCTCTTCTCTCCCCACAGCAGCAGCAGAGTCTGTTATCTCTGTCTGTCCTGGAAACACAAAACTGTTTTGAAAAGTCTGCTCGACTCTGTCTCTCTCCCCTGTTAGACACAGTTTAAAGGCACAAAAATTAATTTCTGGGCAGAGAGCAGCAATAGGGAACACAACATCAAGTCACCCCAAGACATTTGTGAAATACCAAGAGTCAGTGCTAAACTGAAATACAGGAAATTTCACTTATATACAAAGTAATGTATTTTATTTTGAAGATTATCATAAACAGAACATGTTGTATGGAGAGGCTACGTGGTCTCCATCCTTAGAGATACTGAATTATATCCTTTATGGGTACAGACCTGAGCAACTTGCTGGGGTGACATTACTTTGAACAGAGATGTTGGACTAGATCATGTGCTGAGGTTCTTTCCAACAGGTCAGTCATTCTGCAGTTATGCTGAAGCACTTCTCAATTGTTTTCTGCAGATTAAGTAAGGACATTTTATAAACTCAAAGCATTCCACCTTGTTATATTTATTGCCTTTCTTATTTTCATTAAATGTTATGTATACCCTTCCCAATCTTTTTTAAAAAGAAAAATAGCCGATCATTAACTATTTTTTTTGAATTAAAGTTCAGAAACACAATGAAAATGTTTTCATATTTCCCAAGAAACGTAACAATAATCACCAATGGTATGTAGTAACACATTGTATATTCTACCATTTTTATTATGTTCCTTTTACAAATACAGAATTTTAATTGGATAGACTTCAGTTTTATATGTGTCTGTGTGATACTCATTTGTCATATACTGACCCTACTACTCACAAAAGAAAATCAAGAAAATCTGTTTGATGTACTAATCCATGAAAAAAACAAGCCTATGGCCCCTAATTTACATTACATTCTCATATATGCAATTATTGTTTCAACTTTAATTGATGCTAATTATCTTCCTAGAGCATTTAGTCATTCTACAGGCTGTAATTTTCAATAGGATTTTCAGATTTGGATGTTGGACCCCTAGGTAATTTACTGAGAAAATATAGTCTTTGGTTTCCTTGTACATTATAGAAACACTGTTTGATGTTAAAAAAACCTTTTTGTTTCCAACTACCTTGTCTTACTTCAAATGTCAAGTTCCTAATGTGAATTAAGTCTTTCTATTAATTTGGGTAGTGAGTGGAAATAATGAGATCATAGCAAATGACTGAAGTATATTCTGCTTCTACAAACCCTTATTTATTAGTGTTTATCATACTTACAAAATACATAGATTCAGGAAATGGATTTCTAAGCTTGGAATGTGCTGTCATCTTTTAAGGGAGGATTAAAATATCTACAGTACGGAGACTGAACCATTTACCTGTGTTGCACATGAATATAGAGTTTTTAACTAAGTGCTGGTGGAATTTTCAGAAGCATTAAATACATAGAAAAAAGCAAGCAAAAGAGGAAGGAAGAGCTGGGCAGAAAACTGGGAAGTTTGTTCAACATTCTATTTTAAATGTGGGTGTCAATCACGTTTCTGTCAGAACAAGGCATTTGGGGAGTGATGTATGTATGTTAACCCAAATTGATGGCTATTCCAGTTATTCCAATCTGTTTAAGGCTGGGTTATGCTAGTAAGGTACAATTCTGAATAACAAAGGAAAAGGATAATAAAGGACTTAGAGATTTAAACTTAGTTCTTGTATTGTTCTGGTCTGTTTCTTACTGTTGCTAGATGTAAAAAAAAGCAGATCTACAGCTAGAATATTGATTTGGCTTTTCAAGATGCTGTAGAGCAACAGGAAGTGGTGATGCTAGATAAAGGCCTTGTCATACATGTCATCCTTTTACACTTGCAATCAGAATGCACCTGCAGAAGAATTGTGGAATTAAACTAAGCATTGGACTTGTCATTTTTGTCAGTATTCTAAAGAGGAATTGGTCAAATCAATAAATAATAAAACTTTAGTGAAAAGGTGCTGTCACCAAGTAATAATAAATGCTGTATTAACATCTTGCACTGGAGGCTCCTATTTGGAGTGTTAAAGAGGTTAAATACAGCAATTTATGTAATATTATTATGCATAATAGTGAATCAGTATTTGGATAATATATAGCAACTTGGAGCAATTTGTTGTCAATTATTAAAAAAAAAGAAAATTAATATATTACATTTTCCTTGGTAAAACTATTAATCCTATTTGCTGATGCCTTTCCTTTTTCTTTGGGTCACAGTCAGTACTTTTCATAATGGTAAGTATTTTTATTCTATTTCAATTATATTTGATTAATATATTTATTGAGGATTAACCTTTCTTAGCATTAAAATTCAGAGTCTGCATGTAGCTGTTGCCTGCTTAGTTCAGTTATGCTCAGTGCAGGAATGCTGGAATTTCCTATTAACATAAGGAGCTTAGGCACTCAGTGTGGCTTAAATATAACAGCACTTCTGAAGTGTAAGACAAAAATTCTCTAAAATAATTCTAACCTCTCATGTGTTTGAAGAACCACAGACTTTCTGCAGCTGAATGTGACTGTGGTACTAAATGGTACTAAATTGTGCTAAATGGTACTAAAATGCTGGTGCTGTGCATCCCAGCTGAGCTGACTTTCATAGCACCTTAAAAAGACCTGTATTGGTTTGAAATTCACAAATAAGGACTGTTGTGACTGTGAAACCAGAGTCCTCATCCAGGGAGCTTATTTGAGTCTACTTACACTTATGGGGTTCCATGCAAAGAAGAGTGTACATACTCTTCCTGGGTTTTGGCTCATGTTAAAATCGTGACTATTATTTTGCATTCATTATTAATAGTTGTGGAAAATACATGACCATTAGAACAGTTGCTAGATCCCAGAACTATCCTTCACAATTTGTGTTGAGCTCTTTCATTTTCATTTTATTCCCAAGTTCTTGAGTCTTGTATTTTTGGCTGGACACTTTCATAGAAAATGCACTAAAACTGAAGTCTCTGTAAGGTGCTCAGGATATTCTGCTGAGAAGGAAGCTTTTGAAACCATTAAGACTTAGAAAAAAGAAATCCTTTGAAATTTCTCATTTCTGAGAGGAAGTAAGCACTTGCATATCCTATAAATGTCATCACTTGCAAGTTGAATAAATATAATTTTTTATAAAGGCTCTGCTTTGGAAGTAAATTTTTGAGTGAGTGAAGGCAGTTCCATAAAATTTCAAGGTAAGTAAAAAATCCTAAAATTTTAACACAACCATCTTTGAATCTCCAGTTATGCCTTTTTGTTCTCATTTATTTTTGTTTATTTTCTTTTTTTTTTTTTTTTTTTATTTTTATTTTTTCCTTTTGTTTAGGCAAGTTCATCATGCATGAATCATTTTCTTTGGCATCTTCATTGTGGAAGGAATATGAGTATGTATCTCAGGACCAAACTGGAGTCTGGCATCGTAAAATGGCATTATCTGTTGTTTCATGAATTCTAAAAGCTCATTGTAATTTGTACTTGCAGGTTGACCCAAAATGTTTCTCATATCCACAAGCTAAGAAAAGTATACTTATTCATATTGACAATATAAAACTCAATCTATTTGCCAAATGTCTAGAAATGTCTGTAAAATAAAACTCAGCAATATCAGAATGGCAGAGGAAAATAGTGGAGGTTTCTCATCGATTTTTGTTTTCCATTTTAAGGCATGGTCTTGCTCCTGTTAATGTCAGTGGAAGCACTGACTGTACTATTGAAGAAGTGATTGTCTCAAATGTACAGTTGTAAACCAAACTGGAAGTGTTTTGAGATCTTATGATATGCATGAATGTAGGTATTTAAATAAGAGAGAGTGCAATAAAATATTTTGCTGAAGCTTTATAGATGAGTTCTGGGATCCCCAGGCTCAAGAGCAGGGAAAGCTGAGTCCGAGACAGCATTGACCTTTGGGTCCTTTTCTGCAGTCCTTGTTTCTTCTGCATTCAGATGAGTGCAATACAGATATCAGCTATGCTCCTAATTTAATAGTGCTTTGTGGCCAAGTGGCATGCTGCCCCACTCATATATTTAATTTTCTTTTCCTCACCTCCTTAAAGATGGACCTTGATAAAATATCCCTTGAAAATACTGACATTTACTATCTGCCCAGCTAAAGCACCATATGAGGTTCTTAGCTGCTTGCAATTAAACATAGTCATGAATTTTTGACTAGTGTTTGATCTCCTGCCCTGGCTCTGCTATATTTGTAGGTAGATCTAATAGCTGCAGATAGATACTGTCTGCTACAGTAGCCTACCCCTGAAGGGTACTAAAAATTCTGAACTTCTTTTTCAGAGTCCTCAGTATTTCTATAGCTGCAAAGAATCTTTCAATGGCCCTGTTCAGCATTTGTACATTTTCATAGGAGAAATTTTACTTCATTAAAGAGGAAGAATTTTTCTGCATTTCTGTTAATTTATATGTTCCCATCAAATAATAGTATCAGGGGTGTTTAGAAATGTATTAACTGCATTCAGTGTATTTGTCACAGGTGGCTCATTCCTCTTTTGAAATAAAGGGAGTTGTTATATTTTGTGTAGCAGTGACTTGAAAGATCTAAAATACCTTAATATTTTTGCATGCATCTGTGTTCCAATATGTGTATATTTAACTGAAATTTTTCCTAAGACTTTCAAAAATATATGGTATAATTTGCAAGAGCTAATGATTTTTGTGAGAGTTTTTTTCAGACCTAAAATCTGAAGATGCCTGTCCTGGTGAAGCATATCTGCATAACCTCTATGGACAAAAGTTCCCACCAAACCAAACTATGAGAAAGGAAGTAACTGCTTACACACATGCCATCTTAAGTTGTGGGAATGGGATGTACTCATCTGGATACCCAGGACTGTATAAAAGTGGCACCTCCAGAAGAATGCTCTGGGGATCCTAACAGCAGAAAAAAACCAGAAGGAGGGCCAACATGAAACTGCAGGAACCCTTGTGGTGGTGACTGTAATGTGATTCTCCTCTCTTTCTCTTTCTCTTTCTCTTTCTCTTTCTCTTTCTCTTTCTCTTTCTCTTTCTCTTTCTCTTTCTCTTTCTCTTTCTCTTCTATTTCTTCTCTTCTTCTCCCTCTTTTTCTTCTATTTCTTCCTCTCTGTCTCTCATATCCATTTACTGTTATATAAAATCCATACTATTTTCTGTGGCATGTGGTCTCACCTTAATCCAGGCAGAGACATCTTTTAATAACTGGACCCTAACATAATTTCAAGAGTGGGATCAATCCTAACATTATTCCAGTGGATCATAACAAGGATCTCCATTTCTAGTAAGTAGTAAGCAGTTGTAAGTAATTGAACCTCCCACTGTCCAACTGCCACCATAGGGCTTGTACAGGAACCCAAAAAGAAAAGTCTTTTTAACACTAACCCTTAGGATGATAGGCAAAATACGTGGGAAGACACACGATTTAAGTAATTGAGAGAGACAGAGATGTCACCTTGAATCAAAAGAAGAAAGTGGATTTGGGAGCTGAGAAAATTGGAGAATAATTGAAATGTGGAATGAGACATCTCAGGAAACAGGGATAAAGCAAAACTGTGTCTGAGAAATCTGTGAGGGTGGCAACCATGGCAAAAAAACCCAGCAAGAAGTCACTCATTAGTACAGTTCAGAATAATTTCAGATGAGGATTCAGATCAGAATTGTCACATCTTCCAGAAAGACAACAGACTAATGGATAATTAAATCTACTGGTAAAGCAGATACCTCATTTTTCTATAAAATTTTCTCTGGAGGGAGATAACATCACTGATAATGTTATAAGTTTAATAAACTAAGGAGGATCTATAGTCTAAAGATTGTCAACTCAGTAATAGGAAGTGTTCATATAATATGTGTGATGAAAGCTCTTTTTTTCCACTATACACTGTTTCTTAAAATATAATAAGTTGCTTGAAAAATAATTAAATTATTCCAGTGGTAAAGAAAAACCTCTGAAAGGTTAGGAAATTCTAGCATTAAGGTTACCATTGAATGTGTAAGTAATTATAGTGGACTATTTGCAATGACTGATTGGAAGTGCATTGTGTTAAATGAGCAAGCATTAGCCTTGAATATTACATAAATAGACTGGTACAAATGGGTGACTTGGGAAAATCTGTTGAAATTAGATACTTCTTAGAGGGTAAAAATAGGGCTTATTTTTTAATGCGGGTTTTCTTTGCTTATATTACAAAAGAAAATCTATAGCAATTATAGATATGTGAAGAATACACTATATTGTATCTGAGGTTATTTAGGTATCTAAAAAACCCTTGGGCTGCTTCCTTTTACACTTTTCACTTTATTTTCAACATTTCAATATTCTCAGTCTTTCTTGTATCTACTTCTATCACATGTGCCATGTTGTTAAATAAATTAAAAATTATGAGTTGATTTGATAACATGATAATGGTGGAATGTTTTGGATGCCTAGTAATACCTATTTTGTGTAGATTGATTTATCTTCGTCTTTGGGCTTTATGTTGTCCTAGTTTTTAGATTGGAGTGATTTCTTCCCCTGCTAACTTTTGAGTGTATTTACTCTCTTATTTAAAAACATACTGAAGCATTTGAAAGTAACTGAGGTTTCTATAATCACTGTGATGCCCATCAAGCTGGTTACTAGGTAGTTATTTCGGAAGTGTGTTTAAAAATCTTCCCTTACATGCTACAAAAATTGACAACAAATTGAAACTTTTGGAAAGTGCATAAGAAAGAAAAATAAACGTGAAAACTCCTTCAAGTAAGGAAACTAAGATACTAAAACTTCATAAATATGAAATAAAACCAGGATAGAATAAACAGTCTCTGTAATGCTATCTTTACAGAAAATATTTTTTGATATGAAGACACAGAAGACTATTCAGATGTTTTCCTTATGCCCACAGCATTGGACCATAGTATGGGGAATTTCTTCTTTATCTAAACAGAATATGAATTAATGTGACAGATAATTGCAAAAAAATGAGAGCATACACTTCTGCTTCTTATATAGCCTGTGTTCATGCTGATTGAAGTAATTTTTATTCTGTTTCTTTGTACAGTTCAGTCATTTTAATCTGAGGATCAGAAAATGGAAGACAAGTTGGTGGATGTTAAAGGACAGTCACCTTCATGTCACATTTTTTTACCAAAGGTTCTCTGTCATACTGCTTTTTTCCAATCACATTTCCCATCTATCCCCATTTATTTGCAGCTAACCCATGAAAATTTAGACAAAAGAAGGACAGTTTTCAAGGGTTTAAGGGTATTTTATTGAAATTCTTACAACTGCCATTCTTGTAATGTTTTGTCATGAACCACAACCCCCTTTTGTATATTTGACTACATCTTTTTTTATACTGTCTTGTCATGCCTGTTCTCAAAGGCGTATTTTAGGAACCCATTCCAAAAGAGAGTAAAATAGAATTTTGCCTCATTCTGTTCCCAATTTAGTTATCTTCATTACGTTGTACCTTCTATATGCTCTAGACATGAGTGTGTTACTAATGGGTTTCCAGATGATCTTTAATGTTAATGAGAAAATTGTCACTCTAGGGGATTCATTTATGGTTCTACTTGCTAAGCAAGATTGACACTCCCTAAGTCACTGCTTTCAGTACAGAAATTTCATTGACAGGAGCAGCAGCCAGCTTATCTCTCGCTACCCACCCATTTCTTAAAGTCTTTGGAAGAATTGATGGCACATACCTTTCTTAAATGCTATTTTAGTACCAGTGCCTGTCACTTAGAAACCATTGTTCTGGATTTGCTTCTTGGTGCTAATATAATACAGCAGTTGAAAAGAAAGCATTATTTAGCCTATAGACTATGGAGATCAAATATTTTTTTCTGGACCTTGATGCTGATCGCCTGTATGTCTGTGTGTATAAATAAATGTATGTATTTCTAGAACTTAGACAATAGTGGCAAAAAAATTTAGCCTTTCTAGCAGATGTACGGTAATTCAATAGGATAAAGCAGCATCAGCAGTATGATCCTTCAATTCTCAGCATGATTTGCTTACTGGCAAAAATGGAAGTTCTAATTAGAGATTGGAGCAATGGTAGAGATTTTTTGTTTTATATTTTGCCTTATTGCTGGAAGGCATAAGAGAAGTGTGACATAGTCAAAAGTAGGCTCTCAGCCAGGTGCTAGAAGTAGGATATAGTGGTTATGTGGAAGATTTTGATTAAATTTATTGCTAATACAACCTAAATAACAACTCTACTGTCTATTACAATGGATTATAATATAATAAGGTCATGATCCTTTGTGTTGAATCACGTGATTCAGTGAGACTCTGCTGCTTTCTAATTTTCTCAGAGAACTCTAGGTGTGGCTGGGTCCAATTAATCTTAGATTTGGTCAACAGTTTGCATCCAGAGGGCTATAAAATGAATAGATTTGTCTGGAAACATACAGATTCATTCTTTGGCCATGCATAATTTACAATTATAGAGCAACAAAACACCTATGTAGCTAATTTAGGACTTTATTTCTATATTTGACCAGATCTTAGCACTTTCACACACTCATCCAAAAGAAAGTGTTCCTTGTCTTTAGGCTGTGTGTACCCTGCAGATATCCCTGACAGAATGCAGAGTGAGTGTGGGGGATGTTGGTCCACTCGAAGCTGTCTGCAATCTCAGGAGGCAAGTTGGTGTAGCTGGACCAGATTGCAGCAGTATTTTATATCTTTATGCATGTCACCAAAGTCAGTCAAAACCAACTCAATTCCCCATCTCTGGAATACATTATTTATGTAAACATCCAGATAGTTCTTCCTGCATTACCCACCTGGTATTCTTATCTCAGGATGAACTATGTTGCTCAGCAGAGTGGGCACAAAGGAAGACTGTATAACATGGACACACATATGAAGACTCAACTATCTTTTGTCACTGTCACAAGAAGAAATAAAAAACAGGATGCAGTCTCTGATCTCCTGAAATGTACTGGGTTTTTAGCCTCTTAAAGTTGCAACAAATAAATCCTGTTACCACTTATTTCTCCTGTGAGGTTATCCCTTCAAAGTTTTTTTTTCCTCTGTGTCTCCATCTCCTTTTGTTGTTATTTGTCACTTGCATATAAAGTTCATTTTTATGCAGTGTCTAATGCAATTAAACCTCTTTACACAATGTATTAATCCCTGGAAATCTTCCACAGACTAATTCTATTAGTATTTTTTTTATTTTCTTTTCTGTGATGTCTGAAATCCTAATATTTTTTCCCACCCTTTGTTACCCAGACCCACCAAGCCTCGTCATCCTGCTCTGCATGATAACAACCTAAACATATACTACACACATATTGATCAAATTCTTAGCTGTCTTATGCAGTTC
Organism: Lanius collurio; assembly: GCA_020086605.1. Lineage (NCBI taxonomy): Eukaryota > Metazoa > Chordata > Aves > Passeriformes > Laniidae > Lanius > Lanius collurio. Next base: position 33,659,475 of record JACBWW010000005.1, read on the forward strand.
TCAGTTCATTGTATTTTAAACATGATTTGAAAAGTAAAAGATGACATGAGGACACCAGGTAATAGATTTATTATGTCAATATCTATCATGAAAAAGAAAAATCATCCAGCAGGTTGCTGAATTTGACTCTTGACATTAGGGAAAATAAAAGATGAATAGTGGGTGTACACTGGCAGCTGATTCCAGGATCATTTTGGTTGTTTAGGAATGCTGGCTTCTTCTATGATCAGTTGGGAATGATAGGCACCTCTAGAGGGAAATTCACCTGTCTGAAATGGAAAAAGTCTCTTTTCATGATTAGAAGCTAAGATTAATCTTTCAGAATTTGAAGCATAGAAGTAGATTAAATTAATCATATACTCCAAAGACAGGTGTAAATTGGAAATACAAAAAAGTAGGAAGGCATGAAGAATCAGAATAGGTTTTTTTCTTGGACAGTTAGCTAAATTGGTCATGAAAAGACCAGCACTGTGTTGGTCTAGGAGTTCAATATCAGCCCGGTACCTCATGTGGATGAATGAATGAGGGGAAAAAAGAAAGTTGTGTATAATGTCTTCCTTTCTGCTGCAGATAAGGAGAGGTAAGAACAACATATCTCAGGGTGTGATGCATTGCAAATATATCTGATGAAGTACACAGCATTTTAGATAGCTTCTTAAAACCTAAAGCAAAAGTTCTTATACTGCCTTGTGCAAACTATTCTGGGAGAAACGCAAGGAGAAGCTTTCATTTTAACACAGAAACTTAAAGAGCTATAAAAATGGGAAATATTATTGTAACTGAGGCATGTCATTCTGCATGTAGAATATTCAACAGTGAGTTACAGGGGAGTATCTAACCACCAGCACAGAGCTAGAATGTCTGGGCTTGGAACAATGGAGCCCTGGCTGAAATCTGCACTGTGACAGCTAGAATATAAATGTTATGCTTGGCAGTTTGTGACTGATCCCACTGAAGTGAATAGAAAATCTTTCTTTAACTATGGTGACCTTTTAGATGAGACCTGCTGTTCCCACATACTGATGGCAGAGGACAATCTGATAGATGACTGTCTTCCATAAACCTATTTCTCCTCCCCCTGATGTACTATAATTCTTTGCATTGTAACTCTAACCAGTCTCTCATGTATATTCGAAATATTGTTATTCAGTGTGACACAGTAGGAATGTTTGATATCAAAAACCAAAAATGACCAACAAAAACATTCCCCATGAATCAGAAGAATAAAATGCAAAATTTTGTAATACAGCTTCTTAATATAATGTAGAGAAATAATCTGTCTAAAATAAAGATTGATTCAGAAAAAAACCCAACAAACCAAATTGAAAAAAAACCCACAAAAACGTTTGAAAATACTCAGTCCTTCATAAAATAAGGAAACTGGAAATAATGAAATTGAGAATTCCTGAAACTATAATTTAGAAAGAAATATTGCTATATACTCATGTTGCAATACCAGAGGAACCTACTGAGGCACTTAGCTGAGTTGGCAAATCTTGAGACAGTTTATGTTAAATTAATTAAAATAATGGATAATTTTCACATCATACACAGTCTAATCTTTGCAAAAGAAGTAGTGATGAAAACAACATTGTAAATCTAATATATAATCTAGAAATTTAAAGTCATACTGTATAGTAATGTTATTCTTCCTTGGGATAAAATTTGATTTATATAAATACTCCATTTCTCCATGGATATTTATTAAAGGCCTTCCCATCACTTGACCATTTATAAGAAAATCTGCAGTTGGAAATAAAATATTATGATGAAGAGTCGCAAACATGCATTGGTATATCAAAGATATGCAAGTCTTCATCTTGGAGAATCTGAGTTTTAGGAAACATACTTAAAAAAACCCCCAAAAACCAATGAAGGTATGATGCTGAACAAAGCTAATCGTTCTGTATCCTGTGTTTATTTTGTTATAGCTATTAACAAATGCCTGTGCAAATTCCATCTACACAACTGCGAGAACAGATTGAAATCTGTTTTGTTCATCATCTGAATTCTATTTATTCAGCACTTCACAGGAGGAAGTCTCTGAATAAACAGACAACCTGTCTTACAAGCATGGTTGTCCAAGGGATCATTTCCCTGCCAAAATTGCACCAATCTATAGCATAGCTCTCTCTTTCTGGCAACCCTAACCTAATTTAACCCAGAGTACAGCATTTTGTCACATTGTCCCTTAGGATCTTCTTTTCCACTCTGGTTACTCCAGCTAAAGTTCTAGCCTTTCTCATTTCTCAGTTCTAACATTAATCTTGAAATTCTGCTTGCTCTCTGAGTAGAATAAGCCCAGCTGTAGCAGGGGTGCTGCCAGAAAGCCAGAGCAGCCAAAGCAACCCTTATATCAAGAAATTAATGGATAGAAGGTTTCTAGGATTGCATTTAGTGTGAATATCAAGGTTTTGGTTCAATTAGGAAAAGGAGAAAGCCAGGAGTTAAATTTGGGACTGATTTGCAAAGTCAGTGCCAAAGGGGTTCTCCAAGTGATCTCCAGTGTGGGGATAGTCTAGGGTGTCTAGGAAGAAGCCCAGAGCTCTGGTAAAAGTAGAACTGAAAAAACATCCCCCAAATAAGATGAGGAATAATAAAGGATTCTTTTTTTTGTGAGGAAGATTTCATGGTTGAAATATCCAGACCTACAGATCAGCTGTAGTGTTTTAATTAAGGCTAGGATTATGGCTAGCATTCAGATTGTGAAAAAACAGAAAGCCAATAACTACAGATGGATTTGATCTGTAAACAGCTACCAAGGAAAACTGTTAGCTACAAAAACATTACCCACAAGAATTCTTCATTTGTGAGAATTCAGGTGTGGCTTTTATGAGGCTGAGCAAGGCGTTAAACGTCGAATTATAACTGGGAGGAAGAGCAAGCCCTGGGTTCCCACTGCTGTGGCACTAGAAGATATCTACCAAAGGTGAAATAGGACTGCCAGACCTTTCTCTGCTCTAGTCTAGTACTTGGTAGGTCTCGGTTTCTTTGTTCGTATGGCTAGGATTATAGTAGACTCAGGTTTGGTATGTGAGAAAGAAGCTCAGCCATTTGTCTGGGCTTGGGCTGGAAAGAAGTTAAGAAATCAAACTCAAAATTGACAGAATTTTATTCTTAGAAATTTTTCATCTCAGCAAAGACAAGAGATGCTGTGTGCAAGGAGAACAGATAAGATTATGAATCAGGTTAATGTTGTATTTGAAAGAAAGAGAAAGACCATATCTTAGCTGTAAGGTGTCTGAGAAATTTCTTGCCAAAGACAAATTCCGTAAGGTAGAGTCATCTCCCTCAAGGCAAAGCTCTTCAATATCTCTAATTTCTGGGATCTCTAAACACATAGTTGTACTTGGAAACGGACCATAGATATCTGCTCAGGGAAATTTAAGACTACCAAAAGTTTTCACTTCAGATCAATTTTCCCTCAGGAACTAGTCTGGAGTGTCATGTCTAAACTTTGATTAGAATCAAGCTGAGGGCTGAGAGAATGAGAAAGTCCAGAGCAAAAGTTGCAGAGGGTTAGAAAGCTCTGTTTGAAATTAAAAAAAGGGCTGGAAACATAGAGAACTCCTGTCTTCGTCTCAACACTAGCTCTCATCTTCACCTGAGTTCTCAGCTGAACCTTGCAAAACATGGCCAAGTCCTCACTAGCAGAGAGCTCTTGGGGGGAGAATTTCTTCTCTCAGACTCTCTCCAAGCCCTCTCAGACTGACTTTGCTGCCTTTCTCTTTCCTTCAGAACATGCAGATTTTTTACAGCTTGATATGTTGACCTGTTTTTTGTGACCCCTTGTTCTTTCTGATCATTATTTTCTCTCTGTGGATACATACACTCCACTTTTACAAAATGATGGTAGGACCTAAGATTCAAAACCATCTGTATTTTTAATTTTTTCTATTTTTCCCTTTACATATGTGGCAGTTCCTGCTGACTCTGACCTCAGTTTGCAGATGTCCTGTTTCCAGCTTTCTGTGGAACAGAACAAAATGTCAGCAGGTGGTAACCTGTCTTTCTTGATGTCATTTTATAATTAAAAAATTGCAAAATGTGGAACAATGTCAGAGTTCAGTGCTTTTCCTTATTAAAGCACTTAATCATTCTTTCTGAAGAACTTATGCTATTTCTACTAACCTGTTAAATTAGGTGAGATGGGGAAAAGCATTTACTGTGTTTCACTGAAGACACTTACTGATGTACATTAAATTATAATGCAGGGTCAAATATTGCTATCTATCTGGCATACATAGTGGGGGACAAGGCAATTTTAGAAGCAGGTCCATAGTGAAAATGATTTCTGTGTTCTCTCACAGACTTATGCAGATTTTGTTTCAAGGATTATTAAAAGATATTTATTAAAACCCCGGATATTTATTAAAAATATCTGTTGTAAATAGGTGTAACATATTGGCAGAGAACAGTATGAAACACCTCTTAAACTCTTTAGGTGCTTCTTACCTTTCTAATGAACTTTTAGGAAGCTTCAATATAAACAAAACTCCACTTAATATGGAGAAAACATTTAAAACAATAATAGGATTTGGAATTACTTATCTTGGCTCTTATTTCTTAATCACATAATTACTCCTTTAAGGTGTCTTCTACAGTGTCTGTGGTGCTTACAGGTCACATTTTCTCAGAGTTTTAGAAGTATTTTGAAGCATATTTTATTATTTAACTGATACATTCATAATCCATTTACAGTTTTATCAGACTTCTATACTGTCTTCTATATTTGATTGATAAGGGTTATCAAGTACCTAAAACCTTGGATAGTGCCTATGTGCTTTTTTTGGGTTTCAAGGGGTTTTTTTTAAGTATTAATAATTAAGAGCCAGATTTAGTTAAATCTGGAGTAAGCTATGGGAAAAGGCCCTAGTTTGAAGAGGTACCCAAGAAAGCTGTTTAAATATTCAATGATTATCTCTCCCAAGTTATAGAGTTGTCTATCCCAACAAGCAGGAAGTCAGGCAAAAATGCCAGGAGGCCTGTGTGGATGAACAAGTAACTCCAGGCAAAACTTAAATAAAGTTGTTAAAACTCAGAAGCTGGAAGCAAGAATAAGTGAGTGGGAAGGAGTACAGAGACAAGGGGCATCTAGAAGTGTGTTTAAGAAAACCACAAAGTGCAACTGGAGCTCTCATAAGGGATGTCTAAGTCAACACTCAGGGTTTCTATGGTTACACAAGTGACAAAAAGGAGACAAGGAAAATCCACTGCTGAATGGGATAGAGGCTGTGGTGGCCGTGGGGATGGCTGAGATACTGAATGTCTTCTTTGCCACAGAATTTGGTAGCAAGGCCAACCTTCAGGATCCCCAGGCCTTACAGAGTGAGGGAAAGGCTGGAATAAGGGGTATGTACCCTTGGGGATGGAGAATTAGGGACTACTGAAGAAAACTGGGTACACATAGATCCATAAACCCTGATGTGATGCACCCTAAAGTGAGGAGGGAGCTGGTTGATGTAATTGTGACATCAATTTTGAAAGTCTTTCATCAAATGTGGCAACTGAAAATGCTTAAGGACTGGAGAAGGGGAAAAGTCATGTCTATCTTCATAAAGGGCAAAAAGGAGGATGCAGGGAATGATGGGCTGGTCAGCCTCACCTTGATCCCTGGAAAGGTAATAGCTCAGCTAATCCTAGAAAAAATTTCCAGGCACATGATAAACAAGACAGTCAATAAGAGCAAAAACAACTGCTCATTCAACAAGAGGAAGTAATTCTTGATCAACTTCATAAACTTTAGTGTGGTTTGGTAGATGAGAACAACAGACAGTATCTGCCGAGTTTCAGTAAGGCTTTTGACACTGTCTTGTGAAAGGTACTCATAGATGAGCTGATGAAATATTGGCTCAGTGAGCAGTCGGTGAAGTGGATTGTAGACTGTGATACTGATGACTATCCTCTGGATCCAGACATTCAACCAAAAGTCTAGCTGGAGGCCAGTAATGGACGTGTGTTAATGCTGGGGTCTGATCCCATTTAACACCTTATTTAATGATCTGGATGATGAAGAAGAATGTACCTTCAGCAAGTTTGTTGTTACAAAAACCAGGGAGGAGTGGCTGGTAGAGCAGAGGATTGTGCTGCCATCTGGAGAGACCTTGGCATCTCCAAGTATTTTTATATATACAGGTATGTCATGGAGTTCAACAAATACATACAAAATCCTGCACCTGGGAAAGGATAATTCCATATACCAGTATATGACTGTATTTTCTTTTGCAGAAAAAGACCTGGGACTCCTGGGGGACCAAGATGAACATGAGCCAACATGAGCCAACACTGTGTCCTTTCTGCAACAAAGCCTAATGGTATCCTGGGCTGCCTTAGACAACATGTTGCCAGCAGGTTGAGGGAGGTGATCCTCGCTACTCAGAACTGATGAGGCCACACTTAGAGGGTTGTGTTCTCTTCCAGGTTCCTCAGTACAAGACAGATGGAGAGCTACTGGGTCTTAGGGTCCAAACAAGGACCACTAAGAAGAATAAGGGACTGAAGCAGCTCATATCTGAGGAAACATGGGACTTTTGAACCTGGAGAAGTCTTGGACATGTTCTCATCAGCAGGCACAAGTGTCTGAAGGCAAAGGGTAAAGAAGCCGGAGTCAAGCTCTTTTCAATGACAGAACAAGAGGCACAGGCACTTGCATCTGAACATCATAAACATATTTTTACTGTGACAGTGACCAAGCACTGGCACAGGTTGCCCAGAAAGGCTGTGTGGTCTCCATCTGTGAAGATATTCGAAGGCCTGATCCTGACCAATCAGCTCTTAATGACCATCAAAGTATATTCACATATAAATTGTTCTCTCGGGTAGCTTTGGAATTTTCTTCCTTACTTATTGGATTGGGAAGGAGGAATCCTACATACATGAACGTAATAATACTGATAAATTGAGTACTCATAATGTGCACATCATAAGACACCTATGAGAAGGGTAATTATGCTGGTAACTCCTGCTTCATGGCCCTACATTTCACATAGCAGAGTTTACACACATTATTTCTTGACACGGTTGGTTGTTCTATGGTTGTTGTGGGGGAATGTTTGCCACAAGTATTATACCGTGAGATGTGTAGAAATGAAATATGGAACGATACTGGGTAGATGTTCAGAGATGTTTATTTCTCCCAGCCACATGGCATCGGGGCCTGCTGGCGATCTCCCAGGTCGCGGGACCCTCTGGCACTTTTCCCCTGCCCGGGAATCCCCACCAACCAATCTGGACCCAGCATCTGGGCACACATGAGCAGGGAGCAGGGGCAAACCCTGTTCATCCAGGGTCCCCTCCCCCAGGACCTCCCAGCAGGGAGGTATCTCCACATTCTAACATTGCTTATCCCTCAATTTTAGGTCTTGCTTACAAAGTATTTCTCTTAATGAACATGAGCTGATCAAAAAGCGGGTAATTTCTCTAGTTAAAGTTTGATAAGTACCATATTATACTGGCTTATGCCAATATTGCTTATGGCACAGGTCCCAGCAGTTAAAAAAAGTAATTTAATAGAGGATTAATACAATACAACAATATTTAATCTACTCTGTTGAGACAGGGAATTTTAGTTTTAGGAAGATTTAGGAGTATGAACTGCTTGTGAAATATTTTCTATTTGTACAGAATTCTATTGTAAATGCTCTAGGAGACCTCAGAAGCTGTTTGCTACTCCTGTACTGGCTTTATGTGATCAGATTTAGGTATCTACATCTGAATCATCTGTCTAGACCTTTTTGTTCAGTCATGGGAAACTGACATTTCTTGGTGTGTTTCACTACATAGATGGAATCATAGATCTCTGAAATAAATGCAGTAGTTTTACTCTAGATATACTTAAAATCTACTTAAATTGTGTAGATGAACAAAGTGCTTACTGTAATGTCACTTCAATATTAAAAAGAGAGGTGTGGTGGTTTTTTTGTTTGGTTGGTTGGTTTTTTTGTTTTTTTTTTCTCATGGAAAAGAACTCTGTAAATAATGACTGCAGAAAGACTTGGAGGTTTTTGGTTCTGGTGATGCTTATTGTATCATACAATTCTGATAATTTTTTGAAAATGAAAATGGGAATTTATATTAATTTGAAAAAAAAATGGATGCCCCAATATACTGTGTTCTATAAAAGATAATACTGAATTAAATGAGTTAAATATAATTTTGTTATACTTAGCCATACATGACATTGCTTAGCTCCATGAACTTATTTAGATCATGAACTCGTCTGTTTTTGAATGATCCAATTATTTATAAGGAAGACACATGCAGAAAAAATACAGAGAGATATTGAAAATTTCATCAGATCCTTTTACATACTATATGGTTCAGTCTTGCCAAAGTCAATGAAGCTGAAGTTCTAAATTTCTACTGTTCTGATAAATAGGACTTGTGCAGTCAAAGATAGAAGTTTGTGCAAGAATAAAGATGTATGTCTTGAGGTCATTGGCTTCCAGATGAAAGATCAGCTTGGAGTCTTTCATGCTTCAGCCACGTTATTGGAATTAGAATAACATATCTGGCTACAATACTGAACTTCTTTTTAAAAAAGCATATAAATAATCTCATGTGAATTTACCAATGGAAAACTTACATAAGTCACTACAATAACACAAAAGCAAGACAGTAATGATAACCTGTGAGCTCTGCACATTCTATCTGGTATCTATAATTTTTTGCTGGAAGTTATGGGATTGACTCACATTCTGTGCTCTACCACTTGCCTTCGAACTTTGAAGCTCTGAATGCCCTGTGTGGTTAAATGTCTTCACAGACAAAGTTGCTTACTAGAAAGAAAATCTCTTATAAAGTAGTTTAGTGATTTCAAATTATGTGAGAACTACTTTGTTTCATTTGTTTATATACTTCCTTTTTATGCTTATTTTATTACTCTGGTAACCGTGTTTTAATGACCTCAATTTTGCTCCCCAATAGTATTGACTTTAAAAAATACTATAAAATTAACTTGGTTGCAATTGAAATTCATCTGTCTAATTTCTCCTATCCAATTTAAATAAAAATGTGCAAACCCTAGGGAAATTAGATTTTTTTTAAAATAAGATGCAATTTAGGTAAATACCACCATTTTATTATGTGTATATTTGTGTATGTTTACAGTAATACATCTATAGGGTGCTAGTAAATTGCTTATGTTTACAGTAATACATCTGTAGGGTGCTAGTAAATTGCTTAACCGAGGTATAACTTCTTGTTAAAGTTTTACTTATTAAAATGACAATCTAATAGAGATTTGTTTGTGCCATAGACTAACAGTAGCTAATCAATCCTGTGTATGCTTCAGTGACAGCTGTGTCCTCTTCATGGATATTTTTACACCATCCAGTATCAGAGTGTTACTTTAGTCTCAGTAGCAATCACTGCTCATGTAAAGGAATCAGAGGGAAATCTGATATGTCAGGACTCGTCTTTGGTGTTTCATGGAATAGAAACCTCAAGCAGCCAGACCCTCTCCCTTTACATTAATATAAATGAGGCTGGACCCAGAATTCCTTATTTATTGTGCTTGCAGGAAGTTCTGTAAAAGGACATTTTTCTTCTAGTTTCACAAAACATTTAGTTTCTGATGCTAGATAGACAAAAATATAAAATGGGATGGTCTAAGGTATCTTATGAAAGAGCATCACGTTGTTTATTGACTACATGAAGGATTGCAGTATGATCCAGGTTTGAAGGGATCTCAGGAAGTCTCCAGGGCAGCATCCTTCACAAAAGGAACTCTGCTTTGAGGTCAGACCAGGCTGTTCAGGACTTTAGATAGTCTGTTTTTCATAGCCTTGAAAGTTGTAGGCTTCACAATTCGGCAATCTATCCCACTGCCTGGCCATCATCACAGTGAAAATGTTTCTTCCCACACCCCTTCAGAACCTTCTCTGTTCTTGTTGGTGCCCCTTGCTTCTCATATTCCCACAGTGCACTCCCGTACAATGCCTGGTTTTGCCTTCCTTGGACCACAAAGATTATTGAAAGGCTACTCTTAGTTTCTCCTTAAGTCACCTCTTCTCTAGGCTGAATAAGCCCAGTTTCCTCAGTCTTTCATCCCAGTTTTGTGATCCGGTTGATTAGTAGGGAGGCCGACCTGGGCACTAGATGTGTTCTGTAGATGTGGTCTCATGAGAATTGTGTTGAAGGGGGAAATCACTCCTCTTATCTATTGGCTGTTTAGCAGCACAGTAATCTCATTACACTTTCTGGAGCTTTTTTGATATTCTTCTTCTCTCTGGTTCAGCTCAGGAGATATGGATTGTAACACAGATTGCTAAGGTATCAGGTATACTTTGCAAGCCCTTGCTACAGGATTCCCAAAGGATAGAAGGCTATTTGGTGGTTTTAATGCACTATGTTTTTTTTGTTTGTTGCCTTCTAAATCCGTCCTAGGCCGGAACACTGAAATTGGCATAATACCTTTTGAGTGGGCAGTATGCCATGCTAACAGATGGCCATGCTAGTGGACAAGTTATGTGCATCAATTTTGATTAGGATGGGCAGGAATCCTGAAACAGCCATCACAGAGGAGCTTCTGAGCCTGTTGTTATAGACGTAAGTCATCACTGCTGCTGCTCAGAGATGCAACTCTCAGTATCCCAGAATAGCTTGTGTCTCCATGTAAAGTGTTTCTGCTTCAGTGGATCAGATTAATTTTTAGATGGAGTAATAATATTTTAAATCTAAGTTAACTTCTCTGAAATTGTCATGGCTACCAGGAAACATTTCCCATGACCCGTACCTCCTATGTCTCTCACAAATCCTTATTTTTCTTCTTTTTCAGAAAAGTGGCCTTTTTCTTACTTTAGCAATATTTTTAACAGGCAAATTCGCCCAAGTAGGTAGGTACGTAGTACCTACCTAGATACGTAGTTAAATACATTGATTCTTTGATTTGAAAATATGACAGCTCTTTACAGGAGTGGCTTGAAACTTTTGGTATGCTTTCCCTAAGTAGTTTTAGTACTTTGAATCCTAAATTTTACCTTCTCTTACTATTTTAATGACAATCAATAAAATTGGGTTTTCTAAATCAAAATTTATTACACAGTAAATCTATTCTTGTTCACAATTTTGCATGAGAAAATTATTTTCTACTGTGATTATATCTATTCAAAGATTTATGCTTTATGTGGGGACAATAACTTCTGAATTATTTTAAAACAGGAGAGATAATCTTGCACTTTCAAAATAAACTACTTTTTCAAAAAACAATATTATGGAGGTGTACTGCACCTTGACAGTGATCTTTATTTTGTGGTTTTAGAGTTTTATCTCCCCTTTAAGCATAATCTATATCAGCTATTTTATGTTTATAAATGTAAAAATTAAATTAAAAAATAGTTTGAAGTATCTTCTGAAGCGATTTGATGAAAAATGTAATGAAACCAGATTTTGCATCTGATAGCAAATGGTAAGAATTATGTTCCTATTAATTGCATTATCTTAATCTCTAGATCCACTGTCTTGCTTAGATAGCATTATGATATGAATAAATGTATTATCCTGATAGAGCAGAAAACTGTGGGACAGTACTATGTTCTTTATTACTGCTGTATTTCAGAGTTTTTTATCCAACTATGGAAGATAGACAGTAAGCAGTGAGGAAGGATCATCTTTTGGAAGCTGATTACTGCTGCATTGTCAATATGCAGCAAAGCAGCATATATCATTGTCAGTGATATTGGACTGAGAATGATTGGAACTCCATGAAAATTGACCTATGAAAAAGGATTTGAGCATTTTAGTCCAGAAAAAAGAAGGCTGAGTGGACATACATAAACCATCTTCTAATACAAAAAAGATGGCAGGAAGAAAAGGAATAATCCATCCTTCTTAATCTCTGCAGATATAGTGACGAGTAACAGTCTTTCCTCAAAAAAAGGAGGAGGTAAGGGATGCATCAAGTAGAAGTATTTTAAAGCAGAGAATGGTTGAGCATGGGAATAGGTTATCTGAGTAAGCAGTGCAGGATCTGTAACTAACAGGTTATAAGAACTGGTAACCTTAATGAAATAGAAGGTATGCTGAGTCCTCAGGTGGGGAGGGATTACTTTTTCTGTCAAGATTTCTTCCAAATTCTTTATTCTACTATTATTAAAAGCCTTGTCATCATAGAGAATTCCATGCTTTTCTTTTTTAGCTTGTAATATCCTTTATGAAATGAGAATCTCTAATTAAAAGAAAAGCTATTCTACACTGATCAAAATATATGTAAACACTTGAAACATTTAAATACAGAAAACTCTTAAAGAATATCCTAGTTTTGCTCGCAGATGCTGAGAAAGGGCAGAGCCCAAAGCCATGGGGGTATGGCTTGGTTGCTATTCTATGCCAAACATGCCATCACTGACCGGTCCTGGCATTAGGGGGAAGGAAAAGGTGAATGCACACCAGAAGTGGATCATTTTATTCCATTTCTTCCTCAGGGACCAACGCTGAAGACTCTGTCCCTCTTCTGCCTCTGCCTGTGCCTTCCCTCCCCTCAGTAGAATGCAATCCCAAGCAGAGAACCCAGCCTAGATATGGGCACTGACTTGAAAGGATCTGAGTTGAGTCAAGCCCAGCCAAATACTGAACACTGTGGACCATAGCCAAGCCCAGTGGAACAAGCAATCCAGGAGGTGGGGGCATGGTGCACTGTCATTGCTTTTTCATTGTCTTGGAGGCCATGTGGCACTAGCTGTGGAAATGTCCACCATCTTGTCTTTGCCTCGGGAAAAGCCCTGAGGCACTGCCAGTGTGGAAACATCTGTCACCTTGTCTTTATCTCAGTGGCCATGCCAAACTGAGCCACGGTGGTGAGCACATTTTGTCTGCAAATCAAACTCTCTTTTGCATACTTTTGTTATTAATATTGTGGCTGATACTATTAATTTCTTATTCCATTGCTGTTTGTTTTCAGTAAATTGTTATCTCTACCCACAGTTTCTGCCACCAGAGGGGGTGGGGGAAAGGGGAGCCGTTTTCTTGGTGTTTAATTTCCATCTGGTTTTAAACAACCATGTGCAAATTAAAGATTGAAAGAATAATTTTTTGGTTTGCTTTTTGACACAGCAAAATCATAAGGATATTTTCAAATGTCAAAATATACTCAGTATATCACAGTACTGAATTCAAGGCATGAATTGGAAAAAAATTAATACATTTCTAACATTGCAAAAATTTTATTGAAGCTGGGTTATATTTTTCAGAAGTCATAACCTTAAAACATTTGCTACCCTGGATGCATGGGCAAATGGTAAAGTCCTTATTTCCCTTAAGGAAGTCCAAATTAGGAGATGAGAGAATTCAGCAATTACAGAATCAAACATTTTTATATCTTCAATTAAAGCCAATGCAGTTAAAATAAACTTAAAAAAAAAATAATACATTCATGGTCTATTCATGTTGTAACAGCAAAGACTTTTCTAAAGAATTTACTTCCTAATGATAAGCAAAAGAAAAATTGAATCTATAGAATATAGTACATGTAGTATAATATAGTATTTCTTACCATTATAATGTGTAGCAAGTGCCAAAGCAATCCATGTAATTATATACATATTATAGGCTTCTTGCATCAAGGGCTTCTCAGTCTTACTGTCAGCTGTTACTTCACTATAAAAATCTTCTGTACTGTCTCTGGTAGAAGCAGAGTTGGCTCTGAATGAGTTTAATTATCCTTTCTCAGACTAGTAGGATTCAGGAGTTGTTACTAAAGATTGTCAGAGGTATGCTGGCAAGCCACGTTGTGTAATGAGATCTGTCAGAGCAGTTCCTGACAACCTTTTTCAGGCTCTTGGAAATCCAGTAAGGGAAATTGTGGTGGCAAGCATCAAGTGAGCATCTGACAGTGAAAACTAGATGGAGTGGTAAATGTGGGATTCAGCCTATAATAAACATGCCTTAAGTATGTGCGTCCATACTCCTGGTTAAATGTGAGTGGCAAACAGGACCGTGAACTGTAGACTATGAAAACCAAAAGCAGAGAAGAAGCAGCCTGCAACCATACCCAAACGGCTGAGTATATTTTCTTATTCTTCTCTTAGTATTGTCAGTTCAGATTTCTTTTCAGAAACAACAGATGTCATTTATCTGGATCTCTGTAAAGCTTTCTACATGATTCCCCATGACATTCTTCTCTCTAAACTGGAGACAAATGGATTTGATAGATGGAGTGTTAGATGGATAAGAAATTGGTTGGACAGTCACATCCAGTTGTCAATGCCTCAGATCCCAATGGACGTCAGTGACAAGTGGTGTCACAAGTGTCCAGGGAAGGGGATTCTGCCCCACTGCTCCACTCTGGTGAGACCCCACCTGGAGTGCTACTTCCAGCTCTGGGGCTCCATCCCAAGAAGGACATCAGTCATCAACCATGATGATCAGAGAGCTGGAGCACCTCTCCAGTGGGGAAAGGCTGGGAGAATTGGGATTGTTTGGCCTGGAAGAGAGAAGGCTTTGGGATGAACCAATTGAGGCCTTCCAGTACCTGAAGGGAGCCTACAAGAAGGGTGGAGCCAGACTTTTTATAAGAGCATATAGTGACAGGACAAAGGGGAATGACTTCAAACTTAAAGAGAGTAGATTTAGATTAGATATTAGAAAGGAATTCTTTACTATGTGCATAGTGAGGCATTGGAAGTGCTTAACCAGGGAAACTGTGAATGCCCCAACCCTGTCCGTGTTCAAGGCCAGGTTAGATGGAATTCCAAGCAGCCTGGTTTTGTGGAAAGTGTCCCTGTCCATGGCAGGAATGCTGGAACCAGATGGTCTTTAAGGTCCCTTCCAAGCCAAGCCATTCAGTGGGTCTATCATTCTAAGTCGGGCATTTATGATTTTATTATATTGAATTTCACAAAGAATGACAGCTAGTATGGGCTATTTTTGGTCACAAATGTACTATGCTAGATAAGCTGTCAGGCTGCAGGCATATCTGACAGATGAAAGAATGAAATTACACCATCCTAAAGAGTTTCTCAGGAGGGTGTTACCAAGATGATCATCAAATTTAATTATGTTGGCTGATGCACTTGCATTCTTAAAGCTTGACAATATTTTTTTGTCTGCTCTGTTTGAAGTCCTGCTTTCTACTCTCTAAAATGATCATCTTTTGAAATTTATTGATCTAATGGTAGAAAAACAAGATTTTCAGTGACAGCATGGAACAGATTTGGATCTGAGAGTGTATACAGCAATAATGACTACTCACTTGTACAAAGAGGTTGCAAATTTTCTTCTTCTCAAATCCTCCATTTTGGCAAATGTGCTCAGTAGAATAAAATTTTTCACTGATATTTCATTTCGGGAAGAGGAATATGTTGGAAGTTGTTATGATCTTTATACCATTACAGAGTATTTTGAATTCTTCAGGTTAAATTTGGTTTTTTTAGGTTTTTTTTTCATCTAAGTAGGAAATGTAAGTAGGTGACAGTGAATGCAGATTTTTTTTTACCCATGAAACTATTCAGTGATGCTTTCTGTCATTTGATCATGCATAATTTTGGTTTGTACGGATGTGCTCTGAGAGAAATACATAGACTATGAAGGAAAATGCTACTTCTCAGAGCTGAAGACTGGAAGAGACTGATAAGACTAGAGTCCTTAGACAACAGAGATTCAAGATATACCCTATGTATTAGCACATGCCATGGACCTCCCAAATGCTCTCTAATACCTTTCAATAAACTTTAAAATACTGACATGATATTTGCAAAGCTTGGGCAGAAACAGCACTACCGTATTTAATGGAAAAGTACATGTGAAAATTGCTGTTCCAGAAATTTAATTTTCCAAAAAACACCTAAAATAATTTGCCTGGAGAAATGGAAAAACAAGGCAATGTACCCCACACCAAACAAGTCACTGCTCTAAACACAGTTTAAAGAGAAATAATATTCAGCTTATTTTCATTTCACTGATTTCTCAGCAGTAGAAGACTGCTCTGAACATTTAATGTGCTACCTCTATCTTGTTTTATCAGCTGCAGATTTAGGTATTGATCAGCCTTTGCAAAAGTCAGCTGCACCTAGACATGGTCTTTCAAGGAATAGCTGGATTAAAATTCCCTAGGGGATGAAATAGATGATATCTCTTCAAAAAGGACAGACTGACAGTCTTACTTGAATATCCAGACATTCTCTCCTGTTCAGCCAAAAATTACATGGAGAAGTTTACTTTTGAGAAAGACAACTCCCTGTCTATGAACTTACTTTCCACTCAGTTGGACAAATTCAACCAATCTACTAAAAAATCCCAAAGCTGCTGCAAGAAGGTGAAAGTCTTATTTATTTTCTATACCATGCAGATAGTTAAACTTAAATTTGTATGCCTTACTAAACAAATCCAGCTGTCTTCTACCATATATTGAGTGATGTATTTGTAGTGTGCACAAAGCAGTGTAAAAATTCTGCTAGACAGACTACAACAACTTTGTTTAAGGCAAAAGAAAACAAACTAAATTATTTGTTTTTCTACTTGAATATATATTCATAGAAATGTCTTGATGATGTTTTCACTACAGCACTGTATATATGTTGTACCACTGTCTATATGCTGTAGCACTATAGGCTTAGCTATAGTTGATAATGAAATAGCAAATTGCCTCAGTTATTTTTCAAAGACGAATGCTTCTTGAGCAAGGAATAAATTACAGAACTGGCTTCTGGAAATGTAGACATGTCAAATTGAGATGATAAGACCATACTCAATGAGCACACTAATAAACAAGAGATGGTGAATTCAAGAACAGAAAGGGTTTGAACTCTAGATCTGAAAAGGACAAATAAGCATATTTCAGTGGAAGATTTTTATTCCTCTAGAGTCTCTGAAAATATTAATAAAGAATTTTATTACACTGAAAGATGGTGCTGCCTTTTGAATCTGTTATGTGTTCCACTTTAGAAAAGGGGAGTTAGCTGTCTGGGCTACAAAAAATATATTAAATACACACCTGCTCTGTTTATCAGCAAAGCTGTTGACTTTCAACCCCACACTGCCCCCTGTTCCTTACCTAGATGATATTGTTCAGGAAAGCAATTACAAATAAATGTAGGCAGATGTGAGCAGCTTGGCAACTTTGTATGCAACTCAGGAATTCACAATAATTCTGGACTGTGTATCTGTATGATTGTGAATACCAGACAGAATATATCCAGTGCTGAAATGCTCTTTATTACCTTCCCAATATTACCCTGGAACAAGGGTTAATTCCTTGTAAAGTATGTAACAGGGATTACAAACATCAGCATTGATGACAAAATGAAGGTGAAGTGATAAGCAAATCAAGCCATACTACACAGTTTTAATAAGAATTGAGGACATATCCAAACCACAGTTCCAAACTAGGTTTTTTGCCAATTTTATTAGCAAAAAGATTACAGCAGAAAGTTCAGAATCACTAGTGACAATGTAAAATTTAATGTATTCTGCATACCTCCACTGGGGAGGGATACTTGGCATTTTCTGAATCTCTGGATGAAACAAACAGAAAGAATTTATAACAACAACACTATAAAATTCTAAAAACAGGACTCCAAAAAAACAATGGTAATACATTGCATTCTGGACAGAGATTCTACCTCACGTAAGTGTGGGTTTTTTGATGGTTATCAAAAACCCCACACTTTGTCATCCTGGACCAAATATATACTGCAGCGTCCTGATTTCAGCTGAAGTATACCTAATTTTCTACCTAGTAAGTGGTACGGTGTTGTGTTTTGGATTTGAATTTTCTCTTTGTTTTCTGTCCTGTTAAACTCTCTTCATCTCAACCCATGAGTTTTACTTTTTTCCCAGTTCTGTTCCCTACCCTGTTGGGGGAGAGTGAGCAAACAACTGTGTGGTGTTTAGCTGCTTGCCAGGTTAAACCACAACACATAGTCAGTCAAAATATAAACATGAATTCAAGAAAGAAAATTCTATGACTGCCTGGACCCTGTAAAAAGAATAGATTCTTTGTTTTCCCATGCATCCCTACTCCAGTTTTGACACTGAACTTTCAAGATAGAATGGAAATTCTTTCTTGCCCTACACAGGTCCAGAAATGTGGACTGAATGGTAGTTTCCTTCCTTCCTTCCTTCCTTCCTTCCTTCCTTCCTTCCTTCCTTTCTGTTGATGCCTGCAAGTGGCAATGTGCTCAACTTTGAGTTCTATTTTATGAAACTTGTGGAGTAAAGCAAAATTTGTACAACCTCATTTTTTTTTTTTTTTTGTATTAACCTCTTTGTCATGAAACCCATTAATTTGGAGATTTAGTCTACCTTAGAGTTGCTAAGGCCACAACTCAACCATCAACCTGTAATTGTGACCTGCAAGGCAGCACAATATCTTTGGATATTTTTAAATGAAACAATATTCTTAAGGTAATTCAGAGGAAGGATTGTGAAATTATTTTTTTCCAATAAATTAATGGAAGTTATGTGGGCTTTCAGGTTTGGACTTTGACATGCTGTGTAACCAGTCACCTTATTAAGCAATGCTTTATAATATCTGTGCACAATAAATGCATTCATTACTGTGTTAGCAGTAAGAAGACTACAGATAAAAGGTTTACACTCAAAGATTCTATTCAGCCTATTGAGAGAAAGCTTCTTCTTTGTACCAAAGGATAGGAGGTGATAGTCTTAACTTTAAAGCAGTGAAAGGAGTTACCACATTGATAAAGGGAATTCAATTGCAATGTAGTATGTGGCCATGCTGGAGTATAAAGCATTTTCAGGTATTTGCTTCATACTTTCAGAATAACAGAAATATTAATTATACCAGGACTTCATCTGACTGCATCTTTCTATCTTTCTCTCTCAAACATGCACACTCTGCTAAGGAAAAATAAAAATTAAGAAATGAAACCAAACCAAGGAAACAACAACAACAAAAGCCTGTTGTCAGTGCTTAATATAGGAATTGTTTTCAGATACTGCAGTACAGGAAAGAGGGAATGAGACTGACACAAGTTGTTCTTTGAATACTGTGAAACTTTTAAATCAGAATTTTTGATTGTCCTGAATCATACTGAGACTACTTAAAACAAATCAAATGCCAAACCCACTGAAAGTTTACTTTAATGTGGTACCCTGATTCTTGAGGTAAAAGATATCAGCATTTTCCATTGCATTGCTAAAGTACAGCTAAATCTGTTATTCTGCCAGCAGCTGTTTGCAATTAAACAGATGTACCAACTGGAAAAACAATATAAAGACAGAAACAAGAAAGCAGAGAAATGACAAAGGTTAGTCCTTAACCCCTTCTTTACTGCACTTAGTATTCAATCTTTGTCCTTCCTGTCATGCACAGTCTATTGTAAAACATTTCTTTTGTATTTGTATGTAATTGTTTTTAATCAACATCCATAATTAGCACTTACTATTTTGTTTAAAATGCAGTCTATATTTTTTAATCTTTATCTCCAAACCCACTATTTTATCTTGTTCTGTGTCAGAATTTAACAAGTACTAAATATTCTTGCAAAAAACCCGAAAACACAATGCAAACCAAAACACAAAACTCATTTAAAAGATATTAGAACAATATTAAAATGTATCAACCACAAGTTAGTGTTTGCATTATGCAGAAAGTATAAATGCTGCATTTGCACAAATAACTTGTTATTTATGCTTTATGGATCACCCCCTTAGGCAACTTTTCATTACAAAGACTGAAGTCAAAAAAGATCTTTGAAAAATCAAATGATTGCTGATACTGACATTATTTCCAGGCAAACTTCAACAGGCAAAGCTAACTTCCTCACATGCTGAACACACAAAAATAAAATATTGTCCAGTTTTGTGTGAATCCCTCCCAGATTAAAAAAGATAGTTTGTAAATGTGTTTGTGTTATGTTTCTCTCTTCAGCAAATGTAACAAGCATTATTTGGCTACTGCTTTTATCTGTATTTTACTGTATTATTCTATATGTGAGGTAATTTAATACTTCAATGTTTCTAATAATATTTTTAAAGCCATCATAAGTTGATTTAAAGGCAGAGATTATATTTGCTTGCTTATATACTTCTTTCACGATCTTTGATCAAAAGAATTAATTATTTGAACTATGTTAGTACTTGCTTGGTGACTTTCAGATTTATGTTGGCATTCTGAAAGTGAAGTATTCCTTGGCAACATCCAGAGATTGTATGAAATTGCTCCCTTTGCAAGTGGACCAAATGCTCTGTTCCACAGTTGTGCCAGTTACAGCAGAAGCTACTGTATGGTGAGGGAATATTGTCATTTGTGTGATGTATGGGTACCTTGAAGCACTTCCTTGGGTCCTTCCACAGAAAAAAACATTGTGAATTCTACAGATCAGTTCATAACCCATAGTGATCTGGCTGTTTGGCTTTAAAACATCAGAGATTTTTGCAAAAAAACCCCTTCTGACTATAAAGGCAAAGGAAGAATAATTCTGACAAAGACACACAGCAAGAAAAATAATAAAGCATCCCACTTAAACTGAAGGTTAAGACTACCAGATATTTTCAGCAGAGATCCCAGAAACAATACACTGAGTTTTCCTCTCACAATTTTTTTTCTTCCCTCTCACTTTCACTTTCCAAATTCCACAGAAGGTTCCTGACCTTTCTCCTTCTGTGAATGTCTTGCAAAAGAATTTTCAGTCTTCTTCTTTAGCCATTATTTGGTCCAGGATTCTGTAATATTTCCCAAAACTCAAATTGATTTTACTTATCTGAGAACTTCCTATTCCCTCTGTTCACCATATAAGGTTATCTTCTATGCATTTGAACACAGCACATTTCCAAGCTCCAATCTTTCCACAGAAACATTATTTTGCCTTTTCTAAAACTTTTTTTGCTGGTCATATTAATCATCTCAATAATGTCTCCATGTTGTGGTCACTGGAAGATTTGACTTGGAAGATATCTGTTGAGGCAAGTCTTACAAATGATTCACCACTGCTCCTTCAGCTACAGTTTGGCCTAGGAAGAAGCTTTGAGGACTGGTCATGAAAAATTATTAAGAAATAGCTCAGTCCATTTCCAGAGCTGAAGTAGTTTCCAGCAGTCCTCTGCTCACTAAGGAGGTGGCTACCAAGTGGTGGGAGGGAAAATTGATGGCATCAACAAAGACAGCACTTTCTTGGACCAGGAGAGAATAACTTACATTGCCTTGTTTAAAATTTCCAAAAAGTTAATATGTGTACTTCAAACAGTATTACAAAGGTAAATGACTTCCTCCAGCACAGTGGAGGAAGGCTATACTTCAGCAAAACTGATGCCATGAGAATGAGATTTTCAGCAGCATATTCTCTTTTGTCTTTCAACCTTTGCCTGTTTGCTTGTTTGGTTTTTGACTTTCCAGTGCTTATTTACAGGTCAAAGTCTGATGTTGAGCTCTTAGATTAAGTGAAATCATAAATTCCTTATATGCTGATACCTACATCCCTAGTCAACAAGGATGTCCTTTGTCAGGAAGATAGATAATTAAATTACCCATCCCCAAAACAAACAAACCTTTTGATCAAGTAAGGCTTCTCAATAGCTTTTGGAATGAGTGGTGCATTGTCTTCTACTAAGTTGTCACTGTCTTTAATGAATTCTCATTATGAAGTGACTTTCTGATGTAGTTAATTTGGCTTACTAATCAGTATGAATTGATGAAGGATTGTTTATAGAAGACAAGAAAGTTTATCATAATAGTTTGACTCAGCATTAGTTGTTTTTTTTTTTTTTTTTTAGTTTTTGATGATTTAATGTTAATTAGAAATGACAGATTACAATAATATAATTGAAGTTTTCTGTTAAAAGAACGATAACAAAGGACCCCATTGCTTTCTTCATTCTTGACCAAAACAGATCTGGAAGATATGTGGGGACAAAATGCTAGATTAGAGTCCAACTTACTTTACTCCAACGCATTCTGATGAACAGGGTGAAGAAATTTTCTATTTCCATAGTATTATTTTAATGTGAATATAGGGATGTAATTGAGTGATTGATTTTTTAAAACTCCAAATATTGATAATATGTCTTGAAAAGTGATATATCAAAAAGAGTATGTAAGGTGCTGAATCATAGTAAAGAAGATTATCTTCAAGAAGATTATCCTGGGAGGTGTTGAAGAAACAAATTAAGGACAATACAGTCACTGGTCACAGCCAACATGGGTTCATAAGGGGGAAGTTCTGCCTGTCAAATGTGATTTCATTTTATGACAAGGTAAACCACCTAGTTGATCAAGGACAGCCAGTTAATGTAATATTTTTGGATTTCAGTAGGGCTTTTGATAGTGTATCTATAGCATCCTTCTGAACAAAATGTCCAGCACTCAACGGGATAAACACATCATGCACATGAGTATCAGGCCCAGAGGCTGGGCACAAAGGGTTGTAGTGAATGGGATGACATAAGACTGGTGACCTGTCACTAGCTGTAAAACTCTCTCACCCTGGGAAGGCCACATACACATGGGGCATGCACATGAGAAGCAGCTGAGGATGGTCATAAACCATCCAAGACCCCCAATATGCCCCCAGACTCATTCCTGAAGCCTTGCACTAGAGCACTGCATGTGATGTAAAGTGATGCAACAGATCCAGAGCTTGTTGCAAAAGACAGTGTAAAACTGTTCCCCCCTCCAGGGGAAGTACCTGGGCATTCCCACCTGGCCCACATGTATCCATTGACCTCTATGTTTTGCGTGACCCTCACCACCAAGACCAGAAGAAGGGAATCAACCGGATGCCATGGGGATCCATGGAGGGGTGATATCTTCTACCTTATCTCTCTCTGTGACTGCCTTTCTGTCTTCCCTCTCCCTCACTTTCTGTTTATTTCTATCTGTCTCTATCTACTTCATATTTGCTGTTAAATAAAATCCATAATATTGACTTCAGCATATGATCTTGTTTGCACCTTAATTTGGGCAGAGGTAACTCTATAACAATTTTAATAACCGGATCATAACAGGTACCCTGTATCAAAGGAAAAACTGTGTGTAAGTCAAGGCAAGATTGGCAAAGTACCTGAGAGAGGATTATACTGAGGGTCACAAAGCAGGCAAATTACAATTATCAGGCAAATCACATGGCTCTGCAAAACCTCTAAGCTGAATGACCAGAGAATGACAGAGAAAGTACTCAAGGGAAATGTCATATAAACTTCTTTAGTGTTAGATCTAATTCCTGAGAATCATACTACATACTTGAGTTTTTAATATATAGCTGTGTTTGGTTCAAGTGGCAAGGCTTTGATATCAGGGGGCTCACGTGTGGCTTTTGTGAGAATACACCAGAAGTTGTCTGTGTGTTGGACAGAGACATTTTCAGCTGGCTCTAATATGGACTTACCACTGGACAAAGCTGAGCACATCAGTGACATAGATAGGACTTCTGTGATAACTCCTTTAAGGAGGGTGAAATAACACTGTGCAATAACAACTGTAAGAAAAGAGTGAGAATATGTGAGAAACAGCTCGGACAACATAAAGGCCAGGGGGGAGGTGCTGAAGGAACTGGAGAAGGGTTTCTTACTTGAGCATGTGGTAAAGACTATGGGGACTCAGGTTGACCTCCTGCAGCTCATGGAGTTCCACAGTCGAAGAGATATCCACACTATGGATAGACTTCATGCCAGAGCAGCCCTGAAGGAAGCTGCAGGCCATGGGAAGTCCATGCTGGAGCAGGATCCTGAGAGGACTTGTGGCCTACGGAGAGAGAGGCCCATGCAGAAACATATTTTCTGTCAGGTACCCACATATGGGCATTCCATTGCTGAAAGACTGTATCCCATGGAAAGAAGCCATGCTGTACCAGTTCGTGAAGAAAGGCATCTTGTGTAAAGGACTCTTGCTGGAAGTCATGAATGACTGTATTCCATGGGAGGAAACCCAAACTGGAGCAGGGGAAAAGTATGAGGAGGAAGGAGTATCAGAGAGAAAGTGTAATGATCTGACCACAGCTCTCATTCCCTATCTCACTGCTCAGGTGGAAGAGGGTATATAGAAAAGCTCTGAGTGAAGATGTCATTGGCAAGAAGGGAGATGCGAGTTTATGGTGGTTTTGTTTTTTTAGTTTTGTTTTTTTTTTTTTTTCCCCTAAGATTTGTTTTTATTATCCTAGTCTACTTAATTGCCAATAAATAAAATTATTTTTCCCCAAGTCAAGTCTGTTTTGCCTATGTTTCTAATTGGTAAGTGGTCTCCTTCTCTTTAACTCAACCAATAACCTTTTTGTTGTTTTTTTTTTTAATCTCCCCACTGTCTTGTTGAGGGAGGGGAAATCATAAAGCAGCTTGGTGGCCACTTGGTCAAGGTCAACCTGCAACAACAATTAGTCATGATAACAAACTGGAACATAAAAACAAACCTATCAAAAAGCACCCTGGTCAACAGATGCAGAATTTCCTGTAAGTTATTTGTCAAAATGTATAATTGAAAAAATAAATTATTTTATTTGGACTGTTAACTGGACCTGCATATTACATTTTTTTTCCCTGTGACTATAATAACCCTCTTTTTAAAGCACAAAGTAATTTTATGCTCTAGATTTTTATGTGTAGATACTCAAAACCTCACTTGTACATGCCACTGGTCTTGATGTACAGTGTATTCTTAAATCTCAGCAGAAGGTACCATAAGTTTGATGACCAAGGCAAGAAAATGAGCATTTAAGAAAAATAGGCTGACTTTGTTCAGCTGAGCTGCTCCAAAATATTTTGTTAATTCATATAGGTAACTACAGCCCTGTCAAGGTTGATTGTCAGGGGAAACTTGGACACCTTTGGATTAGGAAATACTACAGTCACAGCAGTGGACTGTATTTATCTCGAGAAATTAACAGTCTAACCAAACAAAACTGGTTAAGGTGTAAAAGTTGTTGAACAGACAGGTGAGGAAAAGGCAAATGCAAGTCCCAAAATTTACTTTGGAGTTAAAAAAAAGAAAATTATAAAGGAATTAAAACCAAAAGTAAATAAATTAGCAAGAGAAAAAAGTGGGCAAGGGTTGTATGTAGAAAGAATGTACAAAAAAGGGTTTATGTAAGGTGTAAGGAAAAGGACTGAAAATTATATCAAATCAGAGTAGCAAAAAGAAAATCTGAAGGAGTTGGACGTGGCATTGCAGGATGTACTGAATGTCAAATCTCTCACTAGGTTGTTTTTTTTAGCAAAATTTTCCCTGAATGGAAGAAAGAAATTATCTAGCTTCTGGGTCCCCTTTCTTTGCTCTCAGGCTTCCCAGTTACATAATTCTTATAGTTTCCACAAAAACATTGAGATAGAGTATCTGTTGAAAGCCCTTATTTTATCTTCTGCTTTTACAGAGGTAAAGGGTCAAGTTAAGCATGGACTTCAGACTTAGTAGCTTTTCTATGTATCATTAATCTGGAGTTTGATATACATTGCATTTTGAATGACAAAATTGATCAATAGTGTCAGTCTTTTAATTTTTACCAATGAAACAGCAACATTCTGGTGGCTTTTCTAAGTTCTTGATATGGAAGATATATAGGTGGTCATACATGTAAGATTTGAAAAGACAGCAGAAAGTATTTTCTTAGTCATCTTGATGGCTTCCTTCCTATTCTTACACAAATATGTCTTATGTACTTGTCCTGTCTCACTTTTAAACTAGTAAGATTTGTTCTTCCAGAACCTCACTCTTCTGATCTCCTGCCTAAGTTTTCCCATTTATACCCATTTGTTCTTGTGTCAACCTTGTCTTTTAGTTTAAATAGCTTTCTCCTTCTTTAGCATTTATCTACCTCTGAAGTATTTATAGAGAGCAATGATATACCCTATCAGACTTAATTAAGTTATTTTAGTCTACTCTTACAAGATAAGCTCTTTTTTCCCTGATCATCATAGCAGCACTTCTCTGCAACTATTGCAGTTTAATTAATCTTTCTTAAACAGAGGCTACCAGAACAGTGTGTGCATTATTGCAGAGGAAGCCTTACCGGTGCCTCATCTAATTGCACTACCACTTCCTTATCTCTAGCAGTAATACTTCCCTTCATATATTCTAGGATTTCATTTGCTTTATCATCATCTCATGCAATGTTTTATATCCATATTCTGACTGATTAACCTACAGCTGAAAATTACAGATGTAATGTTTTGTTCTGTATACTTCCACCTCTGTTTTAGACATAAGCAAATTGGACTTAACAACAGAAAAATGAAATATAAAAATTATATGGATAAATGTCCATACTGTATAGTTCAATGCTCTGTGTCTACCCTTGTATCTGTTGCAATTTTACAAAAAGTTTATTTTTTAATTCCAATTTCCACACGCTGGAACTTTTCCTCAGTTGTGTCCAATGTTCCCAATGATGGTAAAATCTGAAAGGTTCAATGCTTTTGTGGTGACTAGAGAAAAAGATTACTTGTATAGTTTTGTTGAAAACATGTTTGCATATGACAATAAGGCTGTAGTTCAACAAATTATTCAAATATATGCTCAGTGTAAAAGAAAAATATTTCATTTGTCCATGAAACAGAGGGTTGAACCCATGAATTACTATCAAGTACACATCCTGACTTAGGCCAGGACAGGGTTAATTTTTGCAGTAGGCAGGATAAGCATGGCTAGAACCTGAAGTTATTCTATGCCATCTGATGTCATTTCTGGGGGCGGGCAAAGTAGCCCCTTTTAAGTCATGTAGTGTGGTGTGGTGAGGCATTGTCGGGGCTCCCATGTGCTGTAGTGATGAGCATTATGTGTGAATTGTTTGCTTCTCTTATGCACTGTTATTAATATAGTTGCTGCTACTGTTCCTTTCTTATTTCATTGCTGTTTCCAGTAAATTGTTTTTATCTTGACCTGAGATCTTTAGCTTTTGTGACTCTAATTCTTCTCTCCATCCCACTGCAAGGGGAGGGATAAAGGGAGGGGGGAGCAAACAAGCGGTGCATGGTTTGGAATTTTCCAATGGGAAGAGTTAATTGGGAAACACCATTCCTAAACCACCACAACACATTACAAATTTGGCTATCACACAACAAAAGGTCAACAAAATGGTCAAGTAAGTATGTTATTTCAGTCCCGACTTAGAAATTAATATGAAAGGAATAATTTTTAAATTGGTTCTTTAGAGCAATTTTTGTAATGGGGTCTTTATCGGGCAGCACACCAGCTGTAATATTCAGCTTCTCCTACAGTCATGGCTTGATTAAACTTTGTACATGCCAAGAGATCTTACCATGTAAATCTGTGTTTCTGAGAAGTATTGTTGACACAAGCCATTACTTCCAATTACAATGAGACTCAATTAGTAGCTATCATGACAAATATGAAATTAATCCTTGTCAGAAGTGCTTGGGATGTCAGAAGTGCATGAGTGGTCTATGGTCTCAATTCTTACTATTAAAATTACAGCAAAGAAATTAGCTTCCTATGTCTTAATCCCATGGTTTTCATGAACTTTACATTTTTCTCCATAGATGTTAAGTGGTTGGAATTCTTTGCTGTCTTAGTTAAATATGTTAAGAGAATGGACTCATAAATTCGACTATTTATACTTCACACAAACAAGTAGAGGACTATTTTATTTAATACTACTAGAACTTGGACTGAGAGCTGACAGAGGGACAGAATTTTGTATCTGCAGTTTTAGGATTGCAATATCCCTTTGTGAAATCCATGAATTGTTTTGTATTTAACTTGTGGGCTTTCTTTTTCCTGATGTCATGTACAAAAATCTTCAATGTGCTCAAGTATTACAGCTGACATTTGGGTAATTATGTGAGGGATTATTAATAACAACACAAAGGTATGCTTATACTTAAGGAGATGAAAAGAGAACAAATAGAAATAAATTTCAATAAACCAATCTAAGACATTCCAACTGGAGACACTAGTTGAAATACTTCCAATTAAACCTAGCAAAATGAGGCTACAGAGACAATCTTGCAATTGGTATTACGAGTATTTCAGAAAAATGGAAATGTTTACTTTTATGTCTTTTGCTGAAAAATATTTACATGGAGGAAGGAGAAAAGGTGTGTTTAACCAGAGAGGCAAAAAACTATAGGAGCTTTTTCAATGGACTCTGAGTATAGGTTTGGCAAATGACTTTGAGTACACAAAAAACAAGCAGGTAAGTGCTCTCTTTGTTCACTGGGGATAGAGCACATGCTAAAAGGCTCAAAGAGCAGCTGGACACATTCAATTTTACACAAGCAAAGCTTTGCAACAGAAAGGACAGAGAGGCAGAAGAATCGCTTGACTGGGAGTCTCAGTCTCATGATGCTTTTAAGAAGAACTGAGCCAAGTGATATTAGTGAGGACTAAGCTACCTTTCTTTTATCCTTGAGAGAGAGAATAAACTAGAAGAACTTCTGTGGGTCTGTGTAGGAGACCACAAAATTGTTCATGAAATCACTGCCTTCTCTTGTTTGTTCATAGTAAAGTATTTGCTTAAGTTTCTGCAATTATAAATTGTAAATTTTAATTTTTTTTTTCAAAATCATAGTGATGTGTTTGAAATTTTTTCTGCTTTGGAGGTAGCTAATGGTATTTGTTATGAAATCTAGACTTTGTTTTATCTTTTTTTTGTAGGAATCCCATTACATGCTCCAATGTATGGGCAACTGAACTGAGCCTTCCAATGATAACACTGTTCAACCACAGTCTCCATAGTTACATCAAAAGGATTGAAAACTATTTAACATTGTTTGCAAAACATCAAGTCAAACTGACTGATTAATAAAGAGAAACCACCTTTAGAAAATAGAAGAGGTTTCTCCTTCAGAGAAGAGGGGATAAGCTCACTGCAGCTAAGAGGAGCTCTTTTGCACATCTTGAGACAAAAGGTTGTGCAGTTCTGAGGCAGAAATTGGACTAATACTAGAAGTGCCACATTTCTTATGCACAGGTTACATGTCATTCTAGTTCTGAATTGGGTCTGGAGGAACACTGACTGGATCAGTTTCTGGAAGGCAATGACAGAAGCAAGATCTTTCTTGTTTCTTTGCTCTTTTGTCAGTACTTTCATTTAAAGAAAACAGATTTTCTGAAAGGGAAAAAAGGGTTTAAGAAACACTAACTGGAGGACTAACTGGAAACAGCTGAATCTAAGAATGTCCCTCCATTCCTGAGGAGACAACGACTGAACTCTTTTCTAGTCCAATTCAAAAAAGGAACCTAGTGTTCCATGGTGAGAAAGCCCAATTGAAGGCGAGTGTAATGTGGGAAGCTGTTATTTGAACAAATTATTTTGCTCAATTACATATATGTGTTCATAAATAAGCCTAAAGGGCCAAAACTTTGCCAGCTATTTTAATGTCTTTTTTTTACATTACTTGGGGTGAAATAAAAAAAATCTGTTTTATGTATGTAGTCTTCCTAATAGTCTTTATTTCAGAATAGGATTAAACAAAGGAAACAGTACTCAATATTTCTTTTCTTTGGTCTACGTAATGCTGTTCCTTGATTCACAGAATCCTTGAGATGATAAGGTGGATGCCTGAGCCCAACAACTGCCGTGCTTTTTAAGCTTCTGGTGTTGACTCAATGCTTGCATCAGAGTAGAAGAAATATAAATATATATTTTAAGATATGGTGTCAAGTAAAATGTTTCTTACTTGAAAAGATGTATCCAGGGAAACTAGAAAAGAGTCAAGATGATGAATGCTTTTCTTGCTAGTTTTGTTTTACTGCTTCAAGCTCTAAACATGGCAATACATACATGCATTGAAATTTTCCATATACATTTAACACATAAATTTGAGTTTTCAAATAAATTATAAATAACAAAATATTGTTTCATTTTAGTTTTTAGCATGAGTAAAGAACAGCTACTAGTATATCCTTTTCATGAAATAAGATTAGTTGAACCTTAGTAAAAATAGAATGAAATCAGCAAGATAATAAGAAAACAGAATGTAGGATTTTGTCTATATTCTGCCTAAATAATCCAGTAACAACCAAATTCCCAACCATTACTGAATACTGACATGTTTTAGGAAGACCACTCTAAATGGGCAGACACAACTGTACACTTTCTGTTACAATCAAAACTCCTATCAAAGCACTAAGCAAGCAGTAGGCATCCATGTGGCCAGATGGATAGGCAATCTCTGTCAAGAGTAATATAATCCTGTTGTTTTCTGAATAGCAGCCAATAATAATTCACTGCCTTTATGTAGAAATGAAGTTTAGGTTATTTCTAATTTCTGATTAATGTTCTGTGAATGGATCTTTGGCCAGTGTGCTTTGAATCACATGTGGCCATGAGGATATAACCCTTTGATCGACTTGCATATGGATCTCATTAGGAACTAGTGAAAGATTATTTACAAAATGCACAAAGAAATAAACTGGCCCCAAAACAAAATAAAATTTAAAAAAGTTGTCCTTTGACAACAGAGACAAAAATGTGTAAGCAGACCCATGCTGAGCATGTAGTCAGCTGCTTAGCTTTCCTCTTAGTTTGGCAAAATACTTGATTAGTGATGAAAATTGAATCTGCAGGTATGTAGACACCGACCATCACTTAAAAAAAAATATTCCATGCTTTGACATATGGATCATGTAACTGCCAAGAACACCTCCTGTCTAGCTTTGGTGCAAGAACATCTGATAATGGGGACAGAGAGCTTGCTGAAGTACACCAGAAAGACAAAAAGACAATAGAGTTAGTAGCAAAATTGCATTGCAGATACCCTTATGAACAGTAATTGTGTTGACCTTTGAGAGAAAAAAACAAGTGCTAATAGAAATATAATTTTAAAATTTGTCTTAAGATTTGTAAAGTGGCTTTATCTGAAATTTAAGTGGAAACTCTGAGTATTTTTGCTAAAGAATTTAAAGCACATATTGAAGCATTTGTGACAGAAAGTGTAATGGATTCTTCAGATCATAGCAAAGTCCTACCTTTCTGAAGACAGTAAAAGAACTAATTATAAGATTTATCCTTTTCATAGAAACTATAACCAGAATGGAAGGTGGATATTATTGTGCTTAATTCAATGCAACTGAACAATGTGGGAGTTTTTTTAAGGAGAGAATCAATTGTAAATAAATAATGAAATCTATTAATACATATAATAATTTCTATAGGGATACTGTTTTATTATTTTGTCATTTGTATTCATCTTTTTATGGTATTTATAGGCTTTTTGTCATAGCATGATCATCTTGAATTAGAGTCATGCACTCTGAAGTGTCAGAAGGAGACTCATCTACTCATCTTAGTGGTCTATATTTGCTGAGTGCTAATGAGCATTTTGCTTTGGATTTCACAAGACAGGTCCCTTTCTGCTGACAAATTAAAGTTACTAGTTACAGTTGCAGATGCTGAATGAATTGTAGTTGTTGCAATTGCCAGTGAAAAAGAAGTTGACACATGAAGAACCAGTATATGCAGTTTAGATATTAAGATACAAATCCCATATCCACTGCTCCTGTTGAATGGGGTTGTCTCATACCTTGCCGAAGAAACTAAATACCTCTGGCAGCTCTCCTCGGTGTAGTGTTGGGTCACACAACAGAAATATCTACTCTTCATTCTAAGCATGGATCCATGCCTTCATTCACACTAAGGCTTGTTTCTTGCCCTTGGACCAAGATCAGAGACAGGTTTGAAGAGACTCCCAGGGAATTCTGGGGGAGAAAAATTGGATCTTGATCCTAGTCAGAGTGGGGATCCAGCCTGTCTGTAGGGTGTATAGTCCTGCCAAACCACAGTGTATCCCATCTGTTTTGGTACAGATGTCAGGTGAGGACACATGATGTTCAAAGGATTGGCAGATGGAAGACGTAGGTAGCTTGAAATGTGCCATGTACTTGTTTATAGGCAGCAGCATCTGAAATGGAAATGGAAACACCTTACAGGCAGTCAGATGTGAATGCATTCAGAGAGGTCAGGAAGCCCAGTTGTTGTTTGGCCAAGGCTGCTAAGCACAATGCACACTCAATGCAATTATTCTAAAATGAAGTAAGAATATCCTTTGTGCATAAAAGTGCTGTCTATAAAAGCCTATTTTAAATTAAGAAAGAGGACTCTTGGCATTAGATAATTTGTCGCATCCCTGCAATTGATGTCATGAAGCACTAGGGACTCAGCCTTTGAACTGGTTTCTCTAAAGCACTTCTAGAAGTTAAAAACCTCTAAGACATTTTAAAAATTGCTACTGAATTGTAGTATTTGGCCCAGTAACAGAGATTCTAAGAATCTTACATTCAAAATTAATTATTTTAGTTCTTGGCATTTTTACTACTTTTGCGAGAATATAACTAGTCACACTTTATTTAGAAAGAACAAGACAAGGAGCAGATGGCAGAATTATTTATTTCTGCCATCATAGTTTCTTGACAAGAGTGATTTTTTAAATCAATATGTTTTCAGTGTATTCATCTGATGCATACATATATTTATGCATATAATAAATCCTAGGTGTGTGCAAATGTGTACACACCTGTATTTGTGATTTATTCACAAGATGTTATTCCATCTATGATTTATTCCCAAAATGTTACTTCAGAATGTCTCCAGGTTGACAGTTTATTAATATTAATATATTCCAATTATATCATATTATTCTGTTTATTAAGAAATGAGAAAAATAATATTCATGAATTCCAAGGCGACAAACAAAATGACTATTGCTGTTTTAAATGAAAACCAGCAAAAGGTCTTTTGGGAAGTGTTTTGCACAGAGAAGAAAACATAGATTTTTACTATTTCATGACAAGCAGCAACCTTGTCACTTACTTTAAACATGACAGTCCTGCCCAGGACCAAAAAAAAAAAAAGAATTAGCTACACAAATAAAGAAGACTTGAGAATAATATAAAATGTCTTCTTATTTTAATGATACAAAATTATTTAAAACCCTGTACATGACATAAATAAGAAATTGCTCAAGCAAATATAAGACAATTAGAGAAACTAGTAACATCTGAATTTCTAACAAGTCTGGACTGAATTTAGCCTTTTTTTAGGTTTTTTTAAATTTATCCTACTTAATGGAGCCAGATGAATTCACTGGTGAGGCCATGCCTGAAGTTCTGTGTCCAGTTTTGGGCCCCTCACTACAAGAAAGACATTGAGGGGCTAGAGCATGCCCAGAGAAGGACAAAGGGCCTGATGAAGCATCTAGAGTGAGTCATATGAGGAGTGGCTGGGTCAGCTGGGGGTGTTTAACCTGGAGAAAAGAAGGCTCAGGGGAGACCTTATGCTCTCTGCAATCATGTGAAGGGAGGTTGGACTGGTGGGAGCTGGCTTCTTCTCCCAGGCAACCAGTGACAGGACATGAGGAAATGGCCTCAAGCTGCTCCAGGGGAGGTTCATGAAGAAATTATTCCTGAAAAGTATTGTTAAATATTAGAATGGGCTACCCATGGTGGAGTCATCATCCCTGGAGGAGGTTCAAGAAATGCCTGAACAGGGCAGTTAATGCTATGGTCCAGTTGAAAAGGTGGTAATTGGCCTTGGAGATCTTTTCCAACCTAAATATTTCAGTGATTCTGTGAATTTTGCTGTGTATCGATCTGTTTCTCATTTTACATTTTTCATGTATATAAAAAAACATGAAATCATTGGCATTAGTAGTAATAAATGCAGCCTTCAAGGAAATAAAAAGCTTGCACAAGTAGTTTTATAACATGACATGTATGTAGAAATTTTATTGAAACATAATTTTAGCTAACCGAATTATTTTAAATGGATCATTTTGTCTGAGTAGTTTTGCATGAGTAGTTAAAATTGCTGAAACCTTAGGCCACAAGCTTCAAACTCCCGCTTAACATACCATGAACTGTTGTTTAGTTCTGTAGAAGGAGGCCCTGAGACCAAAGCAAACTGGAAGATATGGAAGCCAGCGCTGTCAGCAGACGCTGAAACCAGTCCAGATAAGCAACAGATAATGGCCTTCCAGAAGACAGAGAAAGAATCCAGTTAGGAACAAAAAAGATTCCAGAACAAAAATCAACACTGGACCAACATTGCAAGGTGCATGAAGAGCTTCTGAGGATTGGAACTACAGATGTAAGGCTGTAAAGGCCTTCTTCTTAGGAAATCCCTTTCCTTGGATTTCCTTCTTCTGGGTCACTACCCAGAGGCAGTCAGATAGATCTGTTTCTACCCCTGTACTTCCCAAATGATTTGGAATTAAAGCCTGAGATTCATCTACAGAATTTCTAGGGTAGAGAAAATTCATTAAGACATTTAGAGCAATGAGAAGCTTCCTCAACAAAAGATGTTCAGTTTGACAGGTGCTTGACCTTTTTGATAAAATCAGAGAATCACAGAATCATTTAGGTTGGTGTAGCAGGCTGACTTTGGCTGGATGCCAGGGGCCCACCAAGTATCATTTTTCTTCCCACCTGGACAGGGGAGAAAAAATAAGATGGAAAATGTCTTGGAGGTTGAAACAAGGCAGTTTACTAAATAAAAAGTGTAACTTTGCCTGCGCAGAAGCAAAGAGAAGAAAAATGTACTTATTCTCTTCATGTCAGGATCAATCAGTAAATAGAGCATAGCCTCTTTCGTCTCCTGATAACTCATTGTTTGGTGGTGCTTCTTGGGCACCTGTCCCCTTCTCAGGCAATGCTGCAGAATCTCTGCCCTCTGCCCAGTCCCTCTCTTGCAGGATTCCTGGGTAATTGGATTTTCCCATTCAGGCCTGTTGTGTAATCAATCCTATTCACTTTATGCAGCATGGGTTGCATGATGTGTTGAGGGGAAGTTGCCTTTGAAAATCCAGTCTAGCACCAGTAATTGTGGTACCAAGAGGAGATGTGCTTCTGTCTCAACAACTTCTGAGGCAGCTCAAACCCTCTCACAAGCTGCTAATATATATTTTCCTGTTGAATTGTAGTGGGCTTCTGATCCTCAATAAACCCAGCTCCAAAACCCTAATGTTTGACATAGGATTTCTCTTGATGTTTTTTGCCAGAGACTCCAGGTGAGATCCTGCTTCCCAGCTTCAGTGTAGAGTATATTTTTCATAGCTGGTTCTGTCTGAATAGGCCCAAGAGGTACCAGACAAGCTATTTCCTGTTTGATCTGCTCAAAGGCCTGTTGTTGCTCAAGGCCCTGAAGTGATTCTTCTTCCAGGTCGTTGTACAGAGGGGGCTCACAAGCTGACTATAACCTGCAATATGCATTCTCCAGAACCCCTCAAGATGTAGGAAAGCTTGTGTTTCCTTCTTGTTAGCTGGTGGAGACATGGTTCCTATTTTGTTAACCACATTCATAGGCACAGGATGACGGTAGATACTATTGTTTTACTTCCAAGAAGTGGACTTCCCATACAGGTCCCTTCACCTTACTTTCTTTTATGGCTAAACCAGCTTTCAGAAGAATTTTTATTCTTTTCTTCCCTTTCTCAAAAACTCCTTCTGTTGTATTGTCCCACACAATGATATCAATCATGCAAGTGTTCTGGAGCTCCACCCTGTTCCAGTGATGGATCAGCCCATGGCAAATGGTAGGGCTGTGTTTCCACCCCCTGGAGCAGTTGGCTCCAGGTGTATTGCACACCCTTCTAAGAGAAAGCAAACTGTGGCCTGCAGTCTGCTGCCAGAGGGTTTGAGAAAAACGTACTGGTAATGTCAATTGTCACACACCATTTTGCTGCCTTGGACTCCAGCTCATACTGAAGTTCCATCACATCCATTAAAGCAGCACTCAGAGGTTGCATGACCTCTTTCAGGCCACAATAATCTCCTATCGGCCTCCATTCTCCATTGGACTAATGCACTGGCCATATGGGGCTTTTAAAGGGTGAGCAGGTCATCACCTGCTTACTGCTTGGCTCTCCATTTGACAAATTAGTTCATGGATGGGAGATACAGAGTTTTGGTTAGTCCAGCATTGCTGCTGGTGAACTGTCCTGGTAACAATTGGCATTTGCTGGTCTTCAACTTGCATCAGTCCTACAATGAAGGGAACTCCTTCAGGAGAGGCCAGGCATGGGGGACAACTGTTTGATCTTCTCTGTATTCAGAGTAGCTACACCAAAAGCTCATTGATACCTATTTGGATCCCTGAAGTACCCTTTCCTCAGGTAGTCCCTTCCAAGGACACAAGTGGCCTCTGGGCAGGTCACATTGGGGTGCTTTTCCCACTTGTCTCTTGTTAAAACTCACCTCAGTCTCTAATATAGGCAACTCTTGACATCCTCATGTGCCTCCAGAGATCCAAATGGATTCTGCACCCCTGTGCCTTGATGGCATCAGTGTGTATTTTGCACCAGTACCTACAAAAGCTTTATACTTCTGTGGATCTGGTGTGCTACACCATCAAACCCACACAGTGCAGTATGCCTGGTCATCCCTTTCCTCCTCCTGGCCAAAGGCAGGCACCCGGTATTCCTGTTCCTGCTCAAACTATTCATTGTCTGACCTTTTTGATGCCAGACAAGATGTCACCTCACCAGGACCAAAGGAGGCAATTTTGGTTCTTTGTCTGGGAGATCACTAATTGACTATGTTCTTTTGTTTCTGGGCAACTACACTGACAGCCTTCTTGGGTGACCCCTTCACAGCGCTCTCCCCTCTGAGTACACAGGCTTTCAGCTTAAAGGTAGGTTCACCGTCCCACTTCCTCATGTTTTCCCTCAGTCACAGAGAAAGAATCAAAGTGTGCCACATGATGTTTACCTGGGGCTTCCTTTCCCTCTGACTGGGGCAGGAGAGGACCAATCTCTTGGGCTGGTCCAACAGCTGAAGTCCTGGCCCATAGGAATGTGGAAGCACACAGCTTCTTCTATGTTTCGAAGCCAGGAGGATGCCACCTTTACAGCTGGTGTACCCATTTCTGTGCAACAGCTTTGCTACCAAGCTGCTGAATGCAGGGGCATTTTGAAGCACCTTCCTCCAAATGGCCATTGAGCAACAGACATCCTCTGGATCTTTAGGGGTGTTATCTCTTTCTAGTTTACTATAGATGACTTTCAGCACTAATACACTCAACTACAGGATACCTTCATCTGCAATGGTCTACTTTCCTAAGAAGTTTGTGAGACCTTCCCTAAATGGATATCTTCCCCTCACACTTGAGAGAAGATGTCTCCAAAAACTACAAATTGCTTCTTCCTTCTCAATTCCTCTTTCAATTTCTCAATTTATAGCAAGGGATCCCAGCTGTTTGGCTTCATGAGCATCTAATTGCTGACTGTCAACACCATTATCCAGCACTGAAGCAGCCAGGCAGAAGTCCACTCACCTGGCTGGAGGCTGTAATCTTTTTGCAAGTCTCAAAGTTCTGATGAGGTCGGGGACTGGGTAACTTTGGTATTCTGTTTGATTTGTCTCACTCCTTTCAATTAATTTGTTGAAGGACCAGCTCTGACCCCTCCTGTCCTGATTCTCCTGCTGCTTCTTCTTCCTCCATTTCTAATCAGTGATATGGACCTGTAACTCACCTTATCCATTTTTTTCTTTATCACTATTGGGGCAATTACTGTAGTTGTTATCTCAGGCATGGTATCCTCAAATGCAGTTTGGATACCTAATTCAACTACAGTCCTCTGAGAGTACTGAACTGTGGCTCAATAGGCACAGGACAGGCCCCAGTAAAGGAGGAAAAGCTGCTGGTTTTCACTGGAATAAATAAGGCAACCTTTTATCAGGTGATGCCTCAGCTTGTCAGGATTGATTACCTTTTCAAGTGTAAAGTCCCAGGCAATGGGAGGTGATAACCTCCCTAGGAACATGCCAAATCTTATCACACACCTTGCCACCCAGGAACTGGACTCCTCAGGGTACATTTCAATATCTCCATACCTAAAGTTTGTTTGCTCTTACACCAGAATGACACCAGATTCCATAAGCCTCATAGTGTGCCAACAATATTAGTTAATATTATTACCTATATTAAGCAGCTTAAGGATGAACTATGACCATGGGAGCCTGCATTACAAAATCATTCACATCAGTCTCAGGTAGGAAGAGGGAGGTGTATTCCATCACTGTCCACAGAAGATAGCTCCCCCAGCACAACAAGGCCACTGGTCTAAGCAAAAAGCACAGAGCTATTGTTTGTATTAGTGTGTTCCCAAACACAGCAAAATAAAGAGATAAGTGGTGCAGCCAACAAAATCTGTGTCTCACACAGGAGCTTGCTACTCAATAACTATATCTATATCTCTCTCTATATATATATATATATATGTATAACTGCATTTGTCTCACCCTGCATTACGCATCAAAAAGGACTGTGGTGAATTGACCTTTGCTGGACACCAGGTGTCCATCAAGTGGCTCAATCACTTCTCTTCCCAGAC
The DNA here is from genome assembly GCA_020086605.1 of Lanius collurio. Lineage (NCBI taxonomy): Eukaryota > Metazoa > Chordata > Aves > Passeriformes > Laniidae > Lanius > Lanius collurio. The sequence goes on from JACBWW010000005.1 coordinate 33,697,644, forward strand.
GAACAGGGGAGAGAAAAAGAAAATAAGATGGAAAACAACTGGTAGCTTGAAATAAGGCAGTTTACTAAAGCAAAAGAAAAATTTGCATGTGCACAACCACTGAGGAAAAAAATAGATTTATTCTCTCCTTCTCATCAGCAAGTAATGTTCAGGCACTTTCTAGGAAGCAGGGCTTCAGCACACATAGCAATGTGCTCCAGAAGCAAACATTGTAAGTAACACATGCCCCCAATTCCTCCTCCTTTCCTTAGCTTTTATATCTCGGCTGATGTCAAATGGTGTGGTATAACCATTTGTTCGATTTGGGTCAGCTGGTCCCCAGCCTAATAATGGCAGGGGAATGTTGAGACACAGTTCTGATGCTGTGCTGATGCTTTTCACCTGCAACCAAAACATTGGTGTGTTATCAAAACCTTTCTACCTACACATGCAAAGCACAGTACTAGTGAGGGCTGCCATGGGAAAATGAACTCCATCTCAGCCAGAACCAATACAGTTGGAAGGAACCCTTAGATAATAGAGTCTGAGCATTATCCCAGCACTGCCAAGCCCACCACTAAACCATGCCCTTAGACACTAAACCGTACCTCCTGGGATGGTGACTCCAGCACTTCCCTGGCAGCATGTAACAATGCTTGACAATGGTTTCTAATTTTTTCTAATATCTGAACTAACCTTCCCTGGCACAACTTGAGACCATTTTCTCTTGTTTTGTTACTTGTTTCTGGGGAGAAAGGGCCAACTCCCACCTTGCTACAACCACCTTTCAGATAATTGTAGAGAGCGATATAGTTTCCCCTGAACATTCTTATCTTCAGGCTAAACACCCCCAGCTTCCTTAGCTGCTCCTCATAAGACTTGTGCTTCAGATCCTTCCCCAGCTTCATTGCCTTTCTGTCAATGAGCCCCAGGACTTCAATAACTTTCTTGTGGGTGAGGGGCCCAAAACTGAACACAGGCCTCAAGGTGCAGCCTGGAGAAGCCTGGATGTAGGTTATTCACACATGTAATATTTGCCTTTCAGTCCCCACTATGTGATACTGATAAATGTGATGTGTCTCTCCAATATAGTTCAGGTTGTCTGTTGGTGCACAGGATAGGACCAAAAAAGAATTAATGAAAAAGTTTCATTCTTTGTGCAGTCATCTACTGTGATGGTTAACACAGCTGTCCAGAGGAAGTAAGTAATTGGTTAAAAATATTCATAAACAAAAAAACCCACCTTGTAAATGATGTCATGTGGCTTTTACTTTCACATTTTTTGCTACTGAGGTGGCAGCCTGTAAACTTTACTTTGCTGCTCTCATTTTTGTGCTTTCTTCCATGTTCATATACAGCAAGAAGTGACTTCCCTCAGTCCTATGCCAGATCTGTATTTTCTGCTTATTCAAATTCTTCTAAAAACATATTGCTCTCAATGAGCCACTAAACAAAAGCCTTGCCTATCACATTGATATGATGGATCTGAATTTATTTAAGAATAAATTATAGTCAGCACCTTTGAAGATGCTAATCTACTTTCATTTTCCCTTTAAAAGGCTGAAGCATTTTGAAGGGTCATGTAAGATCATGCATCAAGCCAAATGCAATTCAGTTCTGAATGCTTGCCCCATAATCCTCTCTACTAAATGCCTGCTTGAAAGGCCATGCTGAGCAGGAGAGGGACATGCCAAGGAAACATGTGGAGGCCTGGCACTTTTATGGGCTTCAGGATAGGCTGAGCAACAGCTCACAGCTACACCTCCTTGGAGATGGTTGTATTACAGGACAGACAATTTTCCAGTCTGAAAAAGTTAAGCAGTTAGTGTTACTTACAGATGTCTCTTCACTGGTATTGGGCTGTGCAGTTGTGCTGTGTACAAAAATAAAGTCCTTCCAACACCCTTTCACTGCGTTGCAGTGCCACAGGCTTCAGGCTGCTTATGTAAAACTCATTATAATAGCAAAAATGGTATTTTCTTTTGGCTACCTAAAGGTCAAAGATGAGTGACTTAATTATGAGACTTTGAGTTCTGTTTTGTTTGTTGTCTTTCCTTTGGTTCACCTATCTCAGGTATAAAATGTATTATGTAGGAGAATGTTTTACATTTAGGAGTTCTCCAACCTGAATATCTTTATTTGTGCTTATGATGACAGGCTAGTACAGCTCCATGCAACATGTGAACATACACTCTGCAGGAAACGCAATGGCTTAGTCTTATTGAACAGAATTGTATCAAAGGACCAATTTCCACATTTCACTGACTTGACATTTAAATTCTTCAATGTGTTAACAATGTTAGAAATTACTACTGCAATGCAACAGACTATATTTATATGCTATGCTTGGATTTCAAAAAGAAGGTGTTACAATAACAGTCTTCATTTGTCATTTTCCTGGGGCTTAATGATATTTGCAGGTTTTGTCATCTTGGTTAAATGTGCTTTTTTTATAATTGGATTGGTACAAAAACCTTATTTCAGGTTACAAATCCAAATGTAAGTTCTGTAAACAGTATGTATTTGAAGCAAGTTTTGCAAAATAAAAATAAATTTAAAAATAATCACTGTGTGAGAACTGCTATTTAAATAATCCAGGCAGTTAAATAATTCAGACAAGCTTTTTTATTTTCTTAGTATCTAGAAGTTCATAGCAGAGAATTCTGAAGACTCAGGTGATCTCCCATAATACTTTTTTTAAGTCTTAGATTTTAGAGTTGCTAATTCTCTTTTAACAAATTTATTTTTACTTCTGTCACAACTGTGTGTCTGCACCAGTCTTTTTCAAAGTGTCTTTTTTAGGTTGTATTTGAAATTTCAAATACTGTCATTTACATATGAGCGTTTTTAGTTCTGTAAAAACCAGTTCTAATTTTTTAATCTTACAAAAAAGGCAACTTGGGACCTGCTTGAAATTTAAGTTGCTGTTATCAACTCCTATGCATTTTTCTACATCCAGACTAATTAAGATCATTGTTTGTGTAAAATAATAAGCAAAATTCCAGATAACTTATTAAAACTATTTATATTCATTATGTTAATATCTATAAATATAATGCTTCTACCAAGTGCAAGAATTTAAAATCTTATATTTCTCCTTCTGATATTGCTCCATGAAATATACCAAGCATTGAAACTTCAGCTGTATTTCATTATCTTACTACCCCAGTTCCTGCTATTCCTGCCTGAAAAAAAAAATAAATAAAACTCCAGAAGTAGAAATCAAGATTAGAGATATTAGGACGAATGGCTGCTAGTGTTAGCAGAAGAGCAGTATATGAATGTATGTTCACAGCCTTTGGTCTACTCTAGTTTTAATGCTTCATAGATTATCTTTAAGTTCCCCTCCAACCCATCTATGATTCTACATGTATTATCAAATTCCACAGTAAAAAATGTAATCAAAAAAATTCCTGAAGACTTTCCTACAGCTTTTCAGGAAATACAGATCATTCACAGATTCAAGGGGAATTGCTGGAGTCATTTAAATGCAACAAAGCCTGGATCCTCCAGTATTACAGCTATTGATCAACAGTGAGTCCACAGCATCAACATTTCTCTTCCACACTTTGTCCCTGTAACAAGTAGGCTAGGAACAGGCAAGATGCTGGAAGGGGACACAGCTGGGACAGATGTTACCAACTGACCAAAAAGATATTCAGTGGTCTAAAACGTCAATCTCAGCAATAAAAAACTGGAGGGGTGGTGGTGTACTTTTTCCATAGTATCAGTTTCTTGGAGACTGACAGTGCACTGATCTTCTGACCAGGAGGTGGTGAGTGCCTTTGCATCCCCTGGTTGGTTGGTTTTGTTTAGCTTTATTTGTTCCTTTGTCTTGTTGGTGGTCTCGGGTTTTTCTTCTGTTTCTTTTGCCTGTTAACTCATCTTTATCTTGACCTATAAGTTTTTTCAGTTTTGCTCTTTTGTTTTTTTCTTGTATCCTACTGGTAGCAGTAGGGATAGGAATGAGCAAGTGGCTGGATGGTGCTTAGTTGCAGGCTGGGGTTAACCCACCACCACAGAGGCACAGAGGTATTTTTATATGCCTAAGAAATTATACTGACAATAGTGATGAATAACCAAAAAAGAGGAAAAAACTAAACCCCAAACAAAAGCAACTCAAATTACTTAAATCTGTACAAGGGAGCTTTTCCTGATTGCTTCAATCCAAATGTCTTCCCGAGTAATGATACAACCACTGCTCCCTAACAGCAAGATACGAACTGAGGGCCCCATCTCCAAAAGTGTTAACAGATATGTGTGGACTGCTCTTTAAAAGCAGCCTTGTTAGCACCTTTGAGACCTCACAAAGGGGATGACTCCCTCACTGACTCATCAACTCACTCACTCACTCACTCACTCACTCACTCACTCACTCACTCACTCACTCACTCACTCACTCACCAACTCACCAACTCACTCACTCACTCACTCTATACACCCCTTAGCTGTTGGGGAAATGCCACTGAAGGCTGTTTTAATGACAAATCAGCCAACACAATTAGTAGAACAATAATGGATGGTCATCTTATAGAAAAAGCAGAAACAAACCTGAGAAAGTTGCAAGGATGTTGAGAAGAGAGAGGGACAATCACATGGCTTCTGTCTTGTTTTACCAGCAGTGTGCTGGGATCCTCGTGGTGCACCATCTGTGGTTCCATCCATGACAATACAAACCAAATTATGAAGGATTCTTTGATGGCACTCTACCTGGCTATACTAAAAAATATGTATAGGTCACTTGCAGGCCCTAGGTGTTCTGATTTTAGGCAGAGTGAAGTGCCTAAATAATCTTGAAAAGCTTAGTATAAGAAGGGTGAACTCTCTTGAACATATCCTGACTATATGATTTAGACCAAAAAATGAGTACAACAATTTCTCCTATTTTTTGGTGTATTTTTCCAGAGGTAATTTACCCAGCTATCTCTAAAACAGAACAAATTATGGAGATGTAAAAGCAATAAAAACAAGGGTGATTAATCCAGCCTTGGTGGAGTTTAATACTTTTTCAGACAGGGTGTTTGGTTTTACAACTAACACAGCTTACTCCTTTTCTTTATCCATACCTGTTAATTTTATTTGTCTTCTATACACTTGATCTATTGTAATAACCACAGCACTGTATTATGGCACACTAGCTATTCAAACATCTTTTAGATGACAATTTTTTTTGTTCTATCAGAAAGAAACAACAGATCACTTTGATACACAAGAATGTAAATAATTAATATCTCAGATGTATAACAGAAAAATTTGTATATTTTTTTAATTTTATGTCTCCATCAAAGATCAAAAAATGTGACAACAAAATTAGTTTTGGTCTACAGAGCAGAGTTGCTATGATACATATTTCAATGCAAAGAAATTTATTTTTCATTGTTCTTAGAAAATCACTTACAGTATTTGTTTTAATCACTTTCAGATGAATGTTACTTTTACATAATAACACCAAGTTTTTGTGGATTAAAGTCTAAAGTGAGGTGAGCACAAATGGTCAAAGGTTCCTGGTAAGTGTCCCCATGTTTCAAGTATTCCAAAAGAATAGATTTAATGAGTGTAAACTGGATGTCCTCAAGAATTTTGCATATGAGGTGGCTTCACTGGGTATTGAAGCTGAGCACTAAGACAAGATTGTTAGTCATGCAGAACTGAAGTAATATGGCAATTTCTTCTTAATTGTTAGCTAAGGGCTGTTAAGAGCTGTATTTGATATATAAATTGACTCACTTTGTGAGCAAATCGGAGCCCTCTATGCACAAAATTTTGCTTAAAAAAAGTAAAATATCACCCATCTATTTCACTATGCTACTGATAGGCTGTGGTGGGTGAGTTATCCTGAGTAGGATAAAATTTTCCTGTAATTGATTTTGTAATTGCAACTTCCCAAAAGTCAAACGAATTATAAAACACATTAAAAAAGGGTGCTTTTTTGTAACTGGGGAGGATAAAGTTTAAATGCTCATCAACAAGACAAATGTTAGCAGAAAATAGACTCTCAACAAAGAAATGTTTAGAGTTCAAAACTTCACTATCATTTGTAACTAGACCTCCTACACTGGATTTTTTTCTCCATTGTTAAGCCATTTTTATTAGAAGCCTACACAGGATTTTAAAAAATATGCAGTGGGCTGTGACTGGGGAAGAGAGATAATAGCACATGGCAACATGACAGTCCAAGAGGCTGAATATCATTAAATGTGAAAAATTTCACACAAAGACTGACCTTGGTGATTATATTTTGATTTTAATTGAATTACTTAAAAAATTTTAAGAAGTTTTAATAATAAAAAACCTCTTATATTTTAGATTTGAAAATATCTCTTTACATTTTCTGAATGTCATTTAACTACTCACATCAAAGGTCCTTCCATTTTGATGTGAATGCTTTCTAGATCCATAAAGTTCTGTTTGTGTCCATACCCAGAGTTATCTAAGTCCTAAGAGAGCTGAAGTTTGGCATTTAGCCCAGATCTAACAGTCTGTACATTAAGCAATTCTCAACCTAATATAAGAGAGGTTTTATTGAGGCTGAGGGGTATGAATAAAACAGTGCTCCTGCCTGCGACAGTGGATTCAAGAAAAACTCAGTTCTGCTGTATTTTACAGCTCAGCTGAAGGCTCATGTAGAGGTGATCACTTAAAAGCATTTTGGTAATCCTTCCTTTGAGGATATTGGAAAATATTGTGGTTTATTTTCTGCTTTTGCTACATATCAGACGTGCTGTTCTGGATTAGATATTAATCATTATGACATAAACATTTCTAAAATACTGCTATATGTTCACCCTTTCTTTGAATCAGCTCTGTACAAGATATCATTATTCCAAAATCAGTAATACTGAATAAGAAAGACACAACAAATCCAGCTTCACTGAGCAGTGCTATTGCTGGGACATCACTAAAAATTCTGCCCTTGAAACCCCTTTTTCCTTCTAAGGTCTGATATATTTTGGACATAACATTCATAGTATAGGGGGAAAAAAAGACAGACTAATTGAAGGAACAGTAGCTTGGAATTCTCTCCACCTTACCAACTTTCCTTATAAATAAGGAGTTTTTTCCTAAAGTTTTTTTTTTTTTAACTCCCATCAAAAAAATTTCATATCCTTTTTGAACTAAGGAAAAGCTTGAAAATCATATTGTGGGTCTGTCTGCCAATACTAGCAGCTTACACAGTTGAAGTAATGCCAGAAATAACTGAAATTGTAGTGAAAATCTCTGTGCTCATTGTTAGAATTTTGACTACTAAAATGAGAGGGTAAGTGTTGCTACTTCATTGAAACAGAAAAGATTAACCTTGACAATGTTTTTAATTACATTTGAGAGTACAGATCTCAAGTGGAAGGAGATATCTTCCCTTACGCCCAAGTTAGATGGCTGAGCTTACAAAAGTGGGAAATACTCCTATTCTTAGACATTTGCAGCTGGTTTATTCAAGCCCTTACTTCTCTGCCCTATCTTCTGTGGTTATACTCTCTCCCCACACACACATTACAAGATTATTTTAGCTCACATGTCTACTTGCATGGCCTCTTTAGGGATTCTAGGCAATTCAACCTCTGGTCAGCACTGTTGGGACGTAGAAATTGCTCAGGTATTGCCCTGTTCTTCCCCAAGTTCCTAACTGGATCCAGCTTTTTATCTCACTCTTCTTTCTTGTTATTTTAGATGCACAATGTTCATTCAATCACTCTAATTCAGAATGCAACGAATATGTTTTTCAAAGAAAGTCTCATAGTTTTAGGAGAAATTTGAGGTTTTTCTTTGTATGTGTGCACCATATTGACTACTGCTATAAAAAGCCATTAGCTGTCCCTAAATCTAACATGAGAAGAAAATTCAGGATCCCTCATTTACAGGAAGCACTACATTTCCTTTGCCTAAGAAATTTTAAAATTGAAAATTTATTTTTTTTGGAAAACTGGTTATATTACATTGTTTTTGGCTTGATTCATCTTTGTGTACAAGGGGACAAACCTATCAAATTTTAAAAGTGAAAAACCCAGTTAGCCTGCTTTGCTAAGGACTAAACAGGTGAATGAAGACAAAATAATAAGATCTTTCTTCAAAGCAGATAAATAGCTCTGCAAATTATTTTAGAGTTGGATCATCTAATGTAGACTATTACACTTATTTAAAAAGAAATAAATCTATTAGCTTCTGAGACACTACAAGAAGAGTTATTGAAAAAAGATGAGGAAAAATTCAAGCAACAACCAAGTATAAACCTGTTGCTCAAGGTCTCCCTTACTTCAGCAGATAATCTGGACAGGAGAGTTAAAAAACCCAAGTACACTCAGATTATTTCATTTTAAGTGGATAATTCAAGTAAAGTGATTCCCAATGTCATCATGAAATAGGTAAAATACAGTGAGAAATAAAACGTACAAACCAGAAAAAATTCATGGCTATAAGAGTACTGGATGTGCTGCATAATAAAGACAACTATAATGAATTAATTATGTGAAAAGTTCCTCAGAAGTCATTTTTGCAATATGTAGAAGATGACAGCAAGGAAAGGAAGAAGAGTAACCGAGGAATAATAAAGTGATACTGTGTGAAGATACAGCTGGCCAGGAAAAATGGTTCTGCATTAATTCCTTTGTAAATTTAAACTCTTTTTTACCCTACAGTTTCATCCTGGCTCTTAAAGGTTATTTTAAGGACTAACTTACACATTTCAAAAGGGACAGAAAAGAACACTAGAAATGAAAGAAGATCAAAGAACCATTGAGGGAAAAATAATGGTACCCTTTTTTTCCTGCAAACAAAGAAAGTGACACCATCTAAGCAGTATAAATACAAGCAATTGCTGTCATCTTTGGTATGTTCTGTTGCTGTCTTTTTGAGAAGTTTATAAAATAATAAAATAGCTAGGGGCATCTGAACTAGGTTATATTAGAATAATAAACTCAATTAAATAAACTATGTATGAAAATATCTTGGGGACACAAAACGACTCTAAGCTCTAAACTACATTCCAACAAACTTAGACCAACATTTACACTGAAGGAAAAAGTACAAGTGTGCATGAAAATATCAACTGGAAACGTATCCAGAATTACATTAATTATAAAATACTTGTATCAAGAGAATGGTTTACTTGGTTTAGGGAACTTCTCTTAACTTTTGTGTAAATTCTCAGTCAGTTCTGAGAATTTACACATGAATTAACTTAAAACGAAACTTAGCCTATTTAAATGTAGATCACTGAGTAGCAGTAGAGGTCTGGGCCAGCTCAGCCCATCCTGATATTTCTGTCAGCAGATTGGGAAACCACAGGCTATTGCACAGTAATGTTTGTAAACTGTGAATATTTATCAGGGAAAGAAGGAAGTACAAGTCTAGTTGGGGGAACAACAGTGTAAGGAGGTCAGGGAATAAATTTACATTTCAGCCATACACCTGTTGATAAAGCTGTAAAATCCATGCTGTGTGTAAAGGATATGGGCAACCTACATTCATCCACCACTATCAATCTCGTAAGGCTGGAAAAAATTAATTGTGATTTTCTTCTCCAGGGTAGAAGCTCTTCTCTTGCATTTATTCTCATGCCTGGCAACAAATGTATATCTCCTGGTAAACTGCTAATTGTGAAGAATCTGTCAAAAGTAAGGTCGTTTTGTAAGCTTTTGTGTAAAGGGGTTAAGAAAGGTCTGAGTTATTGAAAAAGTTAATTATAGAACTGCTTCTAATTAGATCACATGGTTCTCTAAGGAAGCACAAAGATGTTGAGGTTTGACATTTTGGCCCCATACACAGACATGCAACCACATCTAGCATAAGCAAAGGTTTCACCAGGATGAGTAAGATGGATCTCAGGAATAAAGTGCATTGCTGACAGAACTGTGGATTAGACTTCAGTAAAGATTTTTCACTGGAAGATGTGACTCAGATGACCTCTAATTGCCATGAAATAAACATATTGTTTAATTCAAAAATGACTGTTGAAATAGTAGACGTTTATTTTCTAATGAAAATATTTCAATGAAACAATGACTACGTTTTTTAGCACTCAATTATTGTTGATACAGTGCTCTTTTGATGATTTTTACACTTTTGATATTCATTAATTAATTTGTGTGCTTTGCAGTGTATTTCATGAGAAATATAGTGTCGGTAATTTTATTTTTCATGCCTTTTTGTTATATTTAACATATGGGGCAGACATTTACAATGATTAATCAGTGCCAATTCGTAGAATTATTTTGGCTGGTTCTGCAACCTGAATGTGTGATTTTATCCAGAAATAGTACCACAGAAAACAGAAGTACAATGCTAGCTTTTCTGTTGAACAGAACTGCTTCCACGGAACTGGAAAAAATAATGTTATCAATAAGAAGGTGAAGTCAATCACCCTACCATACATTGGTTTAACTAAAATACCTTACCCTGCCCTGGATATTTAAGGAATTATCTGATAAAGATGTAAATTTTACAATGGAATTATGGAACTTTCAAGATTTAGACCTTTGCATGTTTCACACTGTGAATCATTCCTTTAAGGACTTGGTGAAAATACTTGAGCTGGTGCCTTCAGTGGCAACAGCAATCAGCTCCTCAATCATAAATTGGATTACCAGGCTGAAATAGTCCCATTTTCCAGTGGCTTTTTATCAGCATTTGTAGAAGCTCTATTAATAAAAGGGAGTAGAATGCTACTGAGTAGTAGCAGCACCATAATGATTGGTCTGAATCTGGGAAAGTATTGATGTGCTAGACAGACATCTGCTCCAAACTGTTTTGGAATCAGATTGAACAGATTAGGAAAATAAGCAAATGGAAACAGAAATCTCATTCCTAAAATAGGACCTTGGAAAAAAAGAAATTTTCAAAGAAAGAGAACACTCTTGTCAATTCTGTTTTATTTCCAAAGTAAAAAATATAGGACAACTTCTAGCTCTAGATATAGATAGCTGATGGGAAATGATGGAGAAAACTAAAGAGGCATTCTTGATCTCATCCCAATAAATGGGGAATTCTTGATTTCCATGGAGCCATAATTTTCTCTTTGACATTTTTCCATAGGAGTTTCAAACTGGCTGACTTCAAGGTAGTTTCTTCCTCTTTCTTTCATGATACATTTAATTTAAAAATGCTCTGGCAAGCAAAGATGTGGAAAAAGATTGTTGCTGGTCAGCAGGAAAAATAAATGTAAAAATTGTTTTCATGTCCATGCAAGATACATCATTATATACATCAGATACATACCAGCCAGCTCTGTGAATTCACCATTCAAAGTGACCCACTTAAGCTCATTGGCTTTGTTAAAACTGTTTTATCTATAGTTCATAGTTTAACCTACAGCTGGAAGTTGAGGTGATTGAACACAGCCAACATTTATTAGGCATCAGGGTCTTATAGTCTAGGAACATTGAAATAGAGAAATATCATTGAAGAGTGAAAAACCCAGCAACTCCAAACCTAAAACCAACAAAACAATCATCGTATTATCTACAGCTCTACACTAGCAATGAAATCAGAGATATATCCCACTAGACCAACTTTTGCTCTTCACTTTCTGCAATTTTCAAAACCAGTTGTTTATGGCAGAATTTAGGAGAATGTGTTTTTTATTTAAACACACCAAAAGTTATTATAGAATTCCCATTACCTTGAATGTCACTGGAACAGATTTGTGAACATGTATAGACTTTTTAAATTTGACCAGAATAATAGAAGAGATTAGTCTTGAGTTATAAATCTAAAAGCTTTTTCAGTGAATAAAGCCAATAACTTGATTTTGGAATTGCTTAAAAGACCAATATTTGGGTAGAAATGTGCACTGATACCATTAACTTATCATTGAATTTTTCACCAGTTATTGAAGCCTGATATTTTTGAAAATAAATCTATATACAGCTTAGGCATTTTTGATTTTATTATCAGCTTCATCAAGCTAATAATTACATATTTGCACAAGTTCATTAAGATTTATCTTTGTTTAAGATGAGACAAATAGGTGTCTGAAGACAATATTTGCTCAGATAGCTGTTAAAGGACTGATGATAAAAAATCACACAGCCTGTTGGTGTGATGGTTGAAGACTAAGAAGCTTTACTTTTTCTCTGAAGAAGGAATGTGAAGAGACACAGAAATAAAATAAGTTCAGCTACTAGTTTCATTGCTAAAAACAGAATTGAGAAATTGAAATATCTTATGTGATAACGCAATCTTTCTGAATCAGGAAATAGCTAAAGTAGGAAATTACTTATTAATATTTTATTATTTTGTCCATGTAATTTCAATTTCTTCTATGTGCAAAAATTTAGTTATATTTACTTCTACTATCAGAAAATACTGATGGGAAAATATAATTTACTGTTTGGAAATCTGGTACATAGTGTGTTTGTAGCATGACACTGTAAGCACTACATTCGTCCCACTGCCTATCGGTCTTCTGTCACAGTCCTGGTCAAACTCACCCTTTTGAAATTCAAGGAGGGAGTACTCTGGGTAAGCCACTCCCTTGACTGTAAGCAGGACTAACCTTCTTTAAAAAAAGAGATTAAACTAACTTTATGGGAATCATGTACTATATCTGTAATAGGAAATAAGACAAGGCCACTAGACATGGGACAAAATTTTTCTCTGCTATTTAGCTCATTTACCCTTCCAGTGGGAAAGATCTTTGGCATGTGTTAGCTCCCAAACCATATCTGGGCATGGCTTGTAAAAGTACAAACTGGTACAGATGTTAACCTTACAAGGAACTATTCTATTAAATTAACAACACAGATGAGTGTGTCTCATCATCTGAGTGCTCCCAGGCAGTGGCTACTTTACTTGTATAGGCACTGCCAGAACATGGATAGAATAATAATCCCAAATGGGATGTTATTGCAGGAACAAACAGGGGCGAGACAGTAATTTATACACAGATATTGATGCCCTCCCAGTGTAAACTCCTACAGACAGATATAAAACACTTTCTTTCTTTTCTTTTGAAGAAAGAAAAATACTAGAAGAGATGTCTTATGACAAATATATTTCTATACCAAATGTGCTAGCAGAGTGGTGTGGCAGTTGACCTTAGAAGATGACAATACAAAATTCAACATCCTTGTAGGGAATCACTGCTTGTGCAAACTCTCAGCTGAGACAGAGCCAAGAGACAAGGTGTTGTGTGGAAAAACATGGATTTCTGAGAGGATGCAAGATATTAAGCTGTACCTACTTCCTTTTTCGATGTGTGGGAAAAGGACAGAAGGACACCATTAGAGCACCCAACAAACTTTGGAGAGAAACACACCTGCCAGCTAAATCTACACAAGCTGAAATTTCTTTTCCAAGCAATGGACATAAAATGGATATGAAAGAAAGAACAAAAGCATGAAGTTTAGAAGATCACTCCAGTCATAACTAGAGGATGCTGCAAAGCTGCTGTGGAAGATTCCTCCTCTAAAAGAGATTCACAGTCAAAAATCTCCACATGCAGATTGCCTGGTTGCCCCAGGCTGCTCCACCCATTCCTGAACAATTCCACTCATCCTCCAGGGCTCTTCCATGGCAAAGCCAGTTGGCTCTGCCTCGCATCTCTGCACCAGTCCTACCCCACAATATCACATGAGATGTGACTTTATGAGTCCTGCTTTCTTTGGTCCTTCAGTTTCTTATTTCCCCATATACTATTTGCTGTGACAAAAGACAAGCAATGCATCAGTTTTGCTCTCAGAGAATGCAATAAGAGTATTAAATTTCATTAAGGTTAATTGTATTCCTATGTCATTGACAGTTGTCTGTGCTTGTTTTCTCAACTTCCAAGAAGGTGATATAAAAGCTGTTGGTAATCCATTGTGCATGGTTTGACCACAGCTACAATTCAACTTGATCTTTTTCTGCTGAAAATTGTTGCAGGAGGGTTAAACTTTCACCACTGAAAGGCTCTGTATAAGAAGGGAAATAGGAAAGATTTGGAATCCTTCAAGTACACATTTTTATAATGTGAAGTGGAAATCTGTTTTCAGATTTACTGTAAATCTATACAGGCATGAAAATAGTTTTTGTGCTTTGCATAATGGCCCGTGGCTTCTTAGGTGACACTTGTTCACAGCAGTTAGACTATCTAGGATTGCAAAACCAAAAGGTGTAGCTCTTGTCATGTGAACCTTTATCTTTTGTAACATTGAAGTATTTCTGGAAAGTTAATAATGGCTCACAAATCAATGCCAAATGCACAGTCTAGACTTCTCCCTCTTCACAGTTTGTGAATATTTCCAGGCTGTAATTAAACCCTGCACTTTCTTTTAGTGTCCCACTAGAGCACCTCATCATTCACTGTACAGTTTTGACACAATTACCAATTCTGCTGGCCTGCCAGTATCACCCTGTCCCTCAGGAAATGGTTTGTGTAGAAAGGCATAAGCTTCAAAGAACAAACTAGATCTGGAAACATCACCACAATCACTCTCAATATTACTCTAGAGTCCCACAGAATACTAATACTGGTTCAGTAGCATAATGAATAATTAAACACAACAGGCATTGTTTTAAACATTCGTCCAATGTCTTTGAATCTCAGCAGAAAGGTGAGTATATCAGAAGCACGGATCTTTGAAGGACCAGTTTCATCATGAATGTTAGTTGAAAATTACATACTAAAAATATGATACCATAAAAGTATATCACGTTTATAGGATGGAATTAATCTGCATATATTGTTAAATTTAATAAGTATTTTATTTTCTTCTAGTAACATTCTTGTATTTTAGCTTGTTGCTTGGCAACACTATTTTTAGATATTCAAGTAATGTGTATCTTTGCAAATTAATCTCTGAAACATGGTTGCTGAATCCTTTCTAAATAGAGTTTTTCATGATGCTGAAATACAAATCAATATAATAGCCATCTCTCCAGTATTTAAAAATGATGAGTAGAATGAAAAAAACTTTAACAACAAAACCACACATTTTATAAATCTGCTCTGGGGCATCATTGTCTGTATGTCACCACACACAAAAATTTAGAACCACAGAACTGTGAAAGTAGTTTAAGAGTCATTATTAAGACTTACCAATGTGTTGAACAGTTGCTAAAGACTCTCAGATAAGCTAGCAAATGAAATTTTTGGCTATAGATGTTTATGGAATATGTGACCAAAATGTTTAAAAATGTAAAATTTCATTATCACTGGCAAAAATGCATGACTATGCAAAAAAATTTTGAACTATTATATTGCAGAAGTATATTTTAAAACTAATCATGATTTTTTTTTTTTTATTTTAATTACTTTTAGTGGAACAAAATACAAGCTAAGAAAAAACAAATGCTGTATTGGAAAGAGTTAATTTCAAAGAAGAAATTAAATGGTAATATAACAAAAGAAATAACTTGTATTTTTTTATTGAAGATAAATCTGATTATTTTGATTTACTTTTAAAAAATTCATATGCATATTCATGCAATTTATACTGTGCAGTATTTTAGATAACTACAGCCAATATTTTGATGTCACATAATTTTTATCTATGGAAAAAAAATTACCTTAAAAATAAAATGTATTCATATGAATTACTGAATATTTATAGATCAAATATTTTATAATGTCAGTTTTCTGTTAAGCATCTAATATTAGTCAATATATTAAAAATACAAGCGTAAAAATTGTATGAGTGACACAATTATTACATTATCAATTATGTTTTAAGTTTCTTTTAGAAAGATGATAATAAAAATATCACACCTTGTGATCCTCATTTAAAAACCTTAGTTAATGCAGGCTTCAGCCGCGCAACATAATTTTGAAGAAATCGGTGAAAATGAAGCACATCGGTTGCGTGGTGTTAACGTACAGAAACTTTACCAATCCCATCGTGTTTTACACTGTTGTGATCTCTTCACCATAATAACTAAACAAACAGAAATTATGCAAATGATGAAAAATCAGCAAATGATAAAATCATAAACAAATGTTATCATTGGTAACCCATCTATGTGTGCTTTAAGAAGTTTACATGGACACATAATGTAAAACGGTTAGATTTTCTTTATTTTGTATCAATACAATTTCCAACACTTATAAGAGTTACAGTCCCTTTATATGACCACTTTCTTCCTTGAGATTGTAAGCCATCACTTGAAAAGATACTACTACCTTATATTACCCTATGTATGACTTACAGCACAGATGTGGAGATATTGAAATGATATTATTTTGGTCTCTAACTCATAGTTTGGATCTGAAAAAGGTTTTCAAAGTAACAAGGGAATTTAATCTGTGTTTTGAGTAAGACTACTAACACGCTGAATCAATAGATGAGGAACATCAGTGCTATTGTATTGCCAAATATTTCAATATTGTTTCACAAACATTTCTTTCACAAAAAAAAGGTTACACATATATGATATATATTTCTCTATTTCACCTATTTCTGACACCTTTTGCTACATAATTAAGAAAATCAAGAAAAATTTACTGTCAGCTGTATGCTACTTTTCATATTGAATGTAAAAAAAGCTTCACTTTTGAACATACATACTTTGAACCAAGTCTTTTGGGATAATGATGACTATATTAGTACCATGGGAGAAACAACTAAAAAATGCCTTCAGAGGTTGGGGGAAAGCTCTTTTAGCCAGGAGAAAGGGAATAGAGATTTTTATTTCACATGTACGCTTGCCTATCCAATGCACCTCAATACCTCTGGTATACCTCAAGGTCATAGAATCCAATCTTTGAAAGCTATAGTGTCAGACTCCAACTCTTTCTACAAATAAACACATGAAAGCTAGAATAAAATTACAGTAGAGGTATGAATGCAGAAAGTGAAGAATGGGACAAGATAAAGGGATTCAAATTTGATGATCCTATCTCTAACTACTATGTCAAATTCTATTTCAGACAATGCCTTATCAGTGTCCATTAATCTACATGCTTCTCCCAAAACAAAGGATAGAATGAATATTTCCAAACTATAATATGGCAATACAGTCTCACACACTAATTAATACTTCTTATTTTGCTGAAGTAAATCTACCATAAAATCCTACAAATGACTACATTTCCTTGAAGAAATTAATAACACATGTAGGAGTCACTCATTACAGACACTAAACTTTGTAAAGGCTCTTGGCCAAGTCCTGTAGAGCTATAAGGCTGAGGTAAATATTGCTTTAACTGGAAATGGAAATGGCCACGTAGGATGGGGGCAGAAGATTAAAAAGATTTGGAAATAAAGTGAAGAAAATAAGAAGTGGAGTTAGGAAGGCAGATGGGCAGAGAGGGAAGGCTCACAGGGTGATGAAGTGCAGAGGTGGTACTAGAGGCTATAAGAAATATAAAAGACATACTTGAGAGTTTCCTCCACTTTAAGAGTTTTAATGTAATAAAAGACAATCAATTTTTTCATGTATTTTAAAACACAGAAGAATATCCAACGAGAAACACTTCCACA
Organism: Lanius collurio; assembly: GCA_020086605.1. Taxonomy (NCBI): domain Eukaryota; kingdom Metazoa; phylum Chordata; class Aves; order Passeriformes; family Laniidae; genus Lanius; species Lanius collurio. The sequence goes on from JACBWW010000005.1 coordinate 33,715,016, forward strand.
TATGGATACATAAGAGTTGGGTTTTTTGTTTATTTCCAATGCACATAATCTATTTATCTTTTTCTGTTCTGGAATGTGAGCACGTTCTGTCTACATGAAAAGAGAAGGATTCACATAAAAAAGATTTTGCATTAAACTCACAGTATACACAGAGAGGGAGCAATAGATGAGACAGAAGCTGGCCATATACTTCTACAGTAACATATTTGAGACAGCATATAAATTGTTTTCTTGTTGAGAAATACGGGTAAATAATCTTCCAAAAGAAAATTTGATTTTTTTTTCACAGGCAGAAATAATATTACTAGTAGGAATTGAATTCTTTTTTATATAAAGAATGTTCTAGGTATGTTTTTTCTTTTACTGTTATTTTTTCTGTCTGTCTTTTGGGACAACTGGTACAAACTCCACTCTGAAAGGTATAGTATTATATGCAGAAGTTCAAATTGTGTCCTTTTTTGCAGATCTTAAAATTATGAAATAGAAGTAAGAAGCGTGAGAAGAATAAAAAGTAATAAGATATCATTGAGCACATTATAAGTATTTTGGTAGAAAGTAATTAGAACAATCTGCTAAAGTACAAACCATGATGCCTTTCTTGTTTTCTCAAGAGCTGCACAGCACAATCAGGATCTTCATATTCCAGTCTCCTGTTGTGATGAACAAAGCGATCTCAAACCAAGTGAAAAACCACTTACTACTATACAGTCAGTTTATATCATTGTCAGAAAATGGATACAAAATGGTCAGCCAGACATAAAATCTCACTTTGTTATTCCTTGGGTCAGATGAGTTTCAAAGACCAGAGGTTAAACAGAAAATAACTTCAGTCATTTGATATGCACTTGCTCAAATAACAGTCTTTCAGTAAATTTTGTTCCACTGGGATTAAAAAGAAACATATTTGAAAAGAGTAATTTCAGTGTTACACCCAGACAGCAACTAAGCACCACTCAACTGCTCACTCTCTTCTTGTGGTGGGATTTGGGAGAAAACTGGAAGGGTAAAACTAAGAAAACTTGTGGGTTGAGATACAGAAAGCTTAACAGGTAACGCAAGAGCCACACACAAAAACAAAGCAAAACAAGTAAGCAATTTGCCACTTCCCATGGGTGGGAAGGTGCTCAGCCATCCCTAGGAAAGCAGGGCTCCATCCTAATGGAGACCAGGGAAGACAAGCACCATCATTCCAAATGTCCCCCTTGCTTCTTCCTCCTGCAGCTGCCTATGCTGAGCATGATGCCATGCAGTATGCAGTATCCCTTGGGCTGGTTGTGGTCTGCTGTCCTGTATGTGTCCCCTCCCCATTCCTTGTGCACCCACGGCCTCCTCACTGGTGAGGTGGTGTGAGAAGCAGAAAAGATCTGCTCAGTGATAAGAAAAGTATCTCTCTATAATCAACACTGTTTTCAGCACAAATCCAAAACACAGCCCCATACCAGCTGCTACGAAAAAAATTAACTCTGTCCCAGGTGAAAGCTGCACACCCTTGAAAATCAGTATTCATTGCACTTAAACATTACAGTTATAAACTTGTATTAAAATACTTAAATTCCTATCTATCCTATGCAAACAAAAGAAAACAAAAGAAAACAAAACAACACCACAGTCCTTGGAAAGATAATAGTAAACAGTTTCTTTGTAAACTAGAATAAATTGTTTTGTTGCTGGTCTTTCTCAATAAGTAAAAATGCTTTACAGATCAAAGTTATCCAGCAATTAAGTAGCATACTTGAAAAAAATTAATCATTTGTTTCAGCAAACAAGCTATTATTCCTTATTCCTTATTATTTTTCTGCTCTTTTTCTCTTTTAAGTGAAATTTTTCATCATTACATATGACAGGTCTTATGGAAAAGGTGATCTTTTTAATTTCTTTTTCTCAGAGTTGCTTCAAATTGTGGTCACTGTTCAAGAAGATGGAAGATCCATGAAGAATGCATTACCTGTTGGGTTGTGCAATGTTGCCCTTTTTCCCACTCAGAAATCACAGCTTTGTGTCAGTATGAGTTTATTTATTATAGTGCATAAAAAAGCAAAATCTTTAACTTAGAGTGGTCATCCTTTTCTTATGTATAAATTGAATAGTTTTTCAAAGGCCTCACTATCATTAATTTAGTGTGGAATATCAGGAGCAGCAAGTCCCAACATTGCCAATCTCATTTTTCTAGCATGACAAAACATTGCAATATCTACAACTCTGTTAAAATATAATCATCATTTAATAGCTGCATATGGATCTTGTTAGCCTTAGGTAGTAAGCTCTCTACAACAGTTTCTGTTGTATCAATTCATGTGTAAAAAACATGTAAAACTCATAAAATTACTGATTTGTTATATTTATTTTTTTTAAGGTTTTGATATTCATGATGGCACACCTTATCAAATGCATGACTACCTCCATGATCTTATGACAATAAATGCTCAAACATGGTGTTTGTATTTTTTTCTAGTACAATGAAATATTTGTACTCAAGAGTACCCCAAAACAATGGGGACAAAATTTAAGGGTCTTTTACATCATCTGTGACCTTGAAAATTACCCTGAAAGTAGGAGGATTTATAAGTTTTTCCTGTTTATATTCTTATTCTTCTTACCTTGATACATCTTTCAAAACTCAGAATAGGATTTAAGTGATGGATCTATTAGTCCTTAGTATGGAGAAGAATATTTTTCTTGCCACCTATGCTGGAATGATAAATGGATCCAGAAACTGATATAACATTGGAATAATAAATATGGTGCAACAACAACTGAATCTCAAAAGAGATGAAACCTAAACTCCAGTAGCAAATAAAATTGTAAATATTATTGAGATAAAGATGCCCTCTTTGAGATCTACTGGGTTTTGGATTAAATGTTTCACCCTGCATATAAATATAAACAAGATGGTAAAAAATGCTTATTTTTCTGTTTTACAAGTGTGGCCTTTATCTCAGATGGCAATAAATCAAATCCTTGTAGGGGAAACAACAAGAATAAGAGCTCAGCAGTGTGATAACAGACCTTCAGAGAACTGTCTTAATGGCATCAAATACAATACACTCAGAATTTTTTAAAAAAGAACACTCTAGGATATTTCCTTTTTTTAAACATACCAGCAACTCCAACTAGAGGAAGCACCCAACTTTATTTTTGGCCTAGAATTAAACAATTATATTTAATCAATATAAAGATAACTTTTGCAATTTGCAATTCCAAATTAAGTCATTATGAGAAAGAAAAATTGAAATCTTCTCTCTCAGAAAGAGTCTCTCCTATACTCCTGCATGAATTTCTCTCTCCATGTTTAGCCAGGAGTCTGCTCCAGCATGGACTGTTATGATCCAAATATTGGAGATGCCTCTGCCCAAATTAAGATGCAAATGAGATCATATGCTGCAATCAAATAGTACAGATTTTATTGAATAGAAAATGTGAGGGAGAGAGAGGAGGACAGATATAGGAAAAAGAGAAGGGCATAGGAGAGAAAAAGAGTGACAGAGAGACAGGTTAGGTAGAAAGATGTCACCACTTTGGATCCTGACAGTGTCCTGTTGGTCCTCTTCTTCTGGTCTTCTCAGTTGTGGAGGTCCCATGAAACAGAGACTTCAATGGTTCATACATGTTCAGGTATACATGGGAACACCCAAGCAGAGGGGATGTGGTGGTGCAATTTTACAACTGAGTCAGTTTGTGTAAGGGAAAACAACTGACAGGATAGAAAACACCATCCTGGCTCTGCTGGGTCTGCTTCTTGTCAGCCTCTGGTGGTGGATGTTTACTGGCTCTGTCTTAAGCAGAACAGAGGTTTTGCCACCAGACATCCAAAACCTCTCCTCCTCCCTCTTGGTTGGAGGGAAAGAGCATGCAAACCTGAGAAAATGAGGCTGTGGCCTGTGGCCTCTCCCTGGTGGACCTTGCCTTGTTTAACTCTCCTGAGACCTGAGATAATTGAACAATGATACCAGCCTTATCTCAAGTTCCTGTCAGGCGATTTAACACACAGTCCAAATTTCTGAAGATCAAAGAGGCATATTCAGGGAGGATGGACCTTGGTGGTCACAGCTTCTTTGTACAGTTTGCCATAGTGCGCAAAATCCTTTGATGGTCTTAACAGTCTTTAAGACAATTAGGATTTTCAAGTCTCTTCTGTATCCCACAGAGTCACGGCTTCCTTTGAGCATCCACCTGGGCCAGCATGGGCTCCTCCATGGGCTGCAGGAGTAAAACCTGCTTCACCACGGTCTTCACCATAGGCTGCAGGTGAATCTCTGCTCTGGTGCCTGGAGCACCCCCTCCCCCTCCTTCTTTACTGACGTGGATGCCTGCAGGGTTGTTCTTCTCACATATTCTCACTTCTCTCTTCTCTGAGCACAGTTTTCTCCTGTGCATTAATGTTTCTCCTTTCTTAAATCTGTTATCCCAGAGATGCTGCCACTGTTGATGATGGGCTCAGCCTTGGCCAGTGATAGGTCTCTCTTGGAGCCATCTGGCATTAGCTCTGTTTGATACAGGGGGAGCTTCCAGCAGCTTTTCACAAAAGTCACACCTCTAACCTCTCCAGTACCAAAACTTTGCCATGCAAACCCAATACAGTTGTGAATACAAAAGAAATTATATCTTAATATGGATGAGTTTCTAACAGCTTTGCAATGTTTCTAGAATATCTCTACAATATTTTCCAAACATAAATGGAAAAATAGATGAAAGAAATTTAAGAATCAAGCCCCAGTAAAACTGTCCAGAGGAATCATATTCCAGGTAGAGATGATAAATGCTTCTGTGATACCTTTGAAAAGACACAAAATAGGGAAGATTTTTAACATTATCCTCATTTTGCAAATATATGCAGGTGGAACACTAAGTTTGCATAAGTACTGTTCATGTTTCACAATCAAAACAACCATCTGCTCAGTCAAAACAAAGTAGTAAGGGAATGATAAGAGGTAAACAGTTATTAACTTGTCCATGACTTTATTGATCACTCATTGTAAGAAGATGAAACTCAAATGGTATTCCATAAAGACAATCAATTGCATAATAGCCTGCAACAAATGTTGATGAACTGTTAAGATGCATATATCATACATGATTAAGGAATAAATTATGAGTGACATATTTCTCAGGTTAATCGCAGTACACATAGCCTAAGCTGCATGCGTGTCTCATGGTTTAACCCCAGCCAGCAATGAAGCCCCACACAGGTACTCACATGCCAATGGCAGCAGGTAGAGAATTGTGAGGGAAAAAAACTAGAGAACTCATGGTTTGAGATAAAGGCAGTTAATAGCAAAAGCAAAAGCTATGCACACAAGCAAAGAGAAACATATAATTCATCTACTGATTCCCGTGGGCAGGCAGGTGCTGAGACATGTCCAGGAGAGCTGGGCTCCATCATGCATAACAGTGTTTTGGGAAATCAAACACCTTCACTCCAAATGTCGCCCTTCTTCCTCCTTTTTCTTCCCAGTTTACATATTGACCATGGTATGAAATATACAGATTTCACAGATTTCACAGTGTATTCTGAGTTGTAAGGGACCCACAAGGATAATGGCATCCAAATCTTAAGTAAATGGCCTTTTGGTCACTTGGGGTCGCCTGTCCTGGATGTGGTTCCTCCCAACCTCCCATGCACCCTCAACTTCTCTGCCAGTGTGGCAGCATAAAAAGCAGAAAAGACTTTGGCCTTGTGAAAGCCGTGCTCAGCAGTAACAAAAACACCCTTGTGATATCAACACTGTGTTCAGCACAAAACCAAGACACAGCCTCATACTAGCCACTGTGAAAAAAATTAGTCTAACTCATCCAAAACCCGTGCAGTATTTCACATAATTTATTCTGAAATAAGATACGACTGATTTTTTTGAGCAACATGCCGTTTGACCTGTGCATCATCCTCCGGGAACAACACTGGCATGAGATGCCTCAGTTGAAACAAGAGAGTCTGTCATGGGAGACCAGGATGTGAGACACTTTTCAGATTTAAAATCGATTTTCTATTTTTTTTTATGAAAATAGGAACACTCTTTTCCCTCCTCTTGAAACTGGCTTGCATTTCAGCCAAGAACATAACAGTCATAGCATCAGCTGGTGCACAGGCAAGAGGAAATGCCGGGTGTATCCCTGCTAAACATGGAGTCAATTACTTGTCATGGACTTATTTAATAAGAACTCAGTCTGCTTTGGCATGGGAATGAATAGGAATGTCATTTATACTTGAAATAGTTGTTCTTAAGCAATATACTGATAAATATATGTAGTAGAGGTTCACAACTCCATATCTTGCAGGTAAACCAGTTAATTAATATTTTTTCAAGTTGTGTTGAGGAAGACACTTAGTGCAGATAGCTCTGTGTCTAACTGCAGTGTGAGGTTGAGCTGTGGGTGGCAGGACCCTGAGGTAAGAGGCCCTGAACTGGTGCACAACACTTTGCACAACAAAGGGCAAGGAGACCTATGGCACTAGCCAGGTGACTGGACACAGAGAGGCAGCAGGACACAAGGACTCAGCAGAAGTACCCCAGACTATCGATGTATAGACTGAAAAAGCCCAGGGAGATTTTGTTCAGGGTCTCTCCTTGAAGGCACCAGCTCAAGTATTTACACCACCATAATTAAATTATTTTAAGGATCCAGAAGTGTGAGATGCCATTATGGGAAATGGAGAGTCAAGCCATTAAGGAAACCTTGTCCAACTGTGTGGCTGTGGTATATCTAGGGAGTCAAGTGGGGCATTTCCTGGAGCTGCCCAGTGTGAAGAGGCTTCCCTTCCAGCACTGAAATCTCTGGTGATGCAAGTGTGACTGCCAGAGCATCTTCTCTATGGTCAGACATGAAAGTTTCCTTAAGACTGGAATAAAAAGCTTGACGATGATAATTGTACTTAGCACTGAAGGTCAATAATCTTACATTAATATTTAAGGATATAAAGAGGAAAGTCCCCCCTACAGAAATCGTTAACAGCTTAAGCATTTTTAAGTCTATCAATAGAGGAAAAACAAGCATTCTAAAAATTCTAAGACTATAGGATGTTGTGAAATTCTATTATATATTGGTTTATTTTGGTGCAAATAAATTTTGCCCATACTTTAAAGGCTGATCATGGCTTACTTGTACTTGCTTTGTCTAATGAGCTACATTGGAACAGCCTACATAGAAAGATGAATTTATGTTCTGAGTAAACGTTCTTGACAAATTCATTTGGGTAGACTCAGATAGAGTTAGTCATTAAATAAGCAGGTTTTTTTAAGAAAGAAAAAGGTTTACAGTATTCACTAAAGTCATATGTCTAAAGAGATTAATTAAAATCCTCTACTGGAAAGTTAAATGTTCTTGTTAGCATAAGTTTAGGTCTTTGTCTTGGACTTTATTAGACTAATGGGAAAAAATTCCATCATCATGTTTTCTTCTTTCTGTTTTCCCAGGGAAGAATGGAAAGAAATTTTTATTAAGCACTTATGTAAAAAATATGTACATTCTGCAAAGACATAAAATTTATTTGATCAGTACAATTCATTTTCATGATATGTGTAAACCAGTAATTCAAGAATGTTAAGATTTAACAGTCACTAAGTATCTAAACACTATACTCAGTGCAAATAAGTTAGGTGATGTTATATTTTGCAGGCTGAAAGAATTCAGCATATTACTGTCAGTCACAATAATTTCAAAATAATAAAAACCACATAAATCTTTAAACTTGGTGTGTGTGTGTGTGTGTGTGTGTGTGTGTGTGTGTATGTGTGTGTGTTTGTTTACTGGAGGGTTTTTGTTTTGTGTGGGTTATTTTTTTTTATTTTGGTGTCCTGGATCAGCCAGGACCAGGTTCATTTTTTCAGCAGCCAGAAGGGGCACGACAAGGACGCTGAGGTTGTTCTGTACCATCCTACACCATGCACAGTAGGGTCACTTCTTCCTGTGTTTTGCCAGAAGTGTGTGGTCAGGTAGCACTGGGTTCCACATGGCAAACAATCACGTGTTCACCTCTCTTGTACATGTTACTATTAGTACTGTTACTTTTCATTCTTGTTGTTTCATTGCTGCTTCCAGTAAACTGGTCTTATCTCAAACTGTGATCTTTACCTTTTCATGCCTTCCATTCACCTCTGCACCCCACCATAGGAGCCCGAAGGGGGAAGGTGAGCAAGTGGCTTGGGATCTGGGGTGTTTTCAGCAGGAATAAATACTGGGGAATGCGCTTCCTAAACCACAATTTTTGGTTTTCTGTTTTGTCATGTTTTTTTAAATTACTGAGTGAAAATATGAGGGCAGATTATTTGTTGTTGTGTTTTTTGTTTCATACTTGAGGCAGTTTTCAAGCTTTCTTTTAGTGTCTTGAGAAGTAGAACTTTCAAAATGTATGTTAGACTATTCTTTCTGGTGATATGACTCTAGGAGCTAATGAAGGTTGAATCTCTTTGTTCATTGGATTTTCCAGACTACAGGATGCTGAAAGTTTGTTCGTTGTCTTTTTGCAATATTGGGGTTTTCACTTGAACCATTTGGTACAAATCTCAGGGAAATACAGCAACAAACTCTTCTGTACCAATGATATTAACTAGAACAATCTGAGTAAAACAGCAATTTAGCTAGCTGTTATTTTTCACAAAATGTATAGATGGTTGATAACCTTGAAGTCTCTGCATTTCTGCAAATTTGCTTTACAAAAACAATCTTTCAAAACTATTCAGAAAGGGCACATGGATGAACCCAGATTGACCCAACCAGGAAATCAAGCTAATTACCCCTGATGTGGCACTGCTTTTGAACTCTGAACAGATTTCAAAAAATGTGCATGAAGTCCCATGAAGGGAGGATGAATGAAAATCTCCACTTCAGATAAATTACTAGCAGGAAAAGGATTGCTAGCTATTTTTCCGGAAGCACCTGTTGCTCAGCTTTGCAGAGCTGATTCAATAACAAAGGATGTTCAATTGCAGCACTGCTGTTTTGCTCCAGACAATCCAGCTCTACCTGCTACACAGCTGATGATGTGTGACTGAGTATAGTTCTGCCACAATGACTTAAAGGCTTACCCTGGCATACTGCCCTTATTATTGTACAAAGAGAAATGAACTCTGTGTCCACAAAATAGCTGTTATGTGAAGGAAGGAAAAGTTTCACTATTGGGTAGAGCACATCTCCCCATCTCCATCTGTCTTTGCGAGGTTAAAGAAAGATCCTGAGCTGTTGCTCAATATCATCACTATTCTGGTCAGGTCTGAATTCAACCTTGATTAAAGCACACTGCTCTCAAGCCATGGATCTTTTGCTGTTTTCTCTGAAACATTGCACAGAAAGCTTAGCAGAGAACAAATAGCTTGCCTTTGAAATGCAGGTGTTGGTGATGTTCCTGAACTGGTACAGCATTTCATTAAAGTTGACAAAGATCTATTGGATCATCAGATCAACCCGTCTGAATCAGCAGTATATTTCTCTGAAATAAAAGCTTTATCTTCTTCTGAAGCTTTAGCTTCTGTTTAACAGCACTACTCCAAGAGCAGAATCATTAGGAAGCCTTGTCTAATTAGTCCATTCATATTCCCAGTGGAAGGAATCCATCTAGTTAAAAGAGTAACAGGTCTTTTCTTATTCTGGTTAAATAATTAAGGGGTCCAGTCAAACAGCAATTAATTATCTGTAATTTAAACTCATCTTCACAAAAAGATGAGTGGTAGCTTCAAAGAAGTTGATGTGCTTGTCAGCTTGTCAATGTAAGCTACAAGATGGTCCATACTCACAGGGAAACACAAAAGCACTTCTGCTGTTTTGCTCCCAGCGGGGACACCATCCTTTGATGAAGGACTTTGATGCACACTCTCTAGCCAGAAAAATTATGACTTCTGCTGACAGGCAGATATGGCTTTCTGCTTTAGGTATCTCCTGTCTTTCATACAACACAATCTTTCAAAATGTATTTAACAGTACAAAAAATATTGAAAAAGAGTTTTCATCGCTCTTTTCTCAGATAGTTTTATGCTTCCCTCTTGCTACCTATTCCCCTAATATTTTCAAAGGGTTTGTCATTGTGGGCGTTAAGGCCATCACTTCAGAACATCAGTAGAAAAAACAAAGTCCCAGTGAAGTAGTGATTCACTTGGAAATATCTGCTTTAGGGACTAGATTCTCTAGATGGTATTAGTCAGTGCATTTATTTCCAAGTTTTAAGTTAATTTCACTGCTTCCAGTGTATTTATATAATTTTATGTTATAGAGTGGATGAGTAGAGTTGCAGAGTGGATGGCATTACTTACTGTGTTTTTCTACAGAACAAAAATTAATTGAAAGACTCTTTTTTTAAGGCTTCAGACCAGTCACATCCTACATTCTTTCCTTTTATTTTTTGCTCCTGGATGTCTGAATTCCCTGAATAAAGTGTGTCATCCTTAGCTATATTACTTACCCAAATATTTGCAAAGATTGATTGCAAATATTTATTGATTCAACACATACCAGTTTGATTAAAGTAAAGGTTTCCTAAGATGTATTC
>JACBWW010000005.1:33735443-33865123 GCA_020086605.1 Lanius collurio
CCTGTACGTCTTAAACCGTGACAGAGGTAAATGTAGCTGCCTTTGAACCTCTTTCCTCCCTTGTCACCCTTGCAAGAGGGCCACACAATAAAACTGTTTATTATGAGGGTATTTTTAGTGTAGTGAATACCTCTCTTCCAGGGCACAGCCATTAAGTCACTTTGGATGTATCATTAAAACTCCATCAGAGCATTAGAGTAAATAATTGTTTTGTCCTTGCTCTATGTCTGGAATTTTTATGGACATACATATGGTCACAAAGAGTCTTTATTTGACTTTGTGACTTTGCTGCTGACTTTGTGACTCATTTCTGTGAGCACCTCAATTTACATTCATTCATGAATGCAATCATCACACAGAAAAAAGACATTTTTTCACCTTAGTCTCCTAAAGGGGGTACATTTGAAACACATCAAATTGAGTGGTATTAGATTCCACAGAAGATGCCATTATTCATGCCTTTTCCTCAAAAGCAAATTTGACAGTTATTTTCATTCAACATCTTACTTGCTTACATACTAATTCTGGAAGTGAAATAACCATTTCTAGAAGATTTCAACTTGAATTTACCTAAAACATGCCCTAGAACATAGCCTACTAAGCAGATGTGTCAACAGCCTCCATTCACCCTTCTTAGAAATCTGTTTTATGCCCCAAATTTGAATAAATAAAATACAGGATGTGGACTAAGCTACCATTTTACCTGTATAATATTGGGAATAAATAATTTAGGCAGATAAGTGTCTAAAGCCATGGGGAATAAATCTAGACTTTGGTCTAGATGTTAATCTGTACAAATATGTATAAACTGTAAATACAAGAGCTGAGAAGATAACCAATTAAATCCGCTCACCAAAAAGAGACATTTGTAGTATCTTTTTCTAGAAAATTGAAAGTCGGGGTGCACCAAGATCATAAGAATGAAGGCTGTTGAACCATCAGTCTTGGTGAAATAAAGTGTTGTGGATATAATTTACTTGTCAGTTGCAGGTAATCTGACAGACAGTATAGCCTAAGTGATTCATGTGAACTCAGAAAGCAGGTCTAATGAGCTTCTGGAAAAGCTGCCTTCATTGCAGTCATTAAGCCAGGCTGAGTTCAGCACCGTACGCCTCTAGCACAGCTCTATGCCCACTGTGCTTCAAACTCTGTCTCAGTTTGAAGATTACCAAGTAAGAAAGACCCTGCCTGGAAAGGCTGTTCTTCGGTACCTGCTATCAGTATCTCTACATCCTGCTTGCTTGCCTAGGGCTTCCAGTCACAGTGAGGCACAGTAGTTACAGATGCCTGATACCTGCGTATGGCATGTGCACAGTGTCAGTCTACATTTTGCACACATCTTGTCTTGCTTTCCTGGCAGCAGGATGGTGCTTTCCTTCATGAATTTGTGTGAAGTAAACAAGGAATGAAGCCATCTTTGTTCACAGTGTATCTGTGCTCTGCCTAATTGCTCTCTCCCTCTGATGAGGAAGCAATAAAGCCTATTTTTTAATCCTGAATTCTAGAAATTAAAAATAATACTGTATATAAAAACAATCAGACTAAATCATGAGGATGGACCTTAATATCAAAAAATTCAATCTGCTGGAAGAAAGAAAATTATTTACCATGGCTGTTTTTTCAATAGTTGTGGCCATTTTCTTTCTCTGAAAAAGCTTGTCCTTCCAGTCCTGAAGGGAGAATTTAAAATAGTCTGGTAGTTTAGATTCCAGTCTGGACTAGATGTTTTATTTAGAAATTAGGACTACTGTTAAATCCTAAGAGATTACTTGAACCATTTAATGTAATTCCTTGATAGGGTTTCATGTTTTACAGGAGATTTCTGCTGAGAGTTCTTATGTTATTGCACAATTATTACAACTCTGATCACCAGCTTGCTCGTGACACAGATTGGAGCTAATAGTGCTGTGATCAGCAATGGCAAAAAGCACTTAGCAATGATCGGGTCTCTCTGCCCTCCAGACTCACTGGTAAGGGAAATTGGGAAGAACAAATGTGGGTGATGGAATTTTCATTTAGCACAAGACTCTTCAAGGATGAGACATGGTCTTCCACATCCATTTTTTTCCCCCCTTCATTCTTCTTGAACAGTTATCTATTCTTATAGCAGTTCAGCAAACTGGCTGGTGATGTTCTGCAAATCTGGATGAGAAGAAGTAGAACAATTCAAATATCTGTCATAATGTTCATTGCAATTGGAAGATTCTACTACCCATTTATAAAAATCCTATTTATGCAAAAAATAAAATTAATCAGCAAGGGAATATTTGGACCCTAAACGCCCTATTTGATTGAAATGGTTGAATTGCAGGCATGATGATATATAGTAAGATTTTTCTCCTACACAAGAAATTCTATATTTGCATGGGGTTTGCTGGAGAAAAGAACAAACTAACATATGTATGTATATGAAACCTTCTACTTGGAAATTCAGAAACCATGGTTTGCTTTGGTATCTGTCATCACGTTATCATGGGATTTTGAGTTGTATAAAACCTACAATAAATGTTGTCTGTGGTTTGATGTAGGTGTGGATCTTTTTGGGCAATCTTTATCAGTTAGTCTAGTACATATAACAAAATGCTTTAGGAATGTCTACGATTATATATACATAACACTTTATATTCAGCCTGAAAGAATGGTTGAAAGAGACAGTTATTTTCTTTATTTTCTTAATATATTGTTTACTAACTTTTTGGTTCTCCTTTGCTAAGAAGGTTAAGTATAAAATAGAAGTTGCAACTGCGGCCATGCATAAAACCTGAAATACTTCTTGCTACAAAACATCATCCTGTGCTTTGATGGAAAGCAAATACCTTATAAATTAATAAAGAATATTAACCTAGGCATCCATTTCTGTTGTATGATGTAATAGTTTCAGTGTGTTTGACCAGAGACTGAATAAAAGTTATGGATTCACTCAAAACTAAGTCGATTGCTACTAGTATGGTGGTAGTGGAGCACTGGCAGGAGATGGTATACAGTGAAAATGCAGAGAAATTTGGAGACTGTCAAGAGTTATGGACTATCCTGAGCTGGAAGGGACAAAGTCAGAAGTCCAACTCCTGACCCTGCGCAGAACATCCCCAAGAGTAACACCAAGTACCTGAGAGCATTGTCCAAACACTTCTTGAGCACGAGCAGGCTGGTGCTGTGACCACTTCCCTGGGGAGCTGCTCCAGTGCCCGAACACCTCTGGATAAAGAATCTCTTCATAATATCCAACTAAAACCTCCCCTGACACAACTTCAGGCCATTCCCTCAGGTGCTGTCACTGGTCACCACAGAGAAGAGATCAGTGCTTGCCCCTCCTCTTCCCCTCATGTAGAAGTTGTAACTGCAATGAGGTCCCACCTCAGTCTCCCCTCCAGGTTGAATAGACCAAGTGACCGGAACTGGTCCTCATGTGGTTTCCCCTCAAGGCCCTTCACCATCTTCATAGCCTTCCTTTAAATGTTCTCTAATTGCTTTATTTCTTTTTTTATACTGTTGTGCCCAAAACTGCACACAGTACTCAAGGTGAGACCACACAGTGCAGAGCAGAGCTGAGAGGAGACAGGGCACATCTTTCGTTCAAGTTTTTATTAGACTGGAGACATACTTGAGATGAATTTTTGACCCTGGTCTTGGTTAAACTTCCATAAGAGATCATTAGTTTGATGTCCTTTCTGGAAGAAGTGGATGGGTGCTCTTCAGAGCTGGGATGTTTTTTCAACTGAAACACAGAACTTTTACCCAAAATGCTGTGGGATTAAACATGTTCTTCATACATTGTCATTACTTTGGGGTTTTTTTGTCAAAATATTTGATTCCTGATGCCCAAAAGTTTCTTTTATATTGAGCAAGCTTCGTGATTGTAAGTTGGAGAAGGACTTTTAAGGGTATACAGGCAAGAGTTTTCCAAAGTCTCTTGGTGGGACCTCAAAAAAAATTTGTTTTACAGTTTTTCAAATAAATTCTATATTTTTGAGTTGGCTGCTCTTATCACCAACTTTGGCAGAAAAGTTACTCTTTCACTGTGAAAAGAAGCAAGTAAAGATAATGAACTTCTAAGCTCAGTGTACTGCATCTAGTCTTTCATGTGGCAGAGGAGAGGCTTTAGCTTTTGAAAATAATATTTAAAAGTAAACCGACATCACCTATAAATGAATATAACATTACAATTTAGTCAGGTTTATTCATGTTAAAGATTTCATACTTGAAATTAATACGGGACTATTTTTGCCAGATTCTGAGCTCTTCTCGAGTGATGCTGAAACCCCCAGTTCTCACTGAGATGCACGTAAGCTGAAGCTTCTACTTGGCAACATAAGATGCTTAGTTAATCTTGCAAGTTTAGATCCTATGGGAAGTGTTTCCTTACAAAAAAAAGTATTATCCTTTGATGCTCTTCCTTCTAATTGTAGTATTTCTAGTATACTGGCATTTTATTTCTCATTCTTTCTATTTCTTGTTCACATTTATTATCTAATGGATCTATTAATGTTTTTCACTCCACTGTAGGTGGGGAAAAAGTAATCAGATTACTATGGGGGATAGTAATTTCTTATGCTTTCCCTCAAACTTTAATCTCTAAATTTTAATGAGCATTTGTTTGATCCCTTTCAAAATAGAAAGTTATATTAAAGTTTTGCTTCTAATCTCATTGGTCATTTGGCTATATTGCATGTGCTGTGACCTTATATGCATTTAAAATTATATAATAACAGGAGAAATATACAGGGAAGAAGGAGAAGAGAGATGACACAATCCTGTATGAGACCATCATAGGGATACTACAATTCGGTGTTGCATATTAAGTTTGGTGAGACTCAGGTTTGTCATGCTATTTTTGAAGCAAATCAAGCCAAGGCATCTTTTTTCCTGCCCAATTGTTACACAGTGTTGAGTTTGTGCCACTTATTACGGTACTAATTAGGCTATCTCTAAACTTAAAATCATCTGGAGAAATTATTCGACAAAGACTGTCAGGCTATAAATTCTGAACATGGAGGAAGTAGGAGGAGGCAAGCTGAAATTAGTCCCTCTATTTATAGTTAGTGCTGTGGAAGTCCAGAGGGAGATGCATCTATTTCTATCATGACTAAGCATAGATTGAAAAATGGATCCTTACAGTGATACTCTTTCTTTCCATGTGGCTGTTGTGTGCAAATGGCTCTGCCACTCTTGTTGCAACTTGCTCATTCTAACGTGATCAACAAAAGCCAGAGAACATGACACTGTCTAGATGTTCAGATGACCAAACAAAAAAAAAAAAAAAAGAAAGAAAGGTAAAACAGGCACACAGACTGTAAGCAGGCTCAGAAAGCATCTTATCAGGGTCCTACAAAAGGAATCAAAGTAGGGAAAAAAAAGAAAAAGGCAAGAAAATTATTATTCTTTTTAATGGTTAGCAGGAGTTCCTGGAAAAGTTTGAAGATTGCTGCCGTTTCTGGCTATCTGTACAAATCATGTTAACAAAATATTTTCTATGTGTATTTTTTCTTGCCTATAGATGTACATATAAGTTGCTGACGGGGAATTCTCACAACAAGTACTATACCGCGAGACGTGTGGAAATGAAATATGGAGCGATATTGGGTGGATGTTCAGCGGTGTATATTTTCCAGCCCCCACGGCTTCGGGGCCTGCTGGTGATCTCCAGGGTCACTGGACCCCGAGCTCTTCCCCCGGCTGGGAACCCCAACCAACCCATCAGGACACAGCACCCAGCACACATGAGCAGGGAGCAGGGACAAACGCTGTTCACCCAGGGTCCCTTCCCCCAGGACCTCCCAGCAGGGAGGTATCTCCACACACATATATATGTTTGTGTGTGTATATTAAATATAGTTTCATAAACACATAAACCCTGTAGTTCAGTATTTGATTTACTGTAATTGGGACTTATACTTAGAGTTTTTACAGATATTAATCAAACAATCTGCCATCTTAAATTGCTCAAAGATTTGCAAGTCTTCTGACAGGATTTGCAAAAATGCTTCAGAATTTCAGAAGTGAAAATACTTAGTAAGCTACTGGGTAGCTGCTGTAGCATTTGGAAGATGGTGACATGGAGAAAGCTGCTGGAGCACAATCCTTTAAAAAATAGCCTTTGATTTTTTTTGGAGTAGCCTTGTGAGGAAAATCTGGGCTCACAAAATGTGTATATCCAGATTAACTGAACCCTCAAATGAAATATTGACTTAATTTAGATTTTAGGCCATATAAATTAGACTTCTAAATTGTCAGAAACTGAAGAGTAAAGGTCCTGCTGATGGAATTCAGCTCACTGAATGATTTCTTTCCAAAGGGTATCTGGGGTTAGGGGTTTGCCTGGTTTGGCTCTTCAGTCAGTGGCAGGAAATAGGCACTTCCAAGGACAATTAATGCAATCTTCAGAGAAGTATCTGTCCTCAGTCAACACTAACTGATAATTTTTTCCTGCCCTGAAGCTTATATATAAAGTTCCATGATATATTCTGAATTCTAAACATTTTCTGACCTGGATGCATATTGAAAAAACCAATCTTTTGATAATGGGGGAAAAGCATGCCTAACACATTGTGTCTGTGTGTTACTGATAAGTGATTTCTTTGCACTAGACATCTGTATATTTAGTTCCATGTATGCAGATATGAAGCAAAAAGACATTTTGAGAAAGACATTTAGCTTTTTTTGTTATCTTAAAATTTGAAATTTAGATAATGCTACAGAAAAGGTAAAATATATAAGTATCCTACACTGTTAATTTGGGTTTTACCAAAGAAGTAAACTGTTATGCCACATTTTATCATGAACACTAAACAAACTATTCAGAAACATTCCTGGAAGCTATTACTGGAAGCTACTGGGAAGCATTTTAGGGGACATCTTAAATGTACAGTGTATAAACTTCTGCAAAATCACTACAGATTTGCGAATCAAACTATTTACTGAATTTTTTATTAAACATTATTACATCAGAAAATTTATTTTTTTACTTATATCTGGTCAGCATTATTGCTGGGAAAATATATAATATCAAATCTGTTCAAAGCAATGATGATGATGGTATTACCTCTTCACAGAAGGCCCATCTTACTTCAAATAACAATTACAAGATATTACATTGAAGTATTATACAAGGGTATCTTTTGCAATCCATTCAAGTCAACCTTAATATATGACGAGTAGTGCTACATAAGATAATAATTAGTGTTAACTGGGGTTGAAATGGGAGGAACTGAATGGTGAAGTTGAGTTATTGGCTCTTAGAGGCTGACAGGGAGTTTGTACATTATGACACAAAGTATATTTACACTGTTGCCACTGAAAGTGTCCAATGTAGTGCATGTAGAATGTTAGGATTTAATTTTTCCATTGTTATTCATATGATAACAATTAAGGGTCATACTGGCACCAAAGAGGAAATAGATTTTTATGAGAAATACAAAGAACAGAAAAATCCCCTTGCTTATGTTAACGTGTTCTGAATGTAGAAGCAAAATGGAAAGCAGGATCTAAAAAAAAATTCTATTCATAAAATACCTTGCTTGTTCAGGCAGTGAGATACAAAATAAAGTGTGTGTTACTATGAGATAACATTCACCTCTGGGGCTGTTGTAAAGGAAAAAAAATACAAATTGCATTTTAAAGAGAGTTATTGCCTTCAAAGAACTTGAGAAAATTGGTGTTACTGTTAGAAACACTCTAAAGTACCTAATTAGGATTTTGGAGATGGGATTAATGAACCTTTTTTAAGAATCTGTGCTTGTTAGAATAATGATAGATATTTCTACTTGTTCAAAAAAGAGTAGTGAAAAATAATGGCTGAATCCTTTTCCTTCATATGTGCACTTAAGTAAAATGTTTTAAATATACAAAAAGAACATCAAACTTTCAAGGAGGGAAATGGTTGAAAGTCAGGCTACTAGAGTAACTTTAATTTACCCCTTGTGCTCAGGTCTTAGAATAGCTGTCTCAGTTTAAGACCATTACTTTTTTTATCTGTAATGGAACAGGTTTTTATTGTCTTTGCAGTGATCTTGGATTCATTTGAAGACAGTTGTTCCCTCCAATTAGCTCCTCTTTACACAAACTAAAACCAGTGAGATAATCTTTTTCTCTCCAGTCTTTTTACTTTTTGAACCACTTTTACTGTTTACCTCTTACTCTTTGTACATTTATTTCTTTTTTCAAATAGTTGGTAGTATTCAGATCTGGAAAAAAAATGAGCCAATGAATAAGCAGAGGCCTTTTGACACTGAAAAGAAGGGGCTTCATTTGCTTTACATACGAACTCCTATTTACCCATTCTTGTACAATAATAGTTTCATGTCTGTTGGTAGTTATATTGCGTTGTTGTTTTGTACTCATCATTACTCCCTGAGAATTCTCACATACTCCTGTGCAAAATCCCTGTTCTGTGAAAAAACTATTTTACATCCATATTTCTGCAGATGATTAATCATGTCCTAGTAGCTGCAATATATATTCCTGACCAGAACTTTCTCCGGATGAGGAAAGTTATATGCAGAATTCTAGCTGTGAAATAACATCTGTACTCATCTCTTCAATTAAAGTAATATCTGGCCTTAACTAATGCTCATTGAAGATTTAAAAGTCTTTTTTTATCAAGTTATTTGAGAGAAATATAGGCTTTTTCCAATTTGATTTTTTAAAAATAGTGAGTTGAGTACAGGAAGAGTCCAACTAGTGACACCCATGTTATCTTTGGTAAACTTTGGTCTTCCTGACTGATTGAAGTGCCAGAGTCATGACTGAGCTGTCATGGTTTAAGCCCAACTAGAAATTAAACACCCCTCAGCCACTCACTCAAACTCCTTCTCTTTCCCCCTCACCATGGTGGAATGAGATGGAGCAACAAAAGTAAAACTCGTAGATTGAGATAAGAACAGTTTAATAGTTGGAAACAAAAAAAAATATAAAAAAAGAAAAAACCCTCACAAACAGATGATGCACAATGCAATTGCTCAGCACCTGCTGACCAATGCTAGACTCCCCTTCCTGAACCCAGGTTGGCCATCCTTCAAGGTAACTCTTCCAGCTTAAATACATGGCATGACATTCTATGATGTGGAATATCCCTCTGGCTAGTTCAGGCCACCTGTCCCAGCTATGCTCCCTCCCAGTTTCTTTTCTGCCCTTTCTCACTGGCAGAGCATAAGACACACACACAAAAAAGTGGTTTTTGATTTAGGATTAGCAAAACCCAGAACATGAGTATGTGATCAACACCATTCTATTTGGAATCCAAAATACAGAACTGTAGGAGCTATGGAGAAGAAGTTAACTCTATCTCAGCTGAAACCAGAACACCAACTCATTAATATTTTTTGCTAGTCAGCTGAGAAGTTTTAAGCAGGTGTATGTCACATCCAAAAAATGGCTTTCCAAATAACAGTATCTTACTGGTTTTCACTGTGTATCTAGAACTATTGACACTTAGAGCTAAATGTCCCCATTGCAATGATTCAAAGTACTAAAAGAAAGGAAGAAATAATAAACAATGACTCAGTGTGAAGAGAACAGATGTGTAAGAAGGCATTTCTCTTCAGAGGCTCCTCAATCTTTGCACATCTAAAATTTGTAGATCCAAGTATGAGATAGTCACCTATGGTCCCCTCACAGTCAAAGAAGAGAAACAAGGACCTCCAAAAGAGAAATTCATCTGAGCTGTCTTATATGGTGATAGCAGCCCAAGAGAAATATCCCTCTGGTGCCTGTTTCTTTTCACTGACTATAAAAAGAGACCCATGTGAGTACAACAGACTTAGAGATGCTTAAGCTAAGCCAGATGTATTCAACTCTAAGTTGTTAATTATTTCCCTTTTGTCTTTATATTTATTCATTCTAAATTAAACGATTTCAGCTGTAAGGACTGAGAAAGACCCACCATATAAAATGATACTACATTTGTGGTCTTCTGGAAGGTATGCATTGATATTCATGTCAGTGAGAGAATAAGCTGAATTTGGTTCTGATTCTGGGACATTTTCTTTCTGGTGGTTCACTGAATATAGAATTTTGTTTTATCTGGTAGACTCATCTCTGAATCCCATTTTGAGAAAGGGGTTGATGGCTATGATTTCAAATACAGGAAGATGCAGCAAGGCAAGATGTGATGAGAGAACATTTCCTATGAAGCTGTGGAATCTTAACAGACCTAACAGGGTCCTGGATGTTCCTGAGGTTTATTACAATTCATTGAATACTGTAGTGTTAAAAATGATTTTATGAATCTAGGTTTTATGCATTAGCATCAAATGATTTTACTTGCTTTACCTTGAAAGGTGTTACTGAAAAATCCCTGATAATTATTCCCATTTTGAAATTCAAATTGATACTAGATATTAGCCATGAACTCCATGTATAAGTATCTATTAAGATTTTTTTTATGTGCTAGATATTTAATTGTACTCCTGTCTATAAAACAAAAATATATTTTCCTTAATAGCTATTCACTTGCTCAGAAACTAGAAGAAATAACATCATTACTAAATATAAACAAACCTACATCTTCCAATAACATAATTAAAATTGTCAGTAGCAGTTTAAAGTAGTGCAATGATTTATGTTTCTTCTGATGACAAGAAGTATTAATGATGTAAATCAGTAGTCTATGAGGAACACAAAGGCCTTCCTATTCAGAATTGCCAGTCTTCTTCTGTTCAGTGTGTAACTGATAACTCAAAGTTTTTTCATCCCATTCCTTGAGTGATTTGACACCCTGTAAACTTTGGAAAAATTCATCTCTAAAAATTAATCAAATTCAACATGGGTATGAATGGAATATGGACCATTAGCTAGGTGAGCCTTTAATCAAATTTAAGTTTTAGCTGTATGTAAAGATAAAACTTTACTTGCTTTCATTTACTTGTACATTCAGTGACTATTGAGAGTGAGTAATGATGTGCTCACTTTGTGAAATGCACTCATTATATTTCATGACCCATGATCAGTTTACAGCCACATAAAAGACAGATTTTATCATAGAGATGACACCTGGAACAAGGAAAAAACCCATTGATTGTATTAGATGAGGCACTTGTAGAAATTGCAAGTGATTGACTATTAACATACTGTCATAAAATCCAGCCCTAACAAGTGAAGAATCCACTGTTTTAATCACAGAGGGAAAATCAAAGAATAAGGCTATTGATATCTACTACAGCATAAATCACTTTTAAAAAACAAATTAAGCAGAAATAATGGCTAATCTTTGTTCAAGCTGTTTCCATTGGTGATCTAAATTATTTTAGATACGTTTTTAGGAGTGTGTTTTTTCACACTGTAATTTTAGAAATCTCTCATTCAACCTGCTGAAGGAGGTTTTCTTCTCCTAGAGGAAGTCACAGTTCAATACTCAGGGATGTTATTTAAGTCATCAGATGCCCTTTCATGAATGATCTTTCTAGCCTCACAATAGAACTTGGGTGCCACTACTTCTTGGATAAATGATGCATGCAGTATCTATCTGTGTTAGTAGACATTTGCTAAGGTCTGGCTGCCCCAATTAAAGCACAGATGAAATAATTTAATGTATAACCTCCTATTGTTTTCCTGGACCATAAGAGTTTTCACACTAAACAAATCCTCTTTCCTCTTGTCCAGTGTCTTTGAAACAATGCATCTACATAAAGCTTATTCATACTATCTGCTTAAAAGGGCATTGCATCCCTGCAGAAAGAATTGAGTAATTAATGTCTACAAGAACCATTTCTTCCTAATCATGATGAAATATTTTCTCTTGCCCACTGTGCCAAACACCTGCCAAACAAATATTCTAACTTGGCTTGACAATTTACAGCACAGCTGTGTGGCTCTGTTAAAATTTTAGTCATTCAGATGTGTGAGTTTGCCCTTGCTAGAATGAGTAAAAATCTATGTTTAGGTACCCATTGGTCAATAAAGTTCAAAAATTAAAATCTCATATAGTTCCAGTGTTGCTACTTGCGTTGGTACATAAAAGAAGATGTGTCTCAGAGGTAAGGCCGAAACTCAGATTATTTGAGAAAGGAACCTAAATTAGAATCTCTTTAGTCTGTATCTATTCTCAAATATTCTTGAATAATATTTACTGTACATATTGGAGTGGTATAATTTCTTTAGTAATATAAACAATTAGAAAAACAAATAAGTTTTTCTAAAAATAGTTTCTAAAATTATCAGATGCCTCTGTGTTTGCAATACATCTTTAACAAGATATAACTCTTATGTAGTCTAAAGGAGTTAGTGATCAAAAAACTTTTGTGGATCTTGTCTTTTGTCTCTAGAATTCAATCTAAGCAAAGTACAAGAGGGTATTGATTGAGATGAAATTCAAAGATTTTCAGGAATTTATAATGGAATTTGCCTTTGAAACAAGACGTTGATTTACAAATTAGATCCTACTTGATAAACTGGATAAAGTATATCAAACCAAATAGATTTGTATGATAATTCAGCTTTTTTCATACAGTACTGTAAAGAAGGAAGTGGTTTCCTCTCTGAGGAATATTGCTCTACTCCTTCATTTAACCTAGGGTAGGCATCTTGGTGCAAACTCCTTTTTAGCTCAATGCATAGAAAATAAATAACATATTCCATATCCTTTAATTTCATTACAGATTAAGCCTTTGAGAAAAAGAAGATTCAAAGGTAAAGCACAAGATACACAGCGCTCAGCTACATCATATACTTCCCTTTAGTTCAGTTGCTTATGAAAACAACAATAAAAAAAGGGTTAAAAATAGAAGGATGATAGAAGCATGTGAAAGAGTGAATTTTTATGGGTGAATGACTCAAAACATTCCCCAGTTGTGAAGGTTTTTTTAAAGTGCTTTTTCAGAACTGCATTTAGAGGCAGCTAATTTTTTGGGTGTGTAAATGTCAATCTCTAAGACAGAGACTGAATGATAAGCTATGAATGAGAAAAAAGAAAACCCTGTGGAGACAGGAAGGAGTCCCCTGCCATGCCTACACAAACCCCTGGGTTGTAACTCCCCCTGCTCCCCTCCCCTATTGAAGGTCTGATGGGGCATCCTGGCTCAGAAGCTTGAGAGGCAGCTGTCATGTCTTAGTAGGTGTCATCAGCCATCAAAGACTCCCAAAGCACTCCCAGGCTCATTTCTGAGGCCTTCCACCAGGGCACTGAAAACTCAGCTCCTGAGGGCAGACCCCTGGGCATTCCCACACAGCCTGAGAGTACTTTATCCCATTGGACTTTGTGTTTTGGAGGCTTCTCCCTCCATCCACACCCGCAATGTATCATCACTTTGACCAAGGGACATCTAAGCTGCAACAATCAAGACTCATGGAAGGCTGACAGGGTGGTGAGATTTTCACACTCTTATTCTCCCTCTCTCTCTTTTCCCTTACACATGTCCTTGAATGATATTTTTGTGTTTTCACATTGCAATGCTTTCATATTGTTACATTACTACAGATTAGAACAATCAAAACAGCTACATACTTGTTTCCTTTGCAACCAAATTGTTCTAAAATAAACCTTAAGAAATTTATATATATATAGGAAGATACAGACTTACAAGCATTAATCATTCAGTGTTGTTTCACTCTAATCCACCCCAAGGAATCGAATAAAAAGAACCGGGGCTACTCTTGTCTCCTGGGACGGGTCATGACAAAGCACAAGGGTGCATTGGCTTGCTATAATATGTCTTTTAATTTTTAACAAGACAGTGGAATAAAATTTGCTATATAGAGTCCATTTTGCTTAGTAAAATTGTACAGTCAGTTGAAAGAGCAGCTGGTGGCATTGTAGTCAATGCTCTCCAAAGCTAATTGAGAATGATAGAAAAACATCTGATGTAATATATAGCTGCACAGATTTCCTTCCCCCCCAGACACTCATTACACACATCTGTTCTTCATTCCCAATGAAAACATAATTCCTCTGAGTTTCTTCCAAAGAAACTCAGAGAAAGTAGAAACATACCTGAAATACCTGTTGAATTCTATCCACCCTCAATTAACAGTTGCTCAAATTCCAATGTAATTTCAAGTATATAATCAATGTATATTTTCTTCATTAAACGTAGAAATATTCTGACTTGTGTTATTGTGGTACCCATAATATGAAAGATTATATTCATAAATACAGAGAAATTGTTGGAATTAAAAATTTATGATCTAAAAGACATAGCAAATAGAAACTTTGATTAAAATACATTTTGAAACAATTTTGATAAGTTGGTGAGCTTCTAAATCCTGATGCCATTTTCCTGGCTCTTTTCAGGTATTTAAATACCTACAGAGCATTTTTTATTAGTTCAGATATTGAATCAAATCATATGTAAAAAATTAGAAAAGAAATACTTTTATTTTCTCTAAGGTCTTAGGTACTGAGTGTTAATTTATCATATGGTTGTTTATCTAATAGACAGCTTTGAAGTTTCAGCAAATTATGTTCTACTAATAACATCCTTTTCAATGCACCATTAATTGTATTTTTTGTCATCTGATATTAAAAGTCAGGTTTTCTGCTTGTACACAGCCACGGAGTCGTATCCCATTTGATCTGATAACATTTTTTGCATGGTGTAAATTTCAATCAAAAGCAAAGAAAATGACATAGTATTCCTCTTTTGATGGAAGCACCCCAGTACTATTTTCTAGATTCACACGTCTTCATGACTAAGTGTGCCAGCTGAAATGCAGTCCAGAAATTGAAGTGGTCTTGTTTCCAAATGTTCATCTCTCCCATCAGAGTGTCAGTAATTGGAATTAATTGTAAATTGACCGTGTTCCTGCTCGTGATTGTTGGAGACACTAGAGTTCAAAGATGCAGAGCTGTCCTATCTCTCATACTGAACATGACTTGGAATTATTTCCGGGCTCTTATTCCTTCACAGCTGGGCCTGTACCATAATTATTTGTATTTCTGTATTGCCTTCCTGAGATTCCATAGTCTCACATGTCTGACATGGCTTAATACATCTATTCTTAAATTTACTATTAATTTTGGGAATACTGTTGGTCACAGATATGGAGCGGAGACTTGCAGATGTGGGACAGAGACTTAGAGTGCTGCATTGCAGCTTTGAGTGTGCTTACTGAGTAAGCTCCACATGAGCTGTTTTAACTCACACTTCTAGTTTCTTTTAGTGCCACAATCTCTTCATGGTCAAATAACCCGGTTCTCCTATTTTTTCCATAAAATGACATAATGCTTGGTGTTGCTGTTTACCCCCAGAGATCACAACATGAGGCAGGTCAGAGGTGCATGGTCAGAGCATAGCTGAGACCCATTTAATGGAAGGCTTCTCTTATAGTGTGGTTAGCAATAAGGAAATTACACGGTTGGTTCAGATTAACCACACACCAAGACTGACAAGTAAAGCAGCAAATCACCCATTCTAAATATTATTCTTAGAGTAAAGAAATAAGTTCATGGTTCTCAAAACAACTCTGCAGGTGCAAGGACAGAGGACACAACTGTCCTTCTCAGTTTTGCCTTGGCTGCGTGTGAAAGAGATAATTCCCGCAGAATGTGAGAAAACTAGAAAGAACCTCAGAAAATCCTCCCTGCCATCTTTTTAGCAACCATAGCTTGAGTTCTTCTCTTTTGGGTGGAAAGAAACTTGAGAAGTCTATAGAGGAGTTATGGTGGATATACTGTATGACATTGACGAGACAGTACTTAAACTCCTTCAAGCATGTATAAAGGAGAAGAGAGCCACAACTGGGTATTTACCATCACCACTGCACCACAATAAGAAATGCTGCTCTGAAAAGGAGGCCCAGAGGAGTAATCCCATGTCAAAAAGGGATAAGAACTCTTATTCCAAATACCAGAAACACATCTGAAAGCTAATTTTTCATTCAATGCAATGTGAGACACTAGTTAATATATTATATTTACCATTACAACTGTGTGTTTTTGTACTGCATAGCACAGAAAATCTTTGAACTCCTTGGAGGGATAAAAGTCACCATAACTTGTAAATTATACATTGTTTCACTGGGAAATACAGATGTGAGCAGTGTTTCCAAAGCACACACACAATGATACTGGGGTTTTATACATCTTTATCTCTGCAGTCATGTGTTTAAGATTTAAATGCATAAACTAAAACCCTATACTGTCCTAAGGCTTTTCAGTCATTTAGAAATTAGTTGATTATCCTAATTCAGTACAGCTCTAAAAGTCAGCACTTAAAGTGAATGCACATTTACCAACACTCATTTATCTAGACATTCTTCTAATCCAGTCTACTACTGATAATTATGTTGGACTTCAAACATAGAACAGTGTGGTCTATTTTGTCTGGTAAACATGCAGAAGAAAGTAGATATTTGAAGGAAGGCAGCTCTGACACATCCTGGGGTAGCTAGCATCGTCAATGAGCAGCTTCACCATGCCCCTGGAAAGGTTAAAACTTAACATCCTCATTTGCAAACAAGTTCTCTTATTATAATAATAATCTGTCCAATTGCTAAGAACATAAAAAATGTTACCCCACTGTTACCCATTGTTTGACCTACCTTCTTTGTTCTGTTGTGCTCTTCAACATATTCTCCTGAGAGGCAGACTGATAAAATACTAATGTGAAAATAACATAATCTTATACAATTATAATTTTGCATTTAAATCTTCTCCCACTTGCCATCAAATGAGGATGTTGTTTGATAATCTTGGTTTTTTTTCATTCTGTTTTCCTTATTCTTTAATTTCCATGTTACTTGGGAAATGTATTTTAGGTCTTTTGTAGTAGTAGTTCTTTGAAAATTGGTAATGGTTTAGGTAGAAACACTGAACAACACTGAACAGAGGAGCTTTGGTTACATCACCAGGTTTACAAACTTGTAGAAATAACATGGCAGGCTCTGGCTATGTCAGGCTGAGCCAAGATAGCTTTATGATGTGGCTAAGGAGCAGACTAGGACTCTTCCTTACTGGGTCCCAAACTCGGATAGCAAAACAGCAGCTAAAGTTTGAACTACTGTTAAGAATCTGCTGCTAAAACCTGCTGCATGTCTTACAGGCAGCAATCTGAGTGTATGGTGATGAGCTTGGGAGCCTGCCAAGCCTTAATTACAGCCTGGGCTGCAGGATCTCTGCAACAAATAAATTAACAAAGCTTCTTGCTGACTTTCTGTTCTCTGGTCATCCATAATTTCCCTACAGCATATTATTAGAGTAATGGCTATAGCATCATTCTCAGTGGAGATGTCCACAAGTGACTGCGTTCCTTCAGATTTCTTGTTTGGAAGAGGCCATCTAATTCTTGGGAAAGGATACAGTTCCTTTGTGTTTGTGAGCAACCTGTTCTTCAAATGGTAAACGTACAGCAGAGTGTTAGCTGATAAATAGTTCCGTCCGGATTCAGTTCCCAAAACATGTGTCTATTAAACCAGTTTAGGTGCTTTAAGTATCTGCATGTGTCTGGAAAATAAATACAGGGTCCTTTAGCAGAATCTTGATTTTCTGAAACAAAAGCTTCTGGCCAGCTGAGAAGCTGCAGAATAGCTCATATTGTAGCCGTGCCTATATTCAGACAACCGTAAACCTCCCCTGATGTCTGATCCCTGCTTCTGAATCCATGGAAATTGATAAAAAGCAACCCTTCATATACTCCCATTCAGATGCTGTCAGTAACACATTTCCACTAGAATCTACTTCCCTCTTTCCCTCTGCTATTTTTAGAGATAGCAGTTTCTCAGACAGATGGGAAGCCTCTTGCTCTGGCTAAGCCTATTTTGGAAAAAAATTCTGTGACTGTATCCAGTGGGTCATAAAGATGTTTGAACATTAAGCTTTCTGAAGGGCTTTCCAATAAATTATCTCAAGCTTTTAGCTTTTCCTGGGCTAATATATGCATATGTTGTTGAAAACCAATCAAGAGCTTAACTGACCAAACAGAAGGCCAATATTTTCTCAGGTACAGCTGTGAAAATTCCATTCTTAAGCACCGATGTCAGCCTTTATGTCACATTTTATGGAAGAAAATATAAGGAATAGTTTATCCTTTTCCCAAGATCCTGCTAGGAGTTATGCCAAACAGAGCCTGATTTAATTGTGAGTTCTTTTTGGACACCTTTCTTTAGACTTCCAGCTGCAATGTGAAAGTATCAGGATCAGAAAGTCCTCTTACTTTTTTTTTTTTCCTACCCAAGACAAATAAAGTTGAACTATAAAAACCTAATTTAGAAAATGCATAAAGATGGCACAATTGAACATTCCCTTTCTTTTGCTTCCAAGATTTGCTACAGGGTAGCACAGCCTCCAAAAGTCTGTGAATATAAGCTTCTGAATTCACCAATCCTCCAGATTCCAACCAGCTACAGGACCACTATGTACCTCCATAGGCTTATAAGATGCACACCTACTTAAGGAAAGTAAGGATGACAAAGTTTTGCTGTCTTCAGATAAAATCTTGAAAGAACAGTGCTCTCTCTATTTCCAGCACATGTGAAGAATTCTTCCTGGGTCTGACAGCACAGTTAAACACAAAGGTGGAAGAATTTTTTACAACAGAAACATTTTCTGTAACATTACAGAATCCACTTGCCAAAGATGTACATGCTTCCAAATTTCTGCTTGAGATTGCCTCCCTTCTCTGAACAAGATTCAACTGAAAGAATTTAAACTCAATAAATCATGTCTCTCTAGAGAGAAACCAGAAACACAGATGAAAGTTGAAAGCCATCCAAGCC
The DNA here is from genome assembly GCA_020086605.1 of Lanius collurio. Lineage (NCBI taxonomy): Eukaryota > Metazoa > Chordata > Aves > Passeriformes > Laniidae > Lanius > Lanius collurio. The sequence goes on from JACBWW010000005.1 coordinate 33,754,086, forward strand.
CTCCTTTAGAATAAGAAAAAATATTGAAAGAAGTTGCAAATGTGTAACATCCCAGAAACAAAGACAATGTAAGTTTTAAATGTTGAAGTTTTGCATAGCATAGTATGTTTTCTTAGCTATAAAAGACATGCCAGAGAACAGATGTAGGTTTGATCTTACTTCTCGAACAGGATAACTACTTATGGTATTAACTTTTTATAGACTCTAGTAAATAATTTGTTCATTCTAATGAAGGACAAATGTCCTCTTTGTTACTTAATTTCCATAAAGTACAGAGGGGCTGTAAGACAATGAGAAGGTGACCTTAAGATAATAATATTATATTTATAGATCAGAAAATGCTGGTCCAGTTTTTTGCTAAATTAGTATGTTGGATCTTAGATGAAGTGAAAAAATTTTGTGCATTGAACAAATTCTCAGAACTTTTGACAGTACAAATTTGGTAGCTCTTGAAAATTAGGTATACTGCTGTGAATGAGTAATTAAATATAATTAGATAACAAATTAATGAGCTGAAAAGCTTAAAAGTAATGAAGAAAAAATATAGCCCAAATGAATTACAGAGAAATACATAGATGAAAAAATGAAATATTCAATGCTCAATAATTTTCAAATATTTTAAAACACAAGTACAAGTATTTTATACCTGTTTAATATCCTTTTATTTTCTTAATAGGCAACATAATTTTTGATCTGCTTTTGTATCCTTTGCAATCTTCTAAGCTGAAAGGAATAGTCTATCTCTTTGTGTGACATGGATGTAAACTGAAGGTTATTCCTTACACCTGCTCGAGCATGCATGTCTGTGTGTGGCTGTGCACATGTATTCACTCACATGCATATGCAAGAACTTGGATTTCAATTTCATATCTCATCCAGCCCCCATAGATGCACTCTAAGTTCTGCCTCCCTAAATCATGTCTACATTGCTCTAACATAATTACTATGCATCCATTGCTGTTTTGCTTAGTGAAGATTGCTCATATGTGCTGCATACTGATTTAGGAAACATCCACTATTGGTGATAAATAACTAATCTATTTCAAGTTTTTTTGCTTTCACTGTAAATGCAAAAAATATTTTACTAATGTTTTCTGCTATATAAGAAGACATTTTTTCTTGTAAATCTATATTTTTTTCTCACATTACTTCAAATGTCGGTAGATAGAATTACAATGCCCTTAGACACTGCAAAATTTCCAGAAAGATTAATACTGTACCTTTCACAAGAGATTGTTTATTAATAGAAAATAAAAAGATAAATTCTACTCAATACTGAGATATAGGGTGATGCATAGCATCCCAAATCAGTGCATGCAGATATGAGTTATGATCCTGGTCCAAGTCAAAACTGTCTTTTCATTTGACTGAGCAGTGGTACTACTCTAATCTAATGGCAGTTTCATACTATTATTTGGAAGTGCAGAATAAGCATGGTACCCAGAAGGAACATTAATTCACACACATATATTCATGTTCATACATGAGTAGACCAGGATATCTTTTTTATTTTCATACTCCCTGGGTATCTTTCCACTGAGTTACTTTTTATTGTCTTCCTCACAGGAGGTACTGCTATTTCTTGCAAGCTTCACCTCTGCATCTCCTCTCTAGATAGTACTTTATTTGCCTGTATGCAATTGCTTACTAGAGTCACAGTTGCCATTGCTACTGAACATAATGTAAAAGGAAAAAAAAAAAGAAAAGGAAAATATTTTCTGTCTAGACAATATCTCCACTGTGTTTATACCATCTTAGGAGTCCAACCCTTTCTTTGAAAATAAGCTCCTAATTTTTGTGTAAGTGAGAAGGGAAGCCCTCTTATCTTACCTTTTAATACTCTTATCTCTTTATTTTGTAGAAACATATTGCTTCTCCTACCATGAAGTCTCACTGCTTTTATCTACCTCAACAGTACCTAACTGGTTCCAGTCTTAAAGTATTATAAATGAATCAGCATACATCTTCGTTGTAGTCTGCTAAAGTGCAGTTTTCATGTTTATTTATTGCTTCTTCTTTTCTTGCTTACTGTAGACAGAAGTATTCAAATCTGAACAGTTTTCCCATAGAAGACCCATCAGCTCATCAGATGTGATCATTAAGTGTGGAGGTGGATATATAGGTTGGTGCTATGTGTACATTTGTGTATGTGGACCTCATACTTTTATTGATCAAATGTTAGCCAACATTTATGTCATTCTTCTCACTGGATTGACCTTTTGTGGTCCATTCTTCTTGAACTAAATGAGGGAGAAATGTTGCCTTGAGTAAAGGATTCTAAAAAGTGAATGAATGGTTTGTGTTATACAGCTGCATAAGGTGATTCAAAATAAAGGTGTGTATCTCTGACAATGTAGCTGTTATGCCTATGTTTTTGGGTTTGTGAAGTTGGAAAGGTCTAAAGCTGTTTATCTTGACATCACACTCACACATATCACCTCTTAATAATCAAAACTGGAAAAAATAATACAAAATAATTAGCAGTTAAAGGAAAAAATGTGTAGAGACTAATAAACTCATACAAGTTACACAGGCAGGACTCAATTTCTGGAATGATATTTCAAAAAACAGAAGTCACTAGATCAGTTTGGATAAAAAGACTCAATTTGGCATCTTTTGGTAGACAAAGCTCATCAGAATGTGCTCTGTAGGGAAGATACACAAATGCATCAGGCAGAAAACTCTATTCCCCACAGACAAATATTCCCTAAAACTATAATTTGGTAGTACAATGGAAGCATGTCAGGCTCTGGTAGGTTTCTCTAAGTTACATTAAATTATTTTCCTCTATTATAGTGGCTAAGTCCAATGGGTGAGGTCTTTAGGAGATTTGAAATATAAGAATGAAAAGTTTATGCTGATAAAGCAGATGCCTTTGGACATTTAGGTACTGACAGTAGTAGCCTACCACTTGGTATCCTCAAATGTAGAACTGTTACAGGATCGAACTGTGACACTGGTGCTTGCAACTGATAAATAAAGCTTCTCTCCATGTGTGAAAATAGCTTGACCTTATTAGAGAAATCTGCCAAAAAGGTCATTTTGAAAGATAAATTGTTCTTAATTTTTCATGTGTGTCTAGCTGTACGGCAAGAATATTTTCCATTTATGTACCCTAAATGATTCCCATTCAGTAATTTCTTAAAAGACTGCAACAATTCCCTTTTGGGAGAATTTTCTAAAACATAATCCTGATGTATAAAAATGAGATATGATTTGTATCGAGATATATAGGGAAGACTTAGCATAACATTCACAAACTCTGGATTCTGGGGCTATGTCTAGAATAGAAAGTCTACAGTTTTACTAATTTGGAAAGCAAAATAAATTAAAATATCACTATGCCTGTGGAGAGCATAATTGTTCTTCAAATAGGCAAAAACCATTAGGATTTCAAAAGCATGACTATTTTTTTTCTCAAGGGAAAAATGATTAAACAACGCAAGATAGTCTTTCATAATCTATTATTCATTGGAACATATTTCTAGTTCCTATTATTGCCCTTAGATATTGAAAATGAATCAACATTTGTAGGAAATGATTTGCATTTTTTGTTAAGGTGCAATTACTGGACAGCATAATAGTAATATATGTACTATTTTGCAGTACCTGCTAAATGGCCCACCTCAGGTTATTCTGGGTTGATGGCCATTTTTCACTAATGCAGTGGGGCGAAGCATTTAAACCCCGGTCTAAGAAAGCAATCAAGCTGGGGGCAGTTGAATGCTTAAATGCTCTCCATCACTAGTTTAAACTGCTTTAAGACATTTCACTAATTTGGAGACCCGTAGCTCACGTAATGAGTACGTAATGAACATGCTCAATATTACTTTTGGGCAATATTTCTCTATCAAAGCACAGCTCATTAATGACATGAGAGAAGTCTATAAAACTGAGAAGATAATGTGATATTGCTTGTTTGTTCTATGGCAGCCAGACTGTAAAGGTCTCTGTATATTTTGGTATCAGGTGATTCTAGCGACAGGATTATCGTTAATTCTTCATCCAGCTAACCAGGAACTTACACCAAATCTCAGATAAAATGCATTTCAAAAGAGGACTCAAATTGGCATAATGTATTTTTGTCTTTTTGTAGTTCATCTGGGCTCTAAATTATTTAAATCATGTTTCTAAAATGGTAATAGGACTCATTTTCAATATAGCTAAAATTTAAGGCTGGAAAATTGTTCTTCATAGGCGTTACAAGTTATCCCACCTTTGGGATACTTTTCTTTGATTTCCTGCAGTACTGAATTTTTAGGGCTCTTCATAATGCATATCTGTGTTAGCAGACATTACTTGTATGTTTCTGAATCTGATTAGGTACTGTTTCTGAGTTGCAAAAATATGGGAAAATTCAATTAATTTGACAGACAGGAAGTGTAATGAATTTATGTGAGAAGATGAAAAATAAATTGAGAAAAAACCAAGAAGCCCTATAATATTTAATGAAAAATATTAGAAAACAGTATTGTTTACAACAATAAATTGAAACTATTAAATTGGCAAATATCAAAGTGAAGAGATTAACATTATATATACTGAATATATTTTCAAAAATCAAGAAGAAAGAAACTCTCTTGCTATATGCTCACAATATCTTATGAAATAATTTTAAGTGCTATTACTTAACTGGCTGAAGTGAACGTTTTCATCATTACCTATCATATATCCTAAACTAGCCTGTGTTCAAATTTATTCTGTTATCCCAAAACACAGAGGAAATATTTGGGTTTTGTTGCACAATGGTTTGGAAGGTTCTTCAGAAGAAATGAAGAGCTGGTGAAATACGACTAAAGGATTCTTTAAAAAATATTCTGCCACATCCATTGGAATTTACAGGGATAAAATGGAAAAAACAAATTGACTTTTTTGCTCCCACAAATTTGACTGTCAACCTGTCAGGCTACTAAATTTCTTTTCCTTTAGCCCCCAACAGAAATTCAGCCAGGTGGTTTCTTTGTTACAGTACTATCAACAGCTGTTATTGGGACAATAGAACAGATTATCCTTGACTTTCTGGTTTGGTTTCACCATCCATTTTCCTGTTACATGGAATCACACAGATGATGGCTGGTGAAATGAATTTAAAGATACATCACAAACTAAAACAGTGTCACGAACATATTAAGTTTTGTACTGGTGATGCAGAAGGTGATCTAATCACCTCATTAATACATTTAAGCATGTTAAACCACTGTATATGAGTCCAAAGAGAGTTTTTTGCATTTTATTTGCAAAAGTAAAAAAAATTAGGAATTAGCCTCCACACTGGACCAAGACTTGGTCAGTAGCAGAGATGTAGAGATATTCAGCTGCTCAGGGTTTTCTTTCTTTCAGATCTTTTTACTTTATATATATATATATATATAATTATATATATATATATTATTTATTTCATTCTGTTGCATTTTATGAAATGCTCACTGATGCAACCCTTGACAACTTTTGGATGGTAACTTCCACATGACAACACAGAACTGTGTGGGTTCTGCGTAAAGAATTTAATATTCTATAACTCACATTTGCTATCTAAAAGATGAAAAAGGTATGAATGTAAAAGCACTCTAAATAACTGAGACATAATTCTCCTATCCTTTTTTCTCAGTGAGTATCAAATGTAACACTTGTAGACAAGAGCAATTTGATGTAAACAATAACACAGGAAGTCAGCTTGCACATCATCTCTAAATTAAGCCTTTATTGGTGAGTTTAAAGAAATTAAAATGAGAAAAGAAATACTAAATTAAATTGGAGAGATCTTGTACAGTAAGTGGCACGTAAACAACATGTAAATATACCAATTTATATTTTTCAGTAGTTTCACTTAGAATTACTTGAGTTAATTTATAACTCCATCCATGAATTTGGTCACTGGTTCATCAATTGGTTCACATTTCATGCTTCAAATTTTGCTTGTTTATAACAACTGATGTTCAAAGAAGTGGGGTCATTTCTCTTGTGCTTTTCCTACAGAATAAAAAGATGGATGCAAGCTTTAATTTCAGAACATCTCTAAGGGGATTGCAGAGCAGATTAGCATATATATCAATATGGTAATTTGTCACAATGCTTCTGAATCAGTCTTTCATTTAGTTTGGATTATGTATCAACTGAGAAAACTTGAGGTCCTAACCTTCTGTCTCCTGATAAGAGATTAAACAGTAATGGGGTCACTGTGGTTGTACTGTGAATTAGGATAGGTTTAGCATGTTATTGAATTCTTTATTTTCAATAATAGCTTTCAGTTGTCAACAGAGTCTGGAATTCAGCTAGCAGATTTTTAATTATTTGGTTTTTTTCTGCTGGAGGGTTATACCTGTCCATTTCTGCAGGAACCATTCAGAAACTCTCTAAAACTATCCTAGAAAAGGTTTAGGTCACTCTTTCCTTCTCTGAGGTCGGACTGTGCAATGTTTATGGATCTGTCTCCACCACTTGAGTTTATTGATGTTTTTACCCCTTGGCACAAATTAACAAAATTTGATTTTATTTGCCAGCATTTTCATTTAAAACATTAAAGAGGCCAAATTAACAAAATGTAATTCAGTTAAGTAGTGAGATACTTACAAAAGTTCAGTATTTAACTGTCCTGGGAGGTTGACTCTAATGTTTTATGTCATTAGGTTTCCAAATATTTTAGGAAGAATAAGGCTGAGATCTAATGGCACAAAATCTGTACATAATTACAAAACAACTCTTAAGTCTAATTCTTAAACTGTAGTAATTGATCCTACAGTGAGATTTATTCAGTAATCTTGGAAGGCAGCAGCATTTACAACTAGAATAATTAAAGTAAATGAAGAGGAAAATTGTATTCTGTATAACATTTAGTTCATTATAGGCTTAAACAACTATGCCAATCCATGTTCATCAATATAAGTTATGATGCTCACAGACGTAATTAAATAAAAATGTTATCACCAAGAAACAGTTCATGTAACACAAGCTTAGAAATTGTTAAATTATAAGAGTTTTGCATTTTTAAAGGTTTTATTGGCAGTGCTCAAAAATATGAGTAGCAGAAGATAGCATAGAATTTTTTTTATTTCTTTTTTCCCCCACTACTGTGCATAATATATAACATTACAGCCTTTTCTGCACTCTCTGCTGCTGGGTCTTACTCCCTTCTGTGATGATGGTTGATTCCATACCTCATTAAGTGCCACTGTGGCTCTTTATTTGTTCAGTTAAAGTCTCACTGGAGTTCATTAAGCCACATTAAACATCACTGATGTTTCTGAGGGAATTGCAGCATAAGACATGCAAGAGCCTAAAAGAGGATTCTATAATTTTGCATGGTACATATAAGCAAGGAGGTCCATAAGGTGTGTCACAAAATGTGCATTATGTTGCCTACATAATATGTTGTTCTATATCTTCCCAGGATCTTGAAACCAGAAAAATATGCAGGCTTAATTTTTTTTTTTTTGAGATATCATAAAGATGCATTGAATTTTTCATTAACTGAAATGTCCAGATACAAAGATTTAATAGCTTTTTGATGTTTGCAGATACTGTCAAGAGGAATATGGCTCTAGGAATGTAATCACATAATTTAAATATTTTCCTGTACATAAGAAATGGATTCAGATGCTTTTCTAATAGTCTTATTAGCATTGAATATATGAGGCATCTTAAGAGGTTCTGGTGAGGTACAGAAAAAAAAAAAAATCCTTAATTTGCTGGTGTCAACAGTTTTCGGTGGAGTGGAAAAAGGGAGAACAATTATTCAGATCTACATTCTTTTCAAAAGAAAGGAACTGTGGATGATAATAACTAACCATATATTTACCTGAATATTAAAATATTGCCTGGTCAGGTATTTCAAATGTGACAGATGAGTTCAAATTCTTCTCAGGTAGAGACAAGAATTGAAGTACAGTTCTATTTATCCTTGATGAATATCCCTAGGCCCTGTTCTTCTGAAAAAGGAAAATTACTCATTTGGCTTTTTGGTGATGCTAATGATTTCTTTAATTTGTTTCTTTCACAAGTAGCTGGTATGGTGGTATTTTTTCAGATCAAAAAACTTGTTTACTGTGGAAGTACATAATAATTCTTTTACAATTATTTACTTCATGGGAAAAAAAAAAGGAAAGCAAAATGAAATTTTGGTCAATTTTATTGTAGCTTCCTTCTCCAGATTTGGGTGTTTTCTTTTTGTTGTTTTTTGTCATTTGCATGTTTGGTGAGTTAGAGCAAAAAATAATAGTTATAACTCCACTGAGATGTCATTGTGGAGGGTTGACCTTGGCTGGACACCAGGTCCCTACTGCACAGTTTTATCACTCCCCTTCCCAGCTGGACAAGGAGGAAAATAAGATGGAAAACGACTTGTGGGTTGAGATAAGGCAGTTAACTAAAGCAAAAGAAAAGTTTGCATGCGCAAGCAAATGGAAAAAAAAATATTTATCCTCTCCTTCCCATCAAGCAATGTTTAGGCACTTCCCAGGAAGCAGGGCTTCAGCACACATAGCAATGCGCTCCAGAAGGCAAATATTGTAAATAACAAATACCCCCTTCTGCTTCCTTTCCTTGGCTCTTATCTCTGAGCTGATGTGAAATGGTGTGGCATATCCCTTTGGCTGATTGGGGTCAGCTGGCCTAGCTGTGTTCCCTGCCAGGACCCTGCCCACCCCCAGCCTACCGATGGCAGGGGAATGTTGAGAGACAGCGCTGATGCTGTGCTGGTGCTTCTCAGCTGCAGCCAAAACATTGGGGTGTTACCAACACCTTCCCAGCTTTCAGTGCAAAGTGCAGCACTGTGAGGGCTGTTATGGGAAAATGAACTCCATCTTAGCCAGAACCAATACAATCATGAATGACATCTAATTATTAACTTTACAGGGAATAGAAAAATTCATAGCAGTGCAGTAGAACCCCAAAGGTTTTATCAGTTTGTTGGTGCCAATGATAAACAACTAAATGAATTGTGGCACAGGCAGGTTGCCCTGTAGAAAAGACAAATAAAGTACTGTATACCACCAGAGTTATGTCATGTGCTTCACAGACAAACTATTTCAGAACTGCATGAGAGAATTTTATCCATGTGAGTTCAGTCTGAAGGCAGCCTACAGAGGGTTGAAAAGATTTTCTGAGGTAAAGATTTTACATATTTTCTTTCAAATTTCTGTAGTATCTGACTTTCGGTTCTGATTTAATTTTTCTTTAGGTGTAATTAGGTATATTTAGGCATACATTTAGGTATATATAGCGATATTCTATGAATCTGTGATTCTATAATACAAGAAATGTTTATAGGGTCAGCTGCAATTATATAGTTCTTTGAAATTTTGCTACTTAAGAGCTCTTAAAAAGCAAACATTCTAATAGATGTACTGAGTTGTAACAGTAGTTAAAACAAAAGTAGAAGAGGTTAAAGAGGACATCAAATCTAATTGCATCACAAGGAACAAAGTTAGACAAATATGTTAAGGATTAGATCATGGCTTAACTCTCTTTTCTTTGCTGAGTTTAAAAATGCATAATTACTTCTTTTCTGTGTCCATAGTGTAATAGTGTTTTCCTCTCAGCACGTTGTATACTTTCCTACATTAATTCCAACTACATGTAGATTTACTTGTAAAAGTACAAACACAAAGAAATGAGCCTCAAAATATAACTTCAGTCCACCTTCCCCTTTTTTTTAAGCACAAAAAAATGAGGCATATCCAATGAAACTGAGAGGTTTTTTAAAATCACTATTAGTATGAAGAACACACTGCAACAACACTTTATAACTGAGTAATGAAAACATATGCATTTACATTGGGATAAAAATACATAGAAAAATCTTCATACTCAGGGCACAAATCAACTACTAAGAAAATGAATTTTGAAAAAACTTCCCCTTTTGGTGGATCGATACATGCAATGAAACTCACATAACTATCCCCTGAAGTCAGCAAAACTGATGTCTACAAACCCACCAAATCTTAATGAGTGCAACAACTAGAGAGAGAAGAATTGTACTACTATGAGAAAGTAATTGACAAAATGAAACCATGCATGACAAGAGAGTTAATGGATGCCGAGTTCAGAGCTGGACAAAATAAATTTGAGCCCTTGGGGGAATCTGTGTACATTTGATACTCACATCAAAGAAATTAATAAAAATACATATAGAAGAAGAGGTCCAGCTCACATCCAGTTTCATTGATTGTGTCAAGATGTGTTTGTTCAGGCATACCATGTGGTCCACACCATCAGCCTGCTAAATGAATGCCAGGAAGTATCCATCCATGGGGACATCCTCTGTCACGATGCTCAGGAGACACACACCAAACTTGAGATGGTGCTGGAATGCAGAATCTCCAAATTGCACTTAATGTCTGTATAAATTTGAATTTCAGCATTCTGTATCTTGCCCATGAAATTACTGCAAATACAAAAATAGAAGACATGGTTTGTTTTTATATAGTAATATTGGAGAAAGTTCTTGGAGGTTTTTTGGGGGACTTGGGGTGTTTTTTGTGGGTTGTTTATTCTTTCTATTTTTTAAAATCAGATTTTAAAACCCAAATAATTTCAGGATAAATAATCTGGGTATAGCCTTGTTCCTTACCTGTGTCAGAGGATGGAGGGTTTGCAGCTAAGTCTGAACTTTATTTCTTTGCTCCATTGCTTTGATATTGGTTTCAGATTTTACTACGTGGCATTGAGAATTTTTATATAAAGCAACATTATAGAATGATTTTTAATGTAACCTGCATAAAACATGCAGTATTTTTTAAAAGCAATAGTGTTTTCTTAACTGTTTTGTTTCTGATTTCTTGATCAAGGGGCCACTATAGAAATAAATAAATTTCAAACAATTGGGAGGGTGAGTGGAAGAAATATGAAGCATAGCCTGAAGAAATTCATAAGACCCAGGAAGTGTTTCTCGTCTATCAAGTGATTTTAAACATTACACATCTCAAAAATTCATGTTTTCTTGTATTCACTTTATTTGCTGTGTTGTTACAGTCCTGACCCAGTGATCCAGTGCATTTTAATTTGACTCTGCTTAGAGTCACATGTACTAAAAGTAGCAGAAACAATAAATCTTGCTGCAATTCATTGCCAGGTTTATAGTTTCATGTTGAAAAAAAAAAAAGTTGTATATTTCATAAGCATTCTATAGAAAGACATCACAATGTTGGTAGCTGGTAACAAAAATGCGATGTTGAATTTTGTGTTGTATATGGAAAGAGACAAAACTTGTCAAAGAGCATAAACTTCTTAAATGTTTAGCCTTTATTCTTCTGTGTAAGCTTGAAATCTAAGTACACTTTTTTTACATTCTTATTTTAATAATGTGAGGTATTTGTAGTCTATTTGGTAAAAAATGCATTCAAAATATGAAATGTACCATCTCCTTTTATTGAAAACTGAGGAAATTTTCCAGAAACAAGTAAAATGCCTTGGAAATCTAAAATTAAATGAGCTAAAATTTTGATTGAGTTCAAGAAATTTTATGTCATAATTTAGTTGCAGTACTTAACATATGAATTGAATTTTTATTAAAACCATAGTAATACTAAAACACTGGTAATATTTGGACTGATTATAGTTTTCATTATGCAAAGGATAGATAAGGGTAATATTTGATCTGCTGAATATTAGGGGGTTTGAGCTTCATTTAGGTGTCCCTCAAAACATCACTCTGACTAGTTTGAAAAATTTGGTATACTACATATTTTGGTGATATGATTTTGTTGAAATGATAAAACAATTTTGACCATCAACACATATTTTCTGTATTGATTTCCTATTATTGTATTTTTGTAAGGTTTTTTGAATTATGGTAGTGTGCCCCAGCCAAACCATCTGCAGCTATGCCTGTTGGAGCCCTCAGAGTGAGACCAGGCTGAAATTACCCTCACCAGCTTCACCTGGCCATCCACCTTCAGGTGTAGCAGATCAGCTCCTGAAGGGTTTTTAAGCCCAATCAGAGGGTTCAGTCAGGACAGAGAAGAGGGTGGGGCTAGGTTTCCTGTTCTTTGCTGTCTGGTTATTTGGGTTTCCTGGACTAACTTGGCTGCTGATCACTGAGTGGGTTTTGTTGCTGCCATCATCTTGACTCTGCTTGCCTGGATTTGGAGCATCAAGGACTGGAAGATAAACTGTGCTAAACTGAAAAAGAATTGGGAAAGAAGAAGCTGAAAAACTAAATACTAAGATGACAATGAGTAGATAAAAAAGGACTGTGCAGCACTGGACTAAAACCAATCTTATTTTCTGAAAAGTGCATGCAGAGCTCTTGTACAAAGTAGAGGGACCAATCAAGCAAGGTGTGATCTCAGGCACTGCAGTTGCAAAATGTATATGTGCTGTATTATGGATAAGGTGGTAAAATGTAGAAGTCCTGTGTTAGGTAGGAGTCCTGTGTTAAGTAAGCATAAGTAAGTAAAATGTGTAAGTACTGTGTTAGGTAAAAATAGAGTAAGATGTATAAGTAGTGAGTTATGTATAAGTAAGTGAACTGTATGGGGTATGTAAAAGTAGGTAAAATGTGTAACTGTCAGATAAGTAAGCGAATACACAAAAGAGGTGATAAGTAGGTATTAAGCAAAAGTTGGAAGATGTGTGAGTTCCTGCATGATGCCCAAAGAGGTGATGCATCTTTTAGAGAGTTTTAAAGCTTCTGTGTAATCATAATGATTCCTTGTACCGCAGTGCTGAGTTCCTGCATTATATCATGCCATAAATTTACATGCTTAGTAATTATATCTGCCAAAATATTTTCAGAGTGTACTAAGAACAATCCTGATAATATTTGGGAATTGAGGGAAAATAGGAATTATATAAAGAGTTCAGTGCAAATATATTTATTATGGCTTCACTCTTACTCTGCAGCTTCAACGGTTGCAACCTTACTAAGAACCTTAAGAAAACAGAATTTGGTAATGAAATTGAAACAGGTCTTGATGCACATGTACTAGAAGATTACTATGATTACTGTGTCATCTTATCTGATCTCTTGCATAAAATGGGCTAAAAAATTTCAGTCTTAAGAGGCTTAATTTCTATTCAAAACATTTTTCCTGCAGAAATTTATCCAATCTTTGTATAAGTAATTCAAGAACTTTGAAGTCCAGTGAGCCTATCTGAAGTCTCAATAGCTCAAGAGTCATTATGATTAAAAAACCCCAAGAAACAAACAAAAAAATAACAATACCTTACTTTAGTTCTTAGCTGACCTGCCTAAAACTTCCCTTCACTTTGGGCTCCTATACCATTTTCTTCCTATTTGAAAAACAGTGTCAGAAATCTCTTCCCAGTGTGCATATTAAAAATATTACCTGCCTCCTAGTCTTTTATAGGGTAAACTATGCAAGCTGAGCTTAGTGGTTCATAAATTAGTTCATGAGATGATGCATTTTCCAGGATCCAGATCATTATTGTTAATACCTTTTTCTGAATTAATTCTGATTTTTCAAAAATCAGAAAAACCTCATTAAACTTCTGAATTTATTAATACCTCAGTGCTTATGTGTACTGTTCTGCATGTACATATACATAAGGTCAGTGTTTATCCTTCAGTGCTGGAACACTCACAGTATCTGCCACCTGCATCACCAAAGGCTGCAGAGCCTGATGGGATCGAAAACTCTCCTTCCCTCTCCTCCATGGGATTTTTTTTAAGTTTAATGAATATGAAATGAGGGTTTTTCTTTCACTAAATCTCATGCTATATATGTCCGTTCACAATACACTCAACATCAATTCTTCAGGTTTTTTGTTATTTTTTTTAGTATCATAGCTTACAGCAGTGAATGCTTTCAGTATTTGGGGAAAGAAATTTAGTCTTTAAATAAATTTCATTTAGTATTCTTTAAAACAAAAAGTTATATTCAATGAAACAGTTTTCAATCTATTTCATGTTGGAATCCTGCATTCAGAAAATTGAGGGTTATGGGTTATAGTAATATACAAGTGACAAGATGGAGGATTTTGGGTGTAGGTTAGTTCTTCCTCACAAGTCTGGGTGATCTGGTATTGGTTCAAAATACCTGCAGTGCAGAAAATGGATGATGAGTTATTGGATTATAAGTAAAAACAAATTAGTTGGCATTCCAAAACTGGGTAATTTGGGCTTTAGAAGACCTTGGAAGTTAAAACTCTGGCAACATTTTTTTTACCTTGTTAACCTAGAGGTACATTCTTTGCAGCTCTAGCATAGGCAAGAAATAATAAACATCTGAGTCAGAAGAAAGGCTCGGTGTCTCCTGTGTTTTATTCTGAACTCTGAGTAAAAGAACTCATGAAACAGAGGCAAAGAAGAAAGGAACAGAAAAGAAAAATTTAATAATTTCACATATTGTTAGAGACACTATAAAAACAATTTTCTTATTTTCCTTTTTTGTGGTACTGAGTCATAAATTTTCCTCACCAAGGAGAAGTTTGTTCTGGTTTGCGTTTGGTTTTTTTTTCCCATGACAATGATTTGAAGATTTCAGTTACTAACTTTTCCTAGCTCTCTTTGCTGTATATTGTAATAAATTTTGGCTGACTTATAGGATCTCTTATGGGGAATGATTTCTTCACTTCTCCCATTTCTGTTGTCGGAGATTTGTCCTCTAATGTTCATCTGTCTGTTTCTTAACTGAATGTAATATGTGCGGATGCCTAAATATTTAAAATTCCACTGTAGGTGGCTTAATTATTTTTAAGAAGATGTCATGCAATAGACCAAGAGGACCCAGTACTCTTGTCTCTCTGTTCTTATGATGTTACAGTGTATTTTAGTCTGAAAATGACTGCTCAAATTGCTTCAAAAATGCCAATTCAAAAAATTCCAGTGGAACTACTGCAGCATAAGCAATAAATACACTGTTGTATTATGACGGTGTTAAGACAGCAGTCCTTCAAGTTTCATTCAATATTGAATTTCTGTGGCTTGGTTGTGACAATGATCATGTCTATATTTCCTCAGCTCATTTCATACAACTGGCTGTAGACTCCCAAAGTAGATAAGATACCATTTAAAGTAATATAATGTGCTTCCTTTAAGTTTCAACACACTGAACTAATGAGAAAAGTCTATTGGGAAGTGTGAGAGGAGATGTCACTCGGCCTTGGAGGATGTCGTTACCACCCTGTTTGCTACTTTCTCACTCTAATTTGCTGTCTTGAAGTGAGAAAATGTTGGATTTCAGGTTCAAGGTAAATGTAATGCTCATGGCAATGAGAAACCAAGGGGTAGGAAGTGCCATCATTGGCTTCCACTGAGCTTCTTGTTATTCCATCTTTTCACTTATGGCCTCTCTTTGATTATTATCTTTTCTTATACTCTGTTTTAAAATTAATATGTCCTTTACAAGTCAATCTCTTTTCTTCATTTCAGTCTTTTACTTAAAGACTTAGCATTTCTTCATTGATCAGGTTACTTCTTGTTTTCACTCCTGATTTCAACACTCACAAAATATATAGGAAGGGGAGAAGGACTGCCATCAAAGAAATTGTGCATCATAAAGCAAAGTAAGGGCAGAGATAGGCCTCTACACTTTGCTTCTCATCTGTAGTGATGAGCTTGGTCCCATGTCCATCTAGCATATTCTCCCTGGATCCTGAAACCTTTTAAACACTATCAGTATGGCTAGGCTGTTGTGGAATCACAAACTACCTAAACTAACAGCAGCTGACTTACCTCTAATAAGGGCCTAGGGATTCCAGATGCCATAGAGAGATTGGCTTATTGTTCAGCTTGTCCTCTAAACTATCTTCTAGTTCCTTCTGTGTTACATGAAGAGTTTATTGTTGGGTTGTTTTTTGTTTTAATCTGTTACTTCTTAAAGATATTTTTTTGTAGCATTGGTAAGGTTCTTCTTCAAGCTACAAGCTTCTTGCTATTTCTGCCACATCAGTTTGTACAAACAGAATGTCATGATACAACCCTGAAGCTGTCAATTCTTAAACATTCTACATAATTATTTCACTTAGTTATACAACAATAGAGAACATAAGAGCAAGATCTGTGAATGACATGCTGACCCTACTGTACCTGGTCTAATCTGAACTATAGCTCCATGATCAGGTGAACTTTACTTTTTTCAAGGTTCCAACATTAAAAATTGAAACATTTCTAATTAGATAATTGATCTATTTCTTTGTTGTCCACATATCAATTAGCTCATGCAAGTGTAGTGTATGCATATCTGAATTAGATTTTTTATAAGGAGGAATAAATCTGCTCCTTAAAGTCTTTCAGGGTAGAAGAAGAGAAGAAAATCTCATTTGAAGGCTTATGGCTAGCTGCTTACAGTGTCTTAATATTGTGTCCCTGGAATATGCTATGATTTAGAATCTCTGGAAAGAACTTTCCTATTTTGGGTTGCAATGTCACATAATATGGTTTAATCCATTCAAGTAAGCCTTTTAGGAGCAAAATGTGACCAGGCTGGCCAGGTTGTAAGCTGGGTTCCATTCCAGGGAAAATTAAATTCATTGAGTCATAAACTTTTGGAAAACAATGGTTACAATAGAACTGTTCTAGTAAGCATAGTTATAATTACTCTTCAAATAACGACACTGGCCAAGTAAAATAACAAGTTTAACACATTTCTCTAGTAAAAAAGGAAATCTGGTTTCTCTGTCCCTAGTGGTAATGAGTAAGTTGAACACTGAAGAAAGACCAAATTTTTTAGAACCTATATGTGGCAGCCTCAAGTGGGACACCCTGTACTTCCTTTCTGCTGTTTAGCTCACCATTGAAAAAAACAGCATTGTAATTTGAGCCTTATCCAGTGCATAAAGACTCTTGTAATTTTTAAAGATTTGTGTTTCAGAGCTCCTAATTCCTTTTTTTTGCTATTATATATATTACATTTATTCTTCATTGAGATGACCTGCATGAGGAAGCTTACTGCAGTGCTAGTTAATATTTGATGAAATCCTGTTGTTTCTTTTAGTTCTTCAATAGATGTGGAAAAGCAATAATATCAATGTCAGAAAAGATATCAGATAAAGACATGACTAGTTAATGTTTCATGGGAAAGATAAATTATTTATTACAGAAAAGCAACAGTCTTCACAGAATCACAGAATGGATGAGCTTGGAAGGGACCTCTGAAGGTCAGATGGTTCAACATCCTCGCTACAGTGTGTTGCCAATACCATGCCCAGATAACTTTGAATATCTCTAAAGATGGAGACTTTACAATTTCCCTGGGTAATCTGTCTGGCATTTGGTCATCCTCACAGTAAAAAAATGTTTCCTGATGTTCAGAAGAATCCTCCCATGTTTCAGTGTGTGGCTATTGCTTCTAGAGTCTGACTCTATCCTCTTTTAACTGTCCCTTCAGATATTTGTACACATTGATGATATCACCCCTGTATCTCTTTTTCTCTAGGCTGAACAGTCCTAGCTTGCTCTGCTTTTCCTCATATGGAAGATATTCCAGTCCCTTAATCATTTTAGTTGTCCTTAGTTGAACTCTGTTTCCAGTAGTTCCACCTCTTGTACCAGAGAAGCCAGAATTGGGCACAGTATCCCAGGTGTGGCCTCACCAGTGCTTAGTAGAGGAGAAGAATCACCTCCCTTGATCTGCTGGCAACAGTGCACTTAAAGTAGACCTGGATACCATCCACCTTCTTTTCACCCAGAACTGGTATGGTTGGAAGGGGCCACAGTGGGGTCATTTGGTCCAACTTCCCAATCTTTCCACAAGGGCACACTGCCAGTACATGTTCAACTTGATCCACCAGAACCCCATGGTCCCTTCTCTAGAGCTGCTTTCCCAGGCAGTTGGATCTCAACATAAAGCTGTGCATGGAGGTTTTCCCTGTGGGCAAGATTTTGCCTTTAGCTTTGTTGAACTGCATGAGGTTCCTGTCAGCCCATATCTCCAGCCTGTCAATGTCCCTCTGGAAGACAGTACAACCCTCTGGTGTATCAGCCACTACTCCCTGGCTTGTATCAAACTTGCTGAGGGTACACTCTGCCCCATGATCCAGATAATTTATGAATATTTCAAACAGGACTGAACCCCAGTGGCCCCTGGGGTACACTGCTTGTTACTGGCAAATGGACTTCATGCCACTGACCATCTCTCTCTCGGCCTGGCTGTTCTATCAGTTTGTAATCCACTTCACTGCCTACTTAAACTGTCCATACTTCCCCAGCTTCTCGATGGTGATTTTACATCCCATAGTGTTGAAATATCCACTGCTCTCCCCTCATCTACCAGCCTTTTATACTCTGTTCAACCTCTCCAATCACATGGGTAGAGCTTTAAAAGTATTGCTACACTTTTCCCCTGGAAATGCAGCCTACAAATGTATTTCATTGCTACTGTTTGATAATATCCAAAACAAATGAGTATCTGACTAACTGCAGCTAGTTATTTGCCTTATTTAGGACTGAAAACCACTAATAGAGTTGATGTGATTTTAAGCCCAGCTGGAGATGAAACATCACACAGATGCTCAATAAACACCCTCTCCCTGCCTCTTCGGGTGGAATGGGGAGGAGAATCTAAAGTAAAACTTTTATGGTGAGATAACAAAAGTTTACTATTTGAAAATAAAGTAAAATAAATAGTAATGATAAATAATAATAGGAAAAAGATGAAGTGATATGATGCAGTTGCTCACCACTGCTGACTGATGTACCCCTCTTCCCAAACCCAGATGACGCATCCTACTGGGTAACTCCCCCCCATTTCTGTAGTGGGCATGATGGTCTCTGCTGTGGAATATCTCTTTGGTCAGTTTGGGTCACCTGTCCCAGCTATGCTCCCTCTCTTTTTGCATACCCCCTCACTGGCAGTGCCAGAGACAAGAAAAAAATACTCCTTGACTTACCAAAACCCCAAACATCAGTGTATTATCAACACTGTTTTCATTCCGAATCCAAAACACAGCACTGTAACAGCTACTGAGAAGAAATTAATGGTATGCTAGCTGAAACCAGGAAAACAGTACAGATAAATTACATCTGACAGCAGTATATTGAATATGGTTAAGAGAGGAAGGACATAATTTTCCTACGCTGGCAGTAGCACATTTTTCACTACTAAGAATTTGTTCTAAGTGTAAAAGAAAGTCCCCTTTTCATTTGTTTTGGGATTGTTTGATAAGTGCTTGCTTAATTGGAAAAATGATATAATCCCATTTTTTCTTGATATTGGAAAGAGCTATTTCCAAAATATATATATGAAGTTATTCTTACTGCAGAAATATGAAAGAGAAGAATTTGGTATTTGTCACACTCTTAAGATAAAAAGGAATTACACTGATTCTGCCAACTGGTTTTCTATATAAGGTCTGTATACATTTAAAAATAAATGTTTCCATACATTATTTTTGTCTCATCTTTTTCCCATGACTAGGTTCTATCATATTGAAATAGTCTGAACAGTGTATTTAGCTGGTTGATTATGATGCATAGATCAAAGTGAAGTGAGGATATGGTTAGCTCTATGACTCCCAGTAGAACAGCAAAGTTAATGCTCCCTCCCCATTATATGTCTGGCTCAGTGAAACATAATTAAACAATAATTAGTATCAGTGTTTCCAAATGTTCAAAAACAAGTTGGTTGCAGTATTGACGGCATCTTTTCCTGTCATATGTATTCAAAATTACTAACTAATTCTGGATTTCCACTAGGTATAAAGTAGCATTCAATCCCAGCAAACAAAGCAGCCTCATTTAGAGAGGCCTTTCCTTCAATTCCATCAGATTGTTTTAGTACACAAGAAATCACTTATCATGCATATAATGCTAAAGTGAGAATTCAAGTCAGTACAAGCTTTGAAAAGTGATGGCTATCCCATCAAGCCACATAGCACATAATACTTTGTTGGTTTGAAAACAGAAAGAGTGTCCCATACAGGAGTTACCTCTGGAAAGGCATGGATTTACTCCTTCTAAGTTATAAACATAGGAAAAGTAGTACAGAGTCTTATTTAAACTAAATATTTTAAATTTAATAATTTGGTTAAGCCAAACAACAAAACATTAAGGTTTATTTAGACCTTTGACCTGTTTAATCCTAGTATTTCTTAGTTCTGAGAAAGCAAAAAAGAAAAGGTACATTGCCTCTATCCCTCTATACCAGACTTATCCGTGTGATGATAACTGATGGAGTTTGTGCTGGAAAGTGCCCAGGTAATGTTTAATAAATAAAGCCAATTAGCTAAGTATCACTTGTCAAATCTATATGTAAACTCCCCAACACATTTATTTTTTTTTTTTATCTCTGCAAGTATCCACCAATTTCTTTTTGTGAATTCATGAAGGAAGAAGTAATAGTTGTATTCCTCTTGCTATTTCACCTACATTATTAGGTGTAAGAAAATGAATCTATTTCAAAGACCAGGTTCTTATTCCTTTCAAAAGTGAGGAAAACCTCTTCATTTATGTTTTACCCATTCTAAGATGCTGAAAATGTAATTTTTTTACCAAAGCATGAGTTACTACTTTGGAAGTGTTTGTAAGGCATTTTATTGGGCTGCCAAGACTGAAACCCCATATTTCTATCACCATGCATATAACCTATATTTGATCCAACTTTGTTTCATGACAGATCTTTTGGGGAACTATTAACTAAAAGAAATTAGTTTTTTATGATCTGCTTGTTCAATGCAGAAAATCAAATATGAAAATTCTAACTGTTTTCTGCAACGTAATCACATGAAAGTGTATTGTATTGATAAAACACTAGTTTCAGAAGGACAGCAACATTGGTGATCATTCTTAGGTACATTTATATATAAAATCCTGAACTTGAAAGAGAACAATTCTCTTTTAAATATTGAATAGATTCTTGGGAGAAGGATAACTCCACCACCAGAATATTTTTCAACTTTAAATTTCATCTGTTTTACATTAAATGAGAATTCCTATTTGAAAATTGAAGGAATATTAAACTCTTTTAGCTACATAGTAAAAGTAACAAATACAGTAAAAAGACCCCTTTTAACAGAGAAAATGAATAGTCATGAAGAGTGGATTAACGCAAAATGCAGATACAGATTTCAGTTTGCTTCAAGTATCGTTGCTGAAAAACAATCTCAGTGATGAACATACCAAATGTGCATAGGATTTTACTGAATTATTTCTGCCCCTCTGATGACAGTCTTCAGTTTTAACAATAATCCTGTAGGTCACTGAGATGCTATCACAAAAGCTAGGTAAAAATTCAAGGATTTAGAGGAACAGAATCTTCTATGTTCTCCGTTGAATTTTAGGAAACAAAATAGGCATAGGACGTTGATTCTAACTTTTTCCAAATGATACCAATGGGCTGCAAATGCTTTCCTTTGTAAGTCACAGGAGCCCTTAAAAAGAAAAATACTCACACAAAGGGACTTAGAAATGCTTAAAAGAATGTCATGCATGGTGACTCAAAGTAAAACTATGCAAAAATATACAAAAAATTTTTGACTTACTATACAGACTTGCATAACGCCAACAGAAAAGAAGTAATAGTAAAACAGGGGCTAAAATAAAGGGGTAGTGTTAATGGCATTATCCCACGATGTGTCAAAAAGTTACCTTTACATTAAATAGCCTCACATTAAACCCTGATGTATTTCTAACATAAACTATTCTTAGAATGTAGAATTTTAACATAAAAGCATTTCATATAACAGGAAGTAGACCCCACTATAAATGGCTTATATGAGGAAAGAAAAACTGGCATTTATTTTTGTACTGTTGTTAAATCAGTTTTACCAACATCAGAAAAGTTATTTCCTAAAAGGACACTTATAGATGTTATGCTGTTAAATCCTTTAAATTATTTTATGGTAAAAAAATCCCTTGCTTTCCACTGATTATAATAGTCTCTAGCAGCTAGTGGCAGCTGATCTGTGCATGAGTCATATTGGATATAAAACACAGTTCATGTTAAGAAACGAATTATGGAATTAGGCATGCCATGCTCCTTTAAGAGTGAGTTGAATGAGTTTCAAGGTGACTTTTTTGGTCAAAGTTAACTCTAAACATAGCACAAATGACAGTCTTGAAAAGGAGGGTGTTTATTTAAATAGTGAAACATGATCAATTCTCAGTGAATTAAGTAGCCAATTCCTGGCAGTAATGCTGGTACAAAATCCAGAAGATTTGAGAAGTCCTGAAAGAAATTACAGTTCTTTAAGAAACAAGGTCCACAGCTGTGGAGAGGGCAAGTAAATTTATAAATACAGTTCTATTTTATTTTCATACTATTTGGCTTCAAAATATTCTGTTACTGCAGTAGGTAATATGATAAATAACGTTTGTGTATCATATATATGCAATTATATACAATTTGCATATAAAGTAGATACAATTTGTATACAATGCATCAACTAATATAGATATCTACTATATTGACACAAAAAAACCCCAAAACAACAGAAGAACGGGGAAGCAAAATACTCCTTTGACATTGCAGTTGTAGAACAGTTTTTTCTTCAAGTTGTGTGGGAAAGTCTGCAGAATATAAGAGGATATGGATTGTTAAGGCAATAATAGAATATCCTGAGTTGGAAGAGACCCACAATAATCATCAAATCCCACTCACAGCTCTGCACAGGACAGGTCCAAAAATCACTCTGCCTGAGAGCTTTGTCCGAATGCTTCTTAAACTCTGTCAGCCTTGGTGTCACGACTACTTTCCTGGGAAACCTGTAACGGTGCCCCAAATATTCTCCAGGTGAAGAGCCTTTTCCCAACATCTCCCCTAAAGCTCCCCTGACAGTTTCATGCTGTTCCCTTGGGTCCTGTCACTGGTCACCTGCTCCTCCTCTTCCCTTCTTGAGGAAGCTGTGCACTGTGATGTGTTCTGCCATCAGTCTCCTCTTTTCCAGGCTGAGCAAGTCACCTCAGACTGTCATACGGCTTCTCCTTTAAAGCTTTCACCACTTTCATAGTCTTCCTTTGGATCCTCTCTTAATAGCTTTATATCTTTCTGATATTGTGGCACCCAAAGCTGCCCCCAAGGGATCAAGGTGAGGCTGCCCCAGTGCAGAGCAGAGCAGGACAATCCCCTCCCTTGCCCGTCTGGCGATGCTGTGCCTGATGCTCCCCAGGACACAGATGGCCCTCCTGGCTGCCAGGGCACACAGCAAGGAGCTGTATTCAGCTCTGGGGTCTTCAATGTCAGAAGGACAGGGAGACTGGAGAAGAGAAGCCCTAGGGTGTCCTAGGTCCAGCCCAGATCAGAGGAAGGTGGTGTGACCATTTTATTATTTGGTAAAGGGACTCTCTCACTTCTGAGAAGGGATGTGGTTTCTAGCTGGGAGCAAGTATGGTTGGAGTGGTGTGGTGCCAGCTCCTGTCACATCAGGCCATGTCAGGTCTTGGTGAGCATTTTCCATGCAAATCACCCTCTTTTAATCAAATCTGAAATTTGTAGAAGAGGATAATTTCTCCCACATTCCTTGTGACGAATGAATTAGTGAACCAGGACTCTGAGAAAAAGACAACTGAATAACAGCATGATAAAATGCAAGAATGATAGAAGGAATGTGAACAGAAAGATATTGTTCATGCTCTCCAACTAACAAAATGTCTAGAGGTGATCATATCAAGTGATAACTGGCATTTAAAACAAGAGAAAGAAGATATTTCCTCACTCATTTATTTATATTTGAGGAGTCTCTGATTCAGGGACCAAATCATATACAGGAATGGAAAAAACCAGTTGGACAAACATGGAAGATGAAAATCACTGAGATGAATAAATTCCAGCTCTGAAGCAGAAAGTTCTTGAGATAGAAATGTCAGGGATCTGGGAGAGGGAGCTGCAAAACACCAAGAATTCCTGCTCACTCTGAGCCATCCTTCTTCCACAGGCCTTCTCTGCCTTCTGCTTTTGGAAGTGGCATACTGGACATGGTAATCTCGTGATATGACATGAAATAACTGTTCTTTTTGAGCTCCAGCAGAGTACTTGCTTTCTTCAGTAAGATTCAACATTTTCCCTTTCATCTGCTTTCTAAATGCTTGTAGAATTCCATTTCTTCATTCATTTCAAACTGAGGAACTGTTTTTAAAATTATAAATTCAAAAAGCCTATTTCTGTCCTGGTCTTTTATCTATTACCTTGTCTCTTTAATTACATTGCATGATCTATTGCAATTGACGTTACATTAGGAACACCAAAAATTTCAAACTATTAAAATGATGTAATACTGTGAGGTTTATGTAATTTTTTCTCACAGTACTTTTATATTCTAATATTTTTATTTTTAACATTTTACAGCTGTCCTCAACATAAATTGAACCATGTGGAGATTTTGCTAAATGAACAACATATTTACTATGACAATTCAGAAAATATTTATTGCTATTTTCCCCCCAAATTGAGAATGATAGAATACATGCCCTGTAACCCTATTGTTTCATTATGAACAATATCCACAGAAAAAATCCTGAGTTCATTTAAGTTAGCTTAACAAACTTCTTACTTCTGTAAGCATTGCACTGAGATGCACAAGCCCTCCAGCAATTCTTTTAAAGTTTTTGATTTTACAGAGCAGTTTGGTTCTTGAAAGAAATAGATTTCTTGTATTCTTAGTGCCAAGAGAACAACACAAATGATTAAAATGTTCAGTGATAGCAAACACGAAAAAACATAGAAGCTCCATACTTGCAGCACTGAACAAGTAAAATAGAAGTTTCAGAATGATATTTTTTACCTTCTACTTGGTACACTGGGATTATACTGAGCATCTTTCTCAGCCCCCTCATTTCGGTTTCTGGATTTATTTTGATAGAAAAAATAAACATGTTAGTAGAGAGTTTTGTGTTAAAAGAACTGCAAAAACCCAAAGACATATACAGTTGGAAAAAATGACCATAGTAATCTGACAATTTGGAATAAATAATTCCTTTGATAGATTTAACTTTTTACTATCTTTGGGCATGTTTCTGGAGGATTTCACATTTTTCTGAATTTTTATTTATAATTTGAAATTACAGAGCCAACATAATTGACATATATTTGGGCGGCTGTTAAGAAAGGAACAATTTATTTTAAATATCTGTATTTAGGCACATTTACTGTAACACCTCAAAATTTCTGAGACTAATGTATGTCTGCCTGTGCTCATCAATCCTGTCATGATTTTTTTCTCAGGCTGCTGTCCCTGAAATATGTTCACTTGAGATGCCTGCACAGTGCACTGGAAACTTTGCATTTGTTATTATTATTGATTTATTTATGCAGAAACTATGCTGATTCTCCAGGATGACAGGCATTTATAGCATCTGTCTCTGATGAAACTTCCAAAGTGTGAATGCCTGATCTATAAAGCTCCTTGTGATCAGGCATCCTACAGACAACTGAGCCTCAGAGCTGAGTCACACATGTAAGCACAGGGACTCTTGGGCAGTAGCTGGGTAAGTGCAATCCATATGCATGAGGGTTTCAGGGGGACATATAGCACAATGCTATAAATACATAATTTGCAGCAACAAGCACTTCAATGACCCAAGCTAATCCCCTGCCTACTTCCATTCTTAGTGGAGATAGGCTTCCTCATATGCAGGTGGCATTTGAGTGGTAAATGAAGAGCATTTATTTTGTACTCCTGGAACTCTTACTGAAGTATTGAGATTAAACCTGGGGTTATAAGAGGAGGGAGTAAGAACAGGCTGTCTTTTCCAGATGTGTCAGCCAGTCAGTTCCTTGCAAAGGCAGGAATAAATTACTGATTCTACTGGCAGCCACAGAAAATAAGTTTCTGTTCAGGGACAAAAAAGACATGAACCTCTTTATATGCAACTTGGATTCAAACCTGGATTTTGACTTTTTTGATTCATCCTTTCATTTCCTTTATTCAGTTAGACTGAAAGCCCTCTTCTATGCTTCCTTAGAATAATTGCTTTGATGACTGTAAATCCTCACAGCAAACAAATTGTTAATAGGAGATTAATATGAGGGAATGGTTGTTTTTTTCCTCCTAACTCATCTGCTCACACAGAGGTGAGAGTCCAGAATAACTGTGTTGTTTTCCAGTATAATTTACCATTATTATACAATAATTTTTTATATTGCATTAATATTGGCTCAAATTCTACTTCAAATTTGTAGATGTGGTTCTTAGTGAGTTTAATAGGCAGTTTAATTACCTATCTTTGTGCAGACTTTTGCACTGAGTAATGAATGAGCCATCAAATATGGCTGGAATAAAATAATACTTAAATTCATGCTCTTGTGTTGTAATTGCAATTCTGAGTAGCCCAGTATAAATCTTCTCAGTGTCAATCTTGTAAATAGGTAATGAACCTCAAGCCTTTTTAGATATTTGAAGAAAGTTTCTGAATTTTAGGTAGGCCTGTAAATGTCTGGACACCTTTGCAATATAGACACTCTTAAGATATTTAAGGAATATAATTTGCAATCTTCAGTAAACTCCCAATACTGTTTTCTCTTAACTTTCTTTCTTTAAGAATCAAACAAAATTTACGACAAAGATCGAGGCAAAAGATTTCATCCATCTCAAGAATGTAATGAAGAATTGGAGGTTGTTATTACATTGCTTATAGAAACTTAAGAAATGAAAGGAGATGAGAATTCCCTTCCAACCTCACACATTATGTGATTCTGTGATTCTCTGAAAGTTCTGCAGTTCTAAATAGAGTCCCAAATGGTATGAGAAACTGAGAAGCAAACCAAATGAAAAAATATTATTTTGATGTTTATAACAATTTTGTGAATGTAGGTTATTCATTATATGAAAATAAACAGAATTAATATTTTTTTAAGAATTAGCTATGTGAAAGGATTTCTTCTTATAAAAATATAAATTCATTTATCACTAGCTTATATATTTACAAACACTGCAATGTACTGTTTATAACTGTTCAGACATAATTTCAGAAATAATGAAACAAAAAATAATTTGGCAGAAATATAGAGCTCTAATATGAATCAGCCACAGGGTGAAATCACCAACATGCCTTTTCCAGACCTTTGGAATAATACCCAGTCTTATGAACCCAAACAGTCAAACAACTAATTATACATGGACTTATAAATCATGAAGCTTGCCTCTTGGAGTTCTAGAGCTCTTGTGAAAGCTCTCAGACACCGTTTTCAGCTTTCATTCTTACTGTTGTACAAGAAGAATGACTGCTCTGCAAAAACTGTGAGAATTATGCTCCTTAAAGAACACACAAAATATATTTATATTTGTTTAGGTTTTTAAAAATTCTTTTCTAACTTCTTTTTTTGGCTTTCCGTACTATCTCCCTACTTGACATCTGTTTTGGAAGGTGTGATAGGTTGATGCTGGCTAGATTCCAGGCACTCACCAAAGAGAGAATACATAACTAAAATTTCATGATTTGAGATAAGGACCAGGAGAGGTCACTCACCAAATACCATCATATAATTGTGAGAATTTACTTGTTTCTCAGAAAATTGAAGTTTTCTTCTCCTGTTTCAAATATTAGGTAATATCATTGACTTATAAAAATTGGGGTGGATTTTCCCATACTTCCTGTTTAGAAAGAGGTTTGGTACAAAAGACAATCAATGGGTGTCTTTAACAGGTGCTAAGTTTAGCCATTGTTTTAAACTCCAAAAAGAGGGAATATTAGCTTTGTTCACATATTTTAATTTATTTCATTATATTCATTTGATAGTATTTGTTTAGTTGCTGTTCTCTAGGTATTCACATAAACTCAGGATTAGATAGTACTGTGATGACCGCAGGTTTATTTTACAGCTCAGCTGTTGACCACTCACTATAGAAGTCAAAGTCATTCCTTTTCCTTTCAACTACATTTTTTCCAAGAAATCCAACCCTAAATTTGTTACTAGAAAGGCATATTATTCATAAGCTCCAGACATCTCCACAGTCATCCTCATGCGTAAAGTACTTTGATATCTATGGGTGTACTTTACCCCTAAACCAGTTCTAAATCAACCAGCTACTTCAAAATCTACAACTGGCAAGAAAAGGAACATGAATCTTCAAATGTGCTTGGAATAGCTCATGGAAAAAAAGCACTTTAGTAAATAAAGGTCCATTATCATTTCTTTCAATATCATATTACACCTTTGTAAATAAAATAGCAGTTGTTCGACTTAATATCTTCATTCTTAATACATTGTTATGTCAGGAAATAAGCAACTAGGCTACAAAATGCGTCAGCACAATTAGTTTTGAATAAGTTTAAATCATGTGTTAAGCATTCAGAGAATTGTCTGATTTCATTCTCTACTTTGAATCAGATCATGAACAGAACCAAAAGTAGTGAATATAGTCAATAATGTTATGCACTCAGGAAATTAATTTCTCCCAGTTTTTTGCTTCATAAAGAATTTTACATTTTGTTTAGATGTCCTTAAGTCATCATTCATGTCTTTCAGCTCAGATCTAGATTGTAGTAGTGAACCTGTTGGAGTAGAAACAATAATTTATTTTGGAGGTTAGATTTGGACTTAAATTAACCTCTTGTTTATTCCTCTCAAGTTCTAAATTGGTAACAGTTAAAAAAATAGCAGATGTTTTAAATTCTTGGAGTCACTTCAGATTACATTGCTTACATTCTATGAAGTTGCTCATTAACGTAATCTTACTATCAAATGTAACGTAATTTGTCAAAATGACATATCAGTAACATGGCAGAAACACCAGATGTCATAGAGATGTAAGCACTGCCAGCTTAATTTAGTTAATTTGTGCTTTCCAGCCAACCTATCTTTAATAGTGGCCAGAACCAGATGCCTCAGAAGAAGGAAAAAATCTTTGATAGTGAAAAATATTTGAAAAATCAGAGTAGGAGAACATGTTCTTTCTTTCTAAATCCTGTTTAGCAAATAATTGGCTTATTTCCTGCAATATAAAGATACAGATTTCTGCACTAACTCCTACATTCCTTAAATCTGCCAAAAATCTTCCATTTCCTCTTATTTTGATTATGTGTTTCATACTCACTTTTATGTCATTCTGAACTTCGCGTCTCAACTGTCTTCCTACATGTCATTTAGGATGTGATTCAGCAAACCAAACAGAAGAATAATGTGTGCAGGTAACCACATACACATTCCTTAAATGCATTTATAAAGAAAAAAAATATTAAATTATAATGATTATCTTTCACAAAAGTATGTTTTTAGAAAGAATCTGAGAGAATCAAAATG
Organism: Lanius collurio; assembly: GCA_020086605.1. Classification (NCBI taxonomy): domain Eukaryota; kingdom Metazoa; phylum Chordata; class Aves; order Passeriformes; family Laniidae; genus Lanius; species Lanius collurio. The sequence continues at coordinate 33,783,158 of JACBWW010000005.1, forward strand.
ATGTTTTCTTCCAGATCCAGATTGCATTCATCTGGGGCGTCCCTTACATCATATACCATATGCACAGATGACAAGCAGTGAAGTGATATGCCAGTTTATATTTTGTTGAAAGTTCAGATGACCTTTGCATAAACATGATTTTGACTAACTTGAGACAAACACAGGAAAGTAGTCAATTTGCCTTTTCTCACAGACAGAGAAACTTCAGGAATTCATGTTAGTAAGAACATAGACTTCCAATCCTTTCTTAGCTGAGCCACTTCACTAATTCCTAGTTTAATATGTAGACAGTATAGAAAACTGTAATTCTTCCATGAGAAGTAACGATTTACTGAAATTCTATTAAGTTAGACAGCAAAATTCAATTTTCTGACTTCTGGTAAGGAGTGAGCTTCATTCTTGAGACAGTATCCATATAATTCAAGAAGCCTATTCCTCTGTTCTTGTTGCTCTCACAGAAACAGCTCATTGCCTTTTTAAAGCAGCTTTTCCCATTTTCAAAGCTTTTGTACACTTTTGTGACTGGAAAGGACTTACTAGCACTTCTGCTTCAAATTCTCATGAGCTGCAGAAAAAACTGTTTATTTCTTGTTGGTGAGTGTTACCTTGCAATGACATGCCTAGATAATTGAGAGTGCATAGGGAAAGCACCATGGAGGAGATTAATGGATGAAATAGGTAAAAAGGAGGAGAATTTCACTGAGAACATAGCTGGTGTGTATCCTCTTACACCAAGAACTTAATTTGAAAGAAGACATTAGATTAAAAAACAGATTTTTGTCCCTAAAAATTGTGTTAGTTGCAGGATGATGCCCAGAAAAAAACAGCTTACTGAAGCAGCACTGCTAGACAGTGAATGACTGACAGTCTGAGCAACCAGCCTCCTCAGGGACATCTGAACACTGCTTCATAGCAATCCAAATCTGATAATGAATTTATAAGCTATAAACTATTTACTTTGCTGCATTTTGTTAGGCTTCAGTCCTGGAACCTGAGACTATTTAGGGAATAAAAGAAGAGCAATATCACATATTGCAGTTCAGTTCCACTTGATCACATCTTTCTGATAACTAGATGAAGCTTGACCTTGACTTCAATGCTTATAAGAGAAAGAAAAGGTACAGCAAAAAGATGAGCAGAAGCAAGCAGGCAGGAAAAACAGCAACTTTTTTCTTCCTTTTAGTAACACAAATTATCTTATTTCAGGTTTTTGCACTTCTGTCTCTCTTATTTCCTGTTCTGATGTGTATATAGGGGGATCCAGATGCCTATTATTCCATAATGTCAAATCAGACATACTGGCCTGAGCCCTAACACTGGCCTGCTACACTTCTACTGCTAAATTTATAGAAAAAGGAATGATTTCTTTTTAGCACTAATTATTTTTCTTTACTAATGAGTTTGTGATACATTAGACTATAAGCAGAAACACTGGATTTATGCACATCATGTAGGTTTTCTCTTTCTGCTCCTCATGAATATATTTTTTAATCAGCCTTTAGATTTAGACTGAGCTAGCATGTAAACTTCCATTTTTTCCTGCAAAGGTAAGTTTAAAGTCAGGTCTATTCATTCTGGTACAGAATTCTAGCTGATGAATGGAGCTTAACTGTTAGACATGAGATTGTGTGCACATACATGGACTTGGAGATTTATAACTGGGAAGCTGAATGGATATACTGCATTTTGTTTTCGGTGTGGTGGGTTGACCTGAGCTGGTAGTTTAAGTCCCTACACAGCCACTCTGTTACCCTGCCCTGCCCCAGAGGACAAGGAGGAGACTAAGAAGAAGAAAAACAAGAAAACTCATGGGTTTAGAGAAAGACAGTTTAATAAGCAAAGGAGAGAAAAAAAACAGCTAGTGGCTCAAAATTCCTGAAGGCTTTCTGAAGAAGATCGAAAGATGAGTACTGTTGAGATAATCTGATGAACAAAAATAACTCTTATCAAAGTGGCAGCCCCTCCTTTCACTGTGTCATACACTCCTCAGACCCTATTGGTTTCCTCTGTATAAGGCCCTTATGCTCTCACAGGGCTTTTTTGCTGTCTTCCTCCACAAAGCTTCAGTTCCAGAAATACTGGATGTCCAGAAAATGTATCCTTAGAAAACACCATAAACCCCTCTTGAGCTCAAGCCTGTTTTTCTGACTATCGGTACAGAGAATATGAAACCTTTTGACACTCTCTTCGCCCCACTAGGTATCCCCTGTTTTCTCAGAGAGAAGGTCTAAATTAAGTACTATAGTTTTATTGCTCATAGACAATATCATTAGCAAGAGCCTTCAGGTATCTTAGTCAAGATTTTTTGTAAAAGACTATGTAGAATACTTCAAACTTCCTTAGATAGCTGTTAAATTGGTTTCCCATTACAAAAGATACTGTAAAGGAAAAAAACCCATGTCTCTGCATGATTTAAATTCCTGTGAATATAGGCATGGACAGGACTTTGGAGAATTTAGCACATTTTGACTTTTATGGAAGAGGTATATCATGATATATCATAATTACCTGTAAGTAGAAAAGTTTAAAAAAAATAATTCAGGTTTGTGTACGCTATGGTTGTTTTTTTCAGTAAGACTATTAGCCTACAAAAATGACCACTGAACATGTCAGCTGGATAATTTTAATTTTACTCTAATCAAAACCTTAGGGAAAGCAAAAGATATAGAGAAAAAGGATTCTAGAGGATACAGTTTTTAGTAATATGCATGTAGCTTTTCTTCTTGAAATTTTTAAGTGCTTGTTTGAGTTCTGAGGTTATGAAGCCAAGATATAAATTACTCTGTAGACACTTAAATAATCCTTCTGGGAATAAAAGAGGAACAATGGTAAGAAAGCCACTGTAAGATATTTTTCTAAGGAAATAAAAATGAATTAATGGATCTTCAACAGCTTGAAATTAAGCCCAAGTGAATTGTTATTGTTGGAGTGGGTATGAGGAGTTATGTACTATTTCCTCATTTTATTAGAATTAAATAAAAGATGCCAAGCCTTAATGAATTTAAATACTGATGTAATGCAGTTTCTGTGACAAGAAAGGCACTTATTTAACAATCTCCTTGTTTACTTTAGTTGAAAAGTCTCACATCTAATGAGAAGAAGAAAATGTCCATATGTCATTTACAAGGCTGTAATAGTGAAGATGGCACTGTAAAGTAACAAAATTCTTGTTCTCTATAAGCAAACTCATTAAAAAGCGTAACAGTGGGTAGAATAAGGCAACACTAAATTTATAACATATTCTTAGATACTGTAGCATGTTGACTTCTAAGCAATAATTGGCAATTAATGCTGATTCATCAAAGGAAAATGTACAACTGTATTTTTTTTAATGTTAATGAATAAGTGTCATGCACGTACACATTTATCCACTTCTGATTTTTATGGTATTGTTCTAGAAATAATAACCTCAGTCATTATTGCACCTATGAAGGGAGTGGGCTGTTTTTGTGAACTGAAAAAAACCCAAGAGCTATACTAGTTTCCTTGATCCTCTCATCCCTGATACCTCTACGTGCCTTGTCCTTTCATCCACACATGGTTTGACGTGGCCAGAATGTCAGCTGGTGATACCCCTGCTGTGTGGAACCTCACCTGGAGGAGTCAACAGTCTGTCTAGGCAATACACCACTGCTGATGTTAATTTACAAAGGGAAAAGAAAAGAACAGAAAAGCTGAGTTCAACCTAGTATTCTCCATAAAATTAATTTATCTTTTTTACCATGTTGACTGTAATATTAGAATTTCCGTTACACAGTCTGAAGTTGAGACATCTGTCCAGTTCAGTGCTTACTTTATCTTGATTTTTGCCTTCTTTCCTCAGCCCCTTCCTTATTCACACTACAGGAGAGAATGTTGTTTAGTCTAGTTTCTGGAAGGTAAATTGCAAAATTCTTATTGGGGTGTAAACTGCTAATTCCCTTGTCTAATTTTTATTTGGCTGATTTTCTTAAGATAGTAGAAGGATTTTTTTTAAGACAGTAGGAGGTTTCATAATTAAAAACAGAATGAAGGCCTTAAAATAGATCCTCACATATCCAGAAAAGAACAAATGCTGTAAAGAGTTTAAGATTTTCAGTGGGTGTTTTCTGTGGAGCTACAATGTATTATGTAGAAACATATTTGTATTGTAGTCATGTCAATAATACATCAAGTATTCATCATCTCTTTCTCATGTTCCAGCTTAGACTTGGTAGAATTTTTAATTTCCACAGAGAATCTGTGGAAAATAGTACTGTAACTCAACTACATCCACCCTTCTTTTTTTTTGTTTTAATGTTTTGATTTTAGTTTGAGTTGCAAATTTCCATGAAGCTACTAAAATTTTTTAACTCTTCCCATGTTGCCATCTCATTTTATATTCTCTCAAGATGTATGAGAGCACCCTTTAATGCTTATCATTATTGATGAAAATTGTGGATAGAATTTTTTATGTTTGTGACCAACAATGAGAACAATTTCAAGCACTAAGTATTAGAAAATCGTTAAAATATTAATTGGTGTCTTCATGTCCTCAGAAATTTAGAAATGACATATGGAATTGTATACTCAATGACCAAGCTTTTTTGTTGAAAAATTAAAGGTTGCTTAGGTCTAGCAAAAGAAGATACAGCACCAGCCTCATGTAGCTACAACTATGCTATATGGTGTGAATCACACATAGAGTCTGTACTGGAGAATGTAATGAAGAATACGGTGTGTTAAACCTCCTTTCCCCTTCTCCACTTAAAAGACATGCTCACAAATGCTTAAAGAGCTTGCTCAAATATTTCACTTTTAGTAATGATGGGAAAACATTTTGTATTTATTGCAATTTAGTCAGGATGAACTCCTCTGTAGTTAAAAATTATATGGCTGCTTTCTGTTAGCATTGACATTTAAAGTATTCTTCACCTCAAACACACCCTTACAGTCCTTGCATGCATTTCTTCAATCTCTCTTCGTCTACCCCTCCATTAAACTAAATTAATTTTTCTGGAAAATTTGCTTTGCTATGTGGTTAACTGAACACCATATCAGCCTCAATGGAAAGAGGTGTAAGAATGTACTATGTGAATTCTTTTTCTTCTCCTATGGCACTTAATGATTGTAGCAGCTGCATCAATGTTAGTAAGCAATGTCATTCAAGAAGAGCAGAGCCATAAAGCGAGATGGTTGATGCTGAGTGTTAAGATATGCAGCCCTGGCAGGAAGTTTGGCTATCGAAACAGACTCTGAGAATCTGTAGAACATGACATGAGAAATTGCTGAACACCATAAATAACACAGTGAGGAGTTGGCATAAATCACAGCTAGTGCTGTGAGGAATGGCTGAATTGCACAGATGGCTAAGGAGGAGGCGTGTGTGAAATGGCCAAGATTCACAGATAATTATGAATAGTATTGAAACTCTTTGGAGGAGGAGCACCTAAGTAACCCTATTGGTAACTTGAAGTAAGGCTTAGCCTCAATTACATGTGCACTCTTTATTTGGGGGAAGAGAAGGATGGAGAAAGGAAGCATCAAGGTGGAACAAAGAGAAATACAACTATGAAAAACAAAGAGGAGGGGAGGAAGCTTTTTTACATGTAAGCAAATGGGTGGTCAGGACACTTGTATGACTGAGCCTCACTGCTTTTGTTTTGTAATGCCACTCTCCTTACTGTGTGTTCATGAGTTGGAAAGTCCAAGTGACAGCAGCTGTAGACTGGGTTGGTTGTATACTTAGCTAGAGAACTTGAGTCCTCTGTGCATGTGTGTATGTGCACATGCATGTGTATCTGCCCATGTGAAATTCACACACAGCCCTGCTACTGGCAAGACCTGCAAACCAGAAGCAGTAGCAGATTCTAAATGTCAAATACAGGAAATGCAGATAATCAGGAGTTTAATTTCAAAAGTACGTTCTGAATAGGAGCAAAGACAACAGTATAATCCCATGAAATGCCATTTCATATGCTGTCTTTTCCATTTTATCTTTTCTAAGGGTGATGGTCATGAAATATTCCCTTGTGCTTCTACACTTTTGGTCATCTATTACAATCCTGTGCAAATTTTCTAGTTCTCTTTGAGTTTTTTTTTTGGGGGGGGGTGGTGACAAGGGAATAGTTCTTGCTTAGCATACATCTGTGGTGGAGAATATCAAGTGATGGGTATCACTGTCATGCTCATGTTTTCCATTTTGTGCTCAACTCCTTATCCTTAAGATTACTTTTATTTTCTCATGTCAGCTGATGACCTTCAAAATAATGTTATAGTGTAAATAACTAAAGGCATTAAATTAATAAGTATTGCCTGTCCCTGATTAGACACCAAATTGGAAGGTAGCAGAAATCCCCCCTATATTCTGAAGGACAAACACAGAGTTGAGATCTGATCTGAGGTCAGAGTTTTGGGTGTTGCTTTATGGCTGAAACTTTCAGATGCAGAAAACCTAGGCATAGAGACATTTAGACAGACCCTGTTAAAACTGAAATTTACTAACCTGTGTGCTGGCAATGAGATACATGAATGTATAATCTTTAAGACCTTTTTTTCTGATAAGACAGACATGGAAGCAGACACATCCAGCACAACAGCAGAAGGCAAAGCTACACAATGAATCTTCAAACAGAAGACCCCATGTAATGTCTCCATGATGGAAAAAAAACCCTGGAACAAAGGCCTCTACCGCATTTATTCAGATACCTGAATAATTTCAGAAAATTGCATGCCCACATTGATAGCAACCATTATGGCAGTACTAAGTAAGAAGGAAATAACAGAAGAGCTGATACAGATCATTGAAGGAGACCAAATACTATCCTAGCAGTGAAATTATGTTAGTTCAGCTCTTCGTCTTCCTAGGATTAATGAAGCTTTCTCACTCAACTGAAATGTGAAACAAACAAAAAAACCCATCAGAAACAAATAGCAACTTCAGAAATTCAAGAAAGTTAATTTCTTCAGGAAAGAATAAAAGCAATATTAGAATATCAGCTGTGGTTCCTTTCTTTCAGGTAAACTCAATCCCTTAGTTTAACTGAGTTTTAATAATATGGCACATATTCTGGTTTAAGTTCTTGCATGCAAATGAAATACTAGAAATTTACCCTGGTGAAGATTTGATTACCTCCAAGTATTTGCCAATGAAAATAAAAACTGCAACACTGCTGAAAATTTTCCCTTGTGACACTCCCGTTTATGTTTTTATTTATTAGTGATTATTAACATGAACATATGATCAGAAAGTTTGCTGTAGAACTGTCTTCTTTCTATATATTTTCATTCTTCAATGCTTATTACTAATTTTTTAAGTCTTCATTTCAAAGCAAAAGATTTCCAGCCCTTTATTTTCCAGTTACCAGAAAAAAAAACCACAACGACTTTTATCTTAGTTCATTTATCTAATCACTTCTTACCAAGGATCTTGTTTCAGAATACTAAACTCCATATGCAATTTTACTGCATAAAGAAAACTAAATTGACTGTAACTTGCTTTCATAGGCTATGCAGTAACAGCTGGGCAATGCTGGCAGTGATTAGCTTGCATCAGAAGTAGGCAAAATCCACGTTTGACCACTTATCTTCTGTGATACACTGGATCCAGCTCTGAACATGGAAGCAGAACCTACTCTTTTAGTGGACTGAAATAAAAGTCAGTTTGGAAATGCTGGGAGAAATACCTATTGGTATGGTAATACGTGATCGGAATTTTTAAAACCAGTTGACATAAAGGTATAATAATGTGGAGAGGGTACTATTTTCACAGATTGCTTCATAAGACTGTCTCCTAGCTCCAGGGCTCAATTTCAGCTTCTTGCTGAGTCCAAAACATGTGCCAGGCTGAGATAGGCAATTTTCCCCCCAAGCTTTGGCTTACCTTGAGATGAAACTAGGCCTGCAGGAAAAGACTGGTTTGGCAGGAGGCTCTTGACTAGAGATGAATTGGTAGGGCTGATCACAGATAATGAATGCCCCTCAGTGCAGTGGCTTCCATAGAGACCTTTTTTGTGATCATAAGTTCATTCTGCTTCAAAATTTGCTAGCTAGAACTCACAAACTACAATGAAAAGTCTACAATTTCCAATGTTTAGCCTGAAAATTATTATTTTTCTGAATAGTGCAGATTCCTATACATCAGTAAATATATATATTTTCTGAGAGATAGATAGATAGATCAGAAACTCTGATTGCTGGTAATTTCCTCATAAATAAATTTAAAAATTCAAATGTCCAGTGTATATTTCTACTACTTGACTACGAACTCAATCATATAAATCCTTGTAAATAACAGAATCAAGTATTTTCTCCTTGAAGCGTTTCTTGCAAGATTCATTTTCCTAATGCTTTTTACAAAGTGAAAGACCGTTGCCTTAGACAGGAAAACTTCAACTTGCAGGACACCCCTTCTCACAACAGAAAATGCAGAACATCATTGTTCCAGTTCAGGCATTTTACCAATTCATAGACCTGCACTGAATTCACAGAGACTGCCCAATGCACTTGTCATTTCAATGAAAACTGGTTTTCAAACTCTATAGAGATTACCTAAAGTTATGACTACAAACACATACACATAGCCTACCTTTCTGCAAATTCTCTCAATAATGAAGGACACATATTTTAGTAGAGGGGCAACATCATTCTCTAACCAAGGCAGCCGCAATGCTGACAGATGTTTGTTTATCATGGATGAAGCGAGGTATGTTTTCACCAGGTTAAGGTGGGGAAAACTATGTGATTCAGATGCTACAGTTAGAAAATCTGACATCAAAACCCCTAGTTTCTTGTTGCAGTGTTTGCAGATAAGTAATAGACTGCCTTTTTGTGCTAAATACAAGGAACAGATATTTGTATTCATTTTCCCTTCACAAAATATATCTAATTCTTCTGATAGTTGAGAATTCTTACGGGTTCAGCCAGAAATATGTTAATCCCTTTTCTAATAATTTCCATTGCTTGCTTATACCCAAGTCTTCCTTGCAAATTGTAATTTCTGTCTTTTGGAAACAAATAGTTTCAAAAGACTATTTTTAAGTTACAAAAATGCAACAGGATTCTTCTACTGAAATATAAGGCACCATATAAAAGAAAAGAAAACAGTTAAGCGTGTCTTAATGAAAAATATGAATGTATAATTTTCTGTGAACATCTCTCATGTAATTCTGTCAAAACCTATGAAAAAGAATTTTTAAACAATATAATAGATTTTTCTAAAAGCTCCTTTTATTTTCCTCAGTAAGACATACTAAACTTCAAAACATTGCTTCAAGACAGCATGCAAGAAAAAAGTTATTTTTAATTATTTATTTTATTATCCTAATACTTCTACAATGGCAATATCTCTATGATTCAAAAGTCCAAGTAGCCGACTCCAGAAAAGTTTTCTTTGAGCAAGTCTAGTCTCACAAACTGTTAGACTATTTCCTACACAAAGAATGAATAGCTGATCAATTCTATCAGCAGCTCAGAATCTGTGGAAAACTATGTATGTGTAAATTGCTATTGTTATTATGAAGCACAGATAACAACTATACAAATATTTTATTCTCAGTATTTCACAACAGGATTTGTGCTGCTCTCTATTATGGCAAGCATAAAAAAAAAATCACTTTGAGTGATTCTTGGGTTCCATTTGCAGCAAAAAAGTAAAATCTCATGGATGTTTTTGATAAGCCTGTAAAGAAGAGCTAAACAATGTTAGCTGAAGGTTATTTCTTTTTGCATTATATTGAAGATAGGACTTCAGGGTTTTCATCCAGAATTTTGGCTAAAGGCAGTAAACAATATGAACCATAAAGCATTCTTTTCTGGAAGAACTTGCTAACTACATTTGCATTGATTAAAATAGTATTTTTGAAATAATAACCAGTGACAATACAAACATATCTGAGCTGTTCTTCCATAAAGGACTGTGCAAGTCTTCAGATTCTACTCCAGTTGTCAACTAACTGCTGTGTGATTGCCCAGAACAGAAGCTTTCTGTTTGACAAAAATCACAACTAAGCTGGTATCAAGACAAAGACAAAGGGAGATCTGACAATGAATGAAGCCTTTACACTTTACTGCAAAATTAATGTAGATTTCCAGATTTAACTTTATGATTGTAATGTCAAACCCTTAACAAAAGAGTCTAGTGAGACTCTATTGTTTTTCTGCATGAATTCTAAATTATAATGACAATAATCTGCTCTAGGCATTGTGCATTTCAGGGCTATTATTATACTTCACCCTAGACAGGAATCGCTTGGGTGTTGAGTCTAACATTATTCCACTACCCAAGATATACTAAAACTGCCCCAAAATGCACTGCTTTTCCTGTTTAATTGTTTAAAGAATTTGATTATTCCCAGCAGGCTCTATTCAAGTCTGTTTAAAATGCTGGATATATGCTTGTTGGAAATTTATAGTACTTGTTTATTTACTACCTTATCATAGAAAAAAATTACTTATGGAAATAAAAGCCCAGCTGGATATTCTCACTTGAGAATCTTTCAAATTAGAAACTACATTAATTTTCAGATTTGGAAAATAGATGAAGAGTGTCTGACTGGATTTTGAAGAGTTTATTAATTATTTTTGCAACAATTTAACAGTCTGTTCTCCAAGTAATTTTCTGCTGGATGCCTTTCGTTATGTGCTACATATGAAAAAGGGTTTAAAATTATTTCGATAATGGTAATGGATGTTTTGTTTGTTCTATTATTTTTATCTGAGCCAGAGAAGCTAAAAAAACCTAGAGTGATAAGAGATAAGTCAAGGCATGCTTGTTTTCCTCTTGAGATACCTTTATTGTCACCGGAGTAACAAGTAAATTACTTATTACACCATTGGTAACAGATTGGCAGATACAGCCCTGTTTGTCTTAATGTCATAGAACAAAAAGCAATATAACCCCACATGTATCACTCAGGGAAGTTCTGTACTCAGAAATCTGTTTCTCCTTCCTTCCTCTCACTTATCTATCTCCCTTGTCCCTAATTGTTCAGATTCTTTTTTTGTTTTTTGACTTGAAGAATCAAGAGATCTTTTTCGTCAATATCGTTGTAGTCAGAGACTTCTCTAAAGTAACAAGCTTTGATTCCTTTGGGCCTTCCAAGTTGTGCATGAATCTGTATGACTATTAGCTGAGCTGTACATTACAAGAGAGAAGATTTCTGGAGGCCCAGAAGGGCCTCAGCTCTCCCTCCAGGCTTGGGCAAGTTGGTTCTGCCAAGACCTTCTCCCCCATCCCCATGGAGAGGACTTGCAAAGAGTGTCTAAGGCAGTTTTCTTCCCAATATTTGTATGTGAGGAAATGCATCAGTCTCTGTGTTTTGGGTCTGATTCAGCTGAATTGATGTGGGTATCAGCATGTATTTCTTAATGTTTTCTTATTCTCTTCCATAAAAGAGGTTTTTAGCATTCTTTTGAGAGTTCATTGTGATTGGTGGTATAGTGCTGGCATAAATGGGGCTTGTATTTATGTTTAGAACAGATACCCCATTAGCCAAATACTAACTGAGAAAGATGATGTATCAACAGTATCTATTAGATGCCCCTTTCTCCTTGTCCTTTGATCTTGCAGATTGGTAGATTTATTGAGACCATAAAGCAAGCACTCTATACTACTTTTGGTAGCAGCCAAGTACTTCTTAAAAGTAGTCCAAACCACTGCTGTAAGAGGTAGAATGACCTGTGATATATTATAAAATTATATAACCAAGTAACAGATAACGAGCAATATTTGTAGAATGGATAACAAATAATGAGTAATTATTTATGTGAGAGATATTAATGCATGACAAATAATTTTGAGAACTATTTCAGACATGCTGTGATACAGGAATAATGTATAATAAATTTGGGATTCAAGTTTCAGATTTTGTATTTCTTCAAAAAAAAACCCCAGCATTTGAAAACTTCATACATCCTTTTGGGGATTCTAAAATTCAGCAGAAAAATAGGTAATCTAATTATTTAGAATAAGTACACTAAAAACCAACATCACAAAATTCTTAGCAAATCCATTATATAAAGGGATTTCCTAATGTAATGCAAAGGCCTCAGGTGCTAAACTTTCCACTAACTAGTTAATCTCTATTGTTATTAATATCTCTTTTGTAATGAGGGAATAAGCTGCATGACACAAACAGTTGGGCAGAATTTGCTAGTTTGGCTTCAAATTTTGGTTGATGGATGGCTAAAGGGCATTACAAAGAGTGGCATTTTTGTAAGATTTGCAGAGGGTACTGTCTTTTTTTTATGTATAGCTGAGCTTATTTAGATGGTTAATAAACCCTGATTCTGCAGCTGGCTTAATAAGGGTAAATTTTAATGGCATCACATACAGAAGTCAGAAATAGGATTAGTCTTGGAATTCTAGAACATTTGTTTGTAGAGGGAGATATGATTTTAAAATATACTATGCAATCAAAATATACAATTACACGCAAGTTACCTCTTTACCAAAAATTAAAGTGAATGTGTCACAGTCTTGGGAGACCAAAATATGTAAGTACATTTTGTTTGTTGACAATACCACTACTTTCACATGTTATTGACTGAAAATGTTGTGAAATAATAGAAATTATTTTTAAAATATTTCTGTTTCCACAAAACATGTCAGAAATGTCTGTTATTACAAAGTTCAAAAACTTTCACATCACTGAGCAATGATTTTATTGTGATCAGTGAGCAATGTATTTCATATCTGGAGGAAACAATAAATACTTTAATACACTTATTCTGATTTAACCCTGAACATAGTAAAACATTATTCAAAACTAAACAGCCTATGGAATTATTCAAAGATGGAGAAAGTATACTGAGTTGTGATAAAAATAAGATTGTGTTGTGATAAAGAAAGCTTTAACCAAAATGTAGTTTCACTAGAAAAAGAAAAATCCCTCAAAATCTTATCCGTATTCTGGATATTTTGCTATTTTTCTCTGCATGTTGGCCAGTATTAGAGATACCACAGATAACTGGGTAAGAAGGGACAGTGTCCTGTACCCAGTGTCTGACAGAAGTCCTACCCTGCTCCCACCAAGCTCACAAGCCATTTGCTCCAGCAGACATCCCCTTACCCCACTCACACTGTCTGTCATGACTGCCTGAAGCAGCCACCCCTGTCACCAGAACACCAGGTCCAGGAGGCCCTTCCCCAGCCTATGCATGAGGACACCATTTAGTTTTGGCCACCATTTTTTGGCAGGGATCTGCCATTTTGTTAAACAACATAACCCACATATTTTCACATTGGTCTGTGATTGCCTGATGTCCATTTCTTAAATGTATTCTATATAAATGTATATTTATATAATATATTAGGTACATATATAGGTAACCATAGGGTAAGATAGCCCTGCCAGAAAACCATGGGAGTGCCTGAGGACATGTGTGTTCAATAGCATTAAGAAAAGGCCATATATATCCACGTGTGTGCATATATATAGATATGTGTATATACAAATTTATATATAGACATGTGTATATATGAATTTAAACATTAGAATATCTAACTGATGTTTTGAGAAGATATGTTTACACAGTAGTAAATATAAATATTTAGGTGGAATGTGTAAGATCTTTCACAGGATGGGCAAAGTATATGAAGATATAAGAATGAAGGAATGAAGCAGGTGGAAATACTCAGACTAATTGACACTAAAATGGCACTTAGTCTCTGATGAGAGTCATTCTTGACCTAAACTTCTGTTGCAATTCAAACATGCAGTATGAATTGAACAACTATACTGGAAGCAGTTCTTCTTTTTACTATTTTCTGCCTCTGTTCTGTATTGCATAAATTTATAGCTGAAACATGAACAAGTGACTTTTTCAGAGGCCTGCAGTATGAATTTTGAAAGGTGCTTAATGGAGGTCTGGTGAAATTCTGTTGAAATAACTGCTCACAGGCACAAACTAGCATATGTATTCAACAGCATTTTCCTTTTGTATGAGCTGAACACATTTCAGGGCATGCAAAACACTGTGAAAAGATTCAGTTGAAAAAGATGAACATTTTTGACAGATTGAACATAAGGCAGTCATCTTGATTATTTGTCTGTTCTCAAACCTCTAAAAGAAGCTTTCCATTCCAGAGAGTCTAGCATTTACCGAGTTTGAAGATTCCTTTTCCCTTTCTTCAACCAGGGATTACATAGAATTTTCAGCACCTGCCAACACAGAATGTTAGTGTGACCTTGAGGTCCAGGGTTTGGGTTCTTTTCTTGTGGAGAAACTTTGGACTTTTTCTATTAGAACCTAAGAAATAAAACATTATCCTTCTCTAAAATTACAGGTGACTTTTGCTGGACAGGAACAAAGCATTAGGAAAAAAAGAAAACATTAGCAAAAGAACATGAGAAAGGTAAAATTTTATCCATGTGCTCTTTGCTTGATTTGCTAGTAAACAGAAGGTTATATAGTTTCTGGAGTTTTTATTGTATTTGAAAAGTGGTATTTTCACATTTCTCAGAAGCCTAACCTACAAAACCACAAAATGTTGAGTTGTTGTGTTATCGAGGCCTAATAAAGCTGCAAATTTGCAAACTGCAGTAAAACAGGGTCTGTGTAAGAGACTACAGGCTATTGGCAAAAGACTTAAATTACATGTAAGACAGGCAAGAAATGCACCTGTTCTCAGAGATGTATGTGATCATGTGTTTTCTTTCATATGTGATGCATAATAGAAGTGACCCTAACTGACAGGAGGATGTACCCTTGCCGATAGAGGATGAAGCCTGCTGTAGAATATTAAACTTCTGTACTCAGGTTGCATATTTCAATGTTCAAAACTTAAACATATCCTAAATAGTGCATATCTGAGCTCTCTAATGTATTTCAGTTCCTACTGACTTCATTGGGAGTTGTTAATACAAAGCAGTCTGCAAGATCAAGTGCTCTGAGCACTTAAAAACCACGAAAATGTATGATAGCAGGCTATTTTACACTGGAATACAGAAGACAATTCTCCCTCTGAAGAAGTCTAATTGTCTGATAAGACAAATATTTCATCTTTTTACTCCACCTGGTAACTATTTCATCACTATCTAGATTGGATGGAGAAGATGTGTGTACACAGAAAGGCTGCCAGCTAAACAAGCATGTGCAAATATAATCCCAAGGTTAAATTGACTTGGTTACTGCTGCAACCCTGTTCTCCAAGTAAAATCAGCCTACAAAAATATTAAACCAATATTTGAGCAGGAGGCAATGAAATAAAAGCACTATTAAGTATCTATAAGCACAGGTTGGGTTTCACAGTTCACCACAGGCCATGATGCAATCAAAGCCTGATGAACATTCCTCTTGTCCCAGATTTGTCCATTCAGATTACACATCCTCAGATGCCCCACTCCTGGTTGCTTAGGTTAGGAGAACCACAAGTTGTGTAAAAATCACATTATGACCTTCCATCAAAACAGTATGCCAAAAAAGCCAAATGCACGTTTTTCAACTGACCAGAAATTCTGGGTTTACCAGTCTGGGGACAATGACAGAAGACAGAGTTCTTAGCAAACAGATCTGATGCTGGAAGATAGGTGAAATCATACATGCAAACAGCTTGTCCATTTTCCTGCATATATACAGTCTGCTGTGGCGCCCAAATTGTTTCAGAAGATTTCTGTACTGCTTATGCAGCAAACTGATGCATTCCCAAGGCAGATTTTATCTTCATTTAACAGGAAGAATTGATTGAGAGAAATCTTTGGCTATTGGAATTCCACACAGAAAAAGTCAGTGATTAAATTAAGTCAGTGTCATACGTTTTTTAGGTTACTAAACGTTATCCTTCTCAATATACCATTCTGCTCTAGATCCCTGGTAAGATTAGGGACTATGTGAACTAAGTGTGCCAATTACATTGTTGAACTGCAGTTCTTAGGAAATTAATTCACATGATGGAGAAAAGCAAGAGTGTTCACACTCTTGTTCTGTCATTTCCCTGACCCTGTACACCTGTGATGACTGTGCTTTCAACTGTCTTAAGGAAGACATAAGGATTTTACCAGTTTTCTTGAAATGCCTGGACTCATGAAAGCAGCACAGACATTAAGGTTAATGCAGGCAACTTCTAATGACAGGGCTGAGTAAAAGCCAAAATATTTTTTTGTTATGGTGGGATAAAAAAGGGCTTTCAAAAATATGGGATCTCAGTAATATGTCTTCACAGACTGGAAATCAAGCAATGATTGGCAAGTATGTAGAAATATTTGTGTGTTAAAAAATATAGTGAAGTCTATCAAATAGACTGTGATGTTATGCTCATGTTAAGTCTCTTCTGGATTACAGAGAAATTATGCATTCTTACAGAATTGTGACCTCCACATTCTTGAAAGTTTACTTTTTCTGTTAATTCAATGCACTCTATTGCTTCATTGTGCTACATATGGAGAAAAGAAAAGCAAATGTGAAATGCTTAGGTGTGCAGCTCAAAATCCAGGAGCTGATTTAAAAATTCTGAGATAGATTTTGGGCTGTTTTAAAAATTAGCAAATGGTATGTGAAGATAGGAAAGGAAACCAAAGAAGATATAGAACAGATGGAAATTCTGAATATCAGGAAGCTTATCTGGTAAAATAGACAATTCATAAAGTAATTACTTTCTGTAACACTTCAGCATTAATCTAGTAGGTTTATCACTTTCTTTTGGGTAGAATCAGAAAGCCAACCAGCCCCAAATCAATCAGTGTATTAGGCAGACTAGGTCATAAAAAAAGAATGCTCAGTGGCTTTTATCATAGACCTCTGAGTAATAAGCACAAAAACAAACAACCATTTATTTTGATAAGATTAAACAAATGAGGAATTTGAACTACATTAAAGAAGACATCGCTAATGGTCTGTGCAAATGTTTTGGATAAAAAATAAACCCCACCCCTTCACCACATGAGTATTTCTTGTTAGTGTGATAAATATGAATAGAGTTGATGTTTTAGTTTAGAAGATTTGTCCTCCAAAATGAGAGAGAATGAGTAGTTATGATCTTTACTGTGCCAGGTAAAGTGTCATCCAGAAATATTGGACACACAGAACAGAGACATGGATTAGGAAGAAGTATGAGGAAGACTAGGAAAAAAATGTCTGACTTTAGGAAAGCTTAACATGGATTTTAGTGAAAGATTTATAGGAGAAGATATCTGAAAGAAACTAAAATTACAATTTGTAGGAATAAAGCATCACTACCCTTCAAGTAAGACTAACATTTTACATATATATAAGACAAAACCTATACTACTGGGTTTATTGAACAGATAACAGGCAGCAATTTCCTCTCTTTTCTCCATATCACACCATCCCTGGATCCACACTGATCACTTGATCACAGAGATCTTCTGATATTTTATTTAATATATTCTCTTAGGAAAACAAAAGTCTAATTGATGCTCATTAATTTCCAACATACTTTAACAGCATGTTTTTTAGCTCGATTCCATTATAACAAGTACACGTTGTATATTTCTTTCTCTTAAAGGTTATCACTTGTAATTTATTGCTTATTGCCACTCTTATTTCTAGTCGTCTTCTGTCATCTGTTCTCAGAACCTTCCCTCCTCCATCTATTTAAAGGTGATTTCTGTGAGCTTGTGCTTTCTTTTCCAGCAAAGGCAGGGGTAGGCTGTTCTTTGTTTAGAGTATTCAGATGAACAGAAGATTGATAACTGGATAGGAAAGATTTGTCTCTGTAACTTCTAGTACTGTTTAAGAAATAACATGTATGGCTCATTAGGAATTTTCAGCAGTAGGTATTAGGAAGCAGAGCAGAGTTGCTTAGCTGTGACTGGCTACTACAGTCACACAGTATGATTTCTGACCTCTAATTACAGAAGCATGACTACAATAGAAGAAGAGAGTACTGTAAATCACTAAGTCTAACACAGAGAAAAATTGTCACAGGAAGTGGTGGCAGACTGAAAACCTAGTGGGACTTTACAAATAGATTTACCCGAAGCAACGTGCCTGAAATGATGAGATTTATTTTCTCTCTTCTCATTCATGAAGTGTAATTGCACGTACTTTCACTGGCCTGTCCATCTTGATTCAATCCCTGCTTTGCTTGTATTGTATAGAAACATATACTCTGTTTTCTGAAGTGGTTTACTGCAGTATATAAAATGTACTCACAATAAAAACTTGGAATAGCCCCACATAAAATGTTTTTTCTGCAAATATCCTTGCAATGCACACACACCTCTCTTGGAAAAAAACATAAAAAAGAGTACAAGAAGAAAAGAGACTAGTTCAAACTCAGGCAAACACTCATAGAAATTATTTTGTTGGATTCATCCAGCCTCTATTGAGTGACACACAATGCACGCAGAAAAAGATGGAAGTAGACATCCTTTCAGCCCTGTTTCACCTTAAGTTTCAAAGCAACTGGCAGGCCTATTGGACAGCAAATGCAACCCTCAACAGCAATACTGAAAAACTTCCAGGAAAAGACCAAATTTTTATTACTTTGTTTACTAATGTGTATAATTTTTCTTATCCAACGATTTTTTTTCAAGAAGAGCAGCGCTTAATTTTTCATCTATGTCATTTGACATCCAGATATAAACAGAAAAATTCTTTGCACAACATCACAAAACTACAGGCATTTCAGTCCTTCACAGATTGGCAGGCATGCTAAACTACCTACTTCTTTCTGCAGTGTATAGCAAAGAAATTATTTTTTCAGCATAGAATTGCTGTGGTATTCTCAAATGATGAGAACAATTTGTCTCTATATATTAATGACCAAGAATTTTATGACATTACTCAAAATAAGTTACATTCTGCCATTAGGTCATTGAAATATGACAACTTTGAGTGGACAAAAAGATCTTACAATGGCCCATTCTCAGATATAATCTCTAGGGCTAGTGTTTGTAATCTCAAGCATGTCAGTATATATAGCTAAAATGATGCTGAAAGTGGAACTTGATTGAAGCTTTAAAATCAGAGTGAATGTTTTACAAAGCCAACTTTTTAACATCATGAAATTCTGCATAATTCTGAAAATTCAGTTTCCAAATTAAAATTAAATACCAAATAATTTGATTAAGACCCCAAAGTGAACTGGAAAATTAATAAGCATCAAACATAGATTTTATTGAAGCATGACTAATATGTTCTTTGCAAGCTGCTTAAAGTGTTATTTCCTTATTCAAGACTATATTTCTATCAAACATGCTGTGATCATTTGGAAACAAGCAGCATTTCTAGCATTTTTTCTCTAAACTATTTAAAAATCAATTATATTTTTGCCTGAAGAAACAAATCTCAGAAGAATTTTTCTTCATGACAGAATTTTTCATGGCTTCTGCAGAAGCTGTAATGGTCTGCAACAATATTTTGACTGTTCATAACCAGCATGACATTTGATACATTTGTAATTTTTTTGACTGTTGCAGGATAACCAAACAGCTAAAATGTAAAGTTCATATTGTCTGTTATTAAGAAATATATAACATTCTAATTAATCATGATATGTCTCAGTAACTTCCTCCTTAACAGTTTACCTGATGAATGATATTTTTATGTAGCCAAATGACCAGATCTTTCCTTGCTTTAACTCCAGTGGTATTAAAATCAGCAAAATACTCAGTGGAAAGCATTCTCACTGGAGGGTCAGAAAAAGGGTGATGCCCCCATCTCTCCCTTCTAATTACAACCTCTCACAACTGGGCCCTTATCTGTCAGAAAACATGCAGGGGAAGGGATTTTTCTGACACTGCTGTGGGGAAAAGGAACATACCCACAGCAGTCAGAGGAATTTATGGCATAGACAGCTCCAGCATGGGACAAACTTGCCATGCCTGCAGGAACTCAGCACTTCTGTACAATAAATCATTATGATTACGCAGGAGCTTTAAAACTCTCTAAAATATGCATCACCTCTTTGGGCATCATGCGGGAACTCACACATCTTCCAATTTTTACTTAATATCTACTTACCACCTCTTTTATGTATTTGGCTTACTTATCTTATACTTACACATTTTACCTACTTTTACATACTTATGCATAACCTATACAGTTCACTTACTTTTACATAACTCACTACTTATACATCTTACTCTATTTTTACCTAACACAGTACATACACATTTTACTTATACTTTTCACTTAACACAGTACTTCTACCTGTGTTAACAGGACTTCTACATTTTACCACCTTATCCATAATACAGCACATATACATTTTGCAACTGCAGTGCATGAGATTACACCTTGCTTGATTGGTCCCTCTACTTTGTCCAAGAACTCTGCACATACTTTTCAGAAATAAGATTGGTTTTAGTTCCATGTAGCACAGTCCTTTTTCATCCATTCCTTGCTGTCTTGGTACTTAGTTTTCAGCTTCTTCTTTCCCAATTCTTTTCCAATTTAGCACAGTTTACCTTTCAGTCAGGGAGGAACTTGCTACTTTGTATAGCAGGATTGTTGAATTTTTTGTCTTCATCTTATAAGAGAAAGAAATTAGCAAACCTGAATCCAAACCCTTGGGTTGTTTCATCTCTTATGACTTAGTAATCTCTCCTAGTTTAGCACTAGTTGTTATGTTTCCCATACATTCACTCATCTTTCCAAGAGGGGACAGAATTAAATAATTGGAGAACTCAAATGGCAGAAAGCTGATGAAAAATAAAAATAAGTAGAGAGAGCAGGAAAGAAAAAATTTAATTTTTCAGAATTATCATACTAGAAAATGAAAGAAGAAAATAAAATACTTTCAACTTATAAAAAGACTTGTGAAAATACTGCTGATTCCATGGATAAATGCTGTTTTGTAAAGAACAACACTTTGGTGCACTTGGTAAAGATTTTTTGTAGTTGCAATGCAAATTTTATTCCAAAAGCCAAGCTTTCATCACTGTGCAGTTCACATTAGACAGTGCCACTAAGTAAATTAATTACCAAGGGCCTAGCGTTCAGTACCGTGGAGTCTCCAAAATGCTAATGGAAAGCACTGTGATCTGAGGTTCTCATTCTCTCCAAACAGCAGGGGTTACTTTCATCCTTATTATCTTCAAATAACTGAACCAGATCCAACCATCATACCCAACTACTACTGAATCAATTGACTTTGGGGAAACAGGGTCTGTACAATACATTTAAATTACTGTAATCCTACAGCAATGAACAATTGTTTTGCTTGAAGTAATTATGCATTTATTATATGCACAAAACTAAATCCATATAAACACAAATCACCTACTGGGTCAGTCACGCATGCACAAACTTTAGGGAAACCTTCACTATAGTTCAAATAGAAAAAAATCCAGTAATATATAAAAGAACTTTTACTCAGATTTTGGCTCTCAACTGCTATCACGTTTTTAAAATTTTGTATAGGAAACCATGCTAGTCTGTCGTGGTCTGGCAGCTTGGCAATACCAGGCAGTGAGGTGCCACAACCTTCCTTAAAGCATCTCCAAGGCGAAGCCGCTGCAGCAGGACCACCACACATTCACAGGGGTGTGCACATGGACACACACGGACAGATCCTTAAAATGGGCCAAAGGCAAAGAGACGGGAAGGGTCTTCATATAGAGCTCCACGGGAGAGGTTTATTGCAGGCACACACATGAAGGGTTCCCAGGACAAAGACAGAACAATGCAGAGCCCAGGGTTATATATGGGAATGGAGGGAGCATCAGGGACCAATGGTCTGAGGGCGCAGGGGCGGTATGCCAGCAGGGCTAGGGTATGGGAACCAATAGGGAAACTGTGAGGGAGAGGCAATGGGAAAGGGCCTATGGGGGAACAGGGAGTGGAGAACCTGTGAGGGCAGAAACACATAAAGTAACAGGGGACGGGGAGGCCAACAGGCCAGCGGGGGAAGCAGAACTGGGATACATTAACAGAACAGAATAGAGCATCCTGGGGGAAACCTTTTCTGGCACCCTAGTCTGGGGAGGATCTTTCGGTACTAGGGACTGTCCCACCAGTGGACTCTCTTTGTCCCTTGTACCACAGGTCCACTGGCCACCACACTAGTCAGTCATGGGCAGCAGTTTGTGTTTGTTTTAAATTGCTATATAACCTGTAATATTACAATGTTGTACTCTAATTTTCTGCTTAAGAATTTATATTTTCCAACATTGTTACTTCCCATGACTTTCAGAAATATTCAACAACTGTTTTTGAATTGTGGAAGAATGAGGAAGCATAAAGTGAAATGTCATCTTGAAAGATAAATGTGTTGGGTTTTTTGTTCTGGTTTTGTGATAGTTTGTTTTTCGTTTTTTTTTTTTTTTTTTTCTTGGTTGCATGTTTTGTTCTTCTTGAGTAACTCAAAACCACCTACAATGGAGTTAGCATTCTGTAAGAACCCATCTGGCTAGGAATGTTTGTTCCCCATGCATCCTCTTCTCTGCATCACAAGCAGCTTGGAGAAAAAAAAAAAAAAATAAAGAAAAAATCAGGGGTTTGGCCAAACAAATTCAAACCAATTTTGATGTTATGGCATTTTGTCATCACTTAAACATTTATAAACTTTGCTGCAGATACTTAAGAGCCATTGATTGGATTCAAGTGGAAACACTAAAAACAACAAAATTAAGCTATGGCAAGACAATGATGTGAGATATCCCTGATTTGATGAGTCTGTGTTACTAGTAAAAAGAAGCAATCACTTGTTTGTGTCTCTTTATGATTTGAACAGCGTCTCTAGTTACATATCTGGAACTGTGGCTTAGAGGTGGTGCCAGGCAGTAACATGAAAGCAAAAGTATGGTAGCAGTTTTGCCTGTGAGTTCCTCTGCTACTGCATATTATCAAAGATACATTGCAGTTTTATGCAGCATAAGGGATTTGAAAATTGGGTAGCTGGTTCACGAGTACCACTAAGGGAAGCCAAGAAAAAAGATGGTGCAAGTTGTAATGGAAGTTTGAATTACTTTATGCTATCTTCTGCATCACTGAGCAAGATGTTCAGAATTTGTAGGGTGGTGGAATCCAAAGGGAGAACATAACTCAGATAAATCTTTTGATCAGATACTGCAAATGACTTGAGCATTCTTTTCTGGGATTCAAATTCAGCCAAGAGAAAGCTTGCTTTTTGAGTGGATTTATTAAGGAATTTGGGAAAATTGTGCATTCCTTCTGCACAATCTGTGTGGGATTGCTGCTAATCTTGGCATGTTGTTGAGACAATTTGCATCTGAATTTGCATTTGAAGCACAAAGAAAAAAATTCTTCAGAAAGCCTGTCAAAATAAATAAAACAGGAGTGAAATAATGTTCTCAGAATAACTGAAGATGTCTAATTTTAACAATTCCTGAATCATCTAATATTTTTTCAAAACAGTGAAAAACATGCACATATATATACTTATGCATGTATATATGCATAGATTCTGCGTATGTTTCATTAAACACTTAAGTGTTTATGTAAATATACAATATGCACATAAACCATTTTACAAATTCTACTTGAGCTTTTAGTACTGGTATTGTTCCAACATTTTTTTGTTCCCATGTGCAAGTTTTATCTCATATAACATCTCTTAAAACACAGTCTACCCTGCAAGACAAAGATATTACTTGTTACCTGACAGATGTGTTGGGACACTTCCATAGTCATTTCAGTGCCAATGTTAAAACTTGAAGTGTTTCATGGGAACTGAATTTGTTATGAATTTGTTATGAACTTTTAAGTGAGCCATAAAATTATTTGATGTCCTAAATCCTTTGAAAGTGCTTCGTTTTGTTTATTTATCTGCTTGTTAAATCACGAATATCATACAAGTGCAGGGTAAATGGATTACTTTTCCTATGAGAAGCTTATCTCCTGGATTCTTGTGTTTCTCTAAATGCACAATTAGACTATTGCATTCATGCAGGATTTTTCTTCTGCTTTATTTATAGGAAACACAGCTAAGCTATAAAATCTATGAGCTGTATTAAAAAACTGATGCACATTATAAGGAAAAGCAAATAGAATCATGCAAGAGAATGAGAGGGGTTTTTTTTCCTCCAGCTTTTTCTTATAATTTGATTTTGGGATAAAGTGATTTAGAAGCACTGTGGCAGAGTATTAGAGTTAAAAGGCTGTAGAAATAATGCAGGAGACAGAATATAGACAAACACAACATGATCACATAGCAACCAAGCTTGGTTTGCTTTCATAACGCTGAACATAAATGTGAAGAGAGAATATAGAAAACATACAAAATACTAATGTTAGAGATAATTACAGATAAAGCTAAAATAAGACACATCTTCAAACATTTTGGAGGAAAAACATGCTCAACTGAGATGTCATGAAAATGAATCTAAAAAAGAACAGAAGTAATGCTGGCCACAAGAAAATGAATCGTAATGTCATTCGGCCCCATCCAAAATACGTGTGGATATGCCCTTAGTATTGCCAGTTAAAGCTGGAGCATTTCTCATTCTGTGTGCCTGGAGAGCACATATGATTGACTGTAATAACCAAAGAAAACTATCCCTATACAAAGAGTTAGACATGTTAGTGATTAGAAACAGACAATGTGTGCATGCTTCCTGTCTCTGGTCGTGGACTTGGAGACTCTGGCATCCTTATTTAAAATGCATTTGTCCTATATGATGCATTTTCTGCTGATGTACAATCCTCATAAAATTAGTTTATAGATTGACTTGTTTATACTTTAGAAGAAGCTTGAGGTTTTGCCCTATACATATTTGCAAGCTGATAAGTACATCTTGACTCTTCTAGGACCTTCAGAATAGATGTTCTCTACAAGGCAAGAAAGAAGCACTCATAGCTCTAGATATGGATTCTACTCCTATTCATATATTCCTGTTTGACCAGCTGCTTTGCAATTTAATTCCCAGAACTACTGTGTCTGGCTAGTGTGATTCCCAGAAACATATTTCAAGGCAAGGCAAATCAATGACTTGATGGCTGAAATCTAATTTCTAGTAGTTGAGTGTAGTAAAGAACCAGAGCCATAAAACTGAGAATGATAATGCAATACAAAAAAATTAAGGTGGGGGGGTGGGGGGGGGGAGGAGAATATGTCTCCAGACAACACATGGTAGCATAAATAGCAAAATTAAATACAAATTTGTCTTTCCAGATTGAAAATTCCTTATTCTAGAGTCTGTATTTTGGATAACTGAAATCCCATTTATTCTGATAAAAAAAAATTCTAAATTTCTTGTTCAGCTCTTATACTCGAGTTTCAATATTAAAGCCTAGACAGACATAATCTAAGGCTATGAGAACACTATTTCTTTTCCAAAACTACTTTAAAAATTTCTATTTGCAATCATTCTGTACCATCATGTATTCTCAAAAAACCCCATTTTATGTTAACAGTATAGTAGCAGTCTTTCAAGACTTTTTCTAACACTCTAGTAACTATTTATTTTTAATCAGAAGACTTATCTGTGACTAGTATTTATAAATGCATTTTTTCCACCCTGAAGAAACCAACAAGCCTCTCTTTTCCTGAAAATAATGTTATTCTAGGATGAAAACAGATACTTCAACCATCCAATTTTTATTATAATAAAATTCATGATCTTAAATAATTAAAACAAATGAATTTTAATAAACCTCAGTATTTGTTTCTGAATTGATCTGTGAACAGTTTGCATGGTACTGATTGTACAAAAAGGTGAAATATATTGAAAAGCAATTGAGAGATTCTGAATTTTTCTGGGATTAGTGTACATTTTAAAAGGGATTAACTAGAATATTGAAAGGCATTCAACAACCTTGGTGCATTTAACATCATTACGAGTATATCTTTATTCAGGTTTATCACACTCTTTCTTTCACAATAACTCTTGATCTCCTATCTTAACATCATACAATAATTTTTATTTTATTAAACATGCTCATCATCTTTATGACGAAAGGCACCATAATAACATGATTAAAAACTAGCATTTTTGTTACATTAAATCAAATTTTCAGTTTTTTAAATATAATTCACCTGTAGCATTAGGGAATCACTTGTAGAATCTCTGTAAGCAAATTTGAAACTCTATTTTTCTAGGGATAATTTTCAATGTTGTTTGGTTTATGACTTTTCTAGAAACTGATTTTTATGAATTTGTTTTTTTTTTTTCTTTATCTTCAAAATATACTCCTAGCAGAGCACTGCAAAGTGAGAGTCCACCATATGTAGAAGTCACATCAGCTCTGTTCAGTAATAAGTCACTTCAGAAGGTACATACTTTAATACAATGACATTATGTATACCTTGACATTACCAGGGAAATATTTGTGCAAAGTCTGTGTGGTAAGTGTGTGTGAGGGGTGAAGAATTAGCTTTTACCTGTTTTTTCATGAATGACAAGGAATGTGGCATTGCAAAGTATTGCCTAAATGATAAGCAGAAACTCTTGTGTTCCAGGTGCTAAACAATGTGCAAGGAATTACTATTATTTACTATTATACCAGAAAATGCCAATAGTACAAAAAATTCTGGAATGGATTTAGAAAAACTTGGGACTGACTACCAAAAAGCAGGTAAAGTATGCAGGCATTCTATAGGAAACATGCCAGATAATATTCTGACTGATTTGTAGGAAGAAATAATCCCTTCCATTAAATCTCTGGGCATAGTCAAAAATGAGACCAACAAAACAAATATTTGAGCATTCAGGAAAGAAAATACTCTTCATGCAATAGTACCAAGGAAATTGTTCTTTCCAGAAGATTTATCTCCATGCCACTCTTAAAAGGACCAATATAAATGCTACAGGAACCATCCATTAGATAGTTATTAAAAAGAAGACTAGAATAAATGGGAACACCACATACTCACAATTGCTACTCCTACTCCAGTAGTAACTACAATGATCCTATCAGTGTTATCTGTAAAAGGATGGCACTCAGAGAATCAAATATTAGGACCAAGATGTGCTACCAAATGTTCAAAAGATCTGTTCAAAACACATTCTAGATGCATAAAAAGCCAATCAAAGAGCAGGAGCAGCAAAGATCTGAAATAAATTAATATTCATGCATGACTTCAGACAAGTAGCCTGCTCAGGGCTAGAAGATGGTCTTTGTGAAGTTCTGCTTAGTTAGTTGTGCTGTGGTCACTGTGCTGCTCCAGTTTAGAGATATCATCAGAAATTCTCATTTACTAAATTTTTCTTCAGTTTCCTGTACTAAGAGGGTCATTGGGAGTCTTCCTAAAGCTTTTATTTTTATTATTTTACTGGTGAAAGTGGGAATTGGGGGAACAATGAGCAGTGGATCATAAATTGAATAACTAAGATATTTGGTCGGTGACAACAATATTTTCTGTGTGAGACCCAAAATAGATTTTTCATGATTTAAGAGCCGAGACAGCTGAAAAGAAGGAGTAAAATAATGCTAAGATTATATTTTCTTTTAAGCTGGGCACTTTATGTTTTTTATTTTGAAGGTATTTAAATGACATGATTTTGAAGACAGCATTATTTTGCAGGAGTCAATTGAAAAAAGAATTTTATTAACTTAATGTATCATTATTAATTTATTTATTTTCTCAAAAAGTTTTAATTAAGCAAAGCTTCATGGCTACTATCTCATCTTTCCTTTGGTATCTTTTTATTTATTCTGCATTTGTCTCAGAATACTGGAACATAACCTACTGAATAGTACAATAAAACCTTGCAAACATTATGATCTAAGACCTCATCAGTAAACGATGCATTATTGCACCTTCTGAGAATTGCACAGATGACTTCAGGAAGGATCATTAAAATGCTGACATTTTCATTAATGAAAATACAATCAAATCTCATTCAGAAATTTTGTATCATCAGTTTGTATGGGTCTCCCAATGCTGTTTTAATTTTGCAATATTGATTTTAATGATAATGTAAAAAAAAAAACCAAAAAGGAATAATAATGGCTATTATATTGACACAGTTGTAAGAGCTTCTATCACATCATTACAAAAGTTATTTAGTGACAGTGATTTTGGATACTAACAATGCTGCACTGGATGATGTATATGCTGTACAATTACCATCATTCATTAATGTGTCAATCTTACTCTAGGATACTATATAGCAAGAAGATTATGCATTAATTCCATACTGCTCCCTTCCCAGGTTCTTCACAGTCTATATATTAATATTTAAACAGTTTGATAACCACTGCACTTTTAGTGTCCCACTGAAATTTTTTTATTAAAACAATGTCCTTATTACTGTATTGAACCATAAAATTTTAGTAGTCATATGACACTATTTATTTTGATTTGCTATATTGAATAAAAATAAGTACACCTGTGCAATATTTTAGATATTTCAACATAATTAATTTATAGTGTATTAAATTAGGCCACATAAAATAATGATTTAAAATAACGATTTAAAAGAGCAACTGCAACATTTCAGAAACTCCTTTCCTGGCTCTCTAAATGAATGATGGTAAAAGCAAATACTGACTTTTATACCTGAGAGATGTACCAAAGTATTTCAATCTATTTACAATACAACAGTTTAACAAGAACTATAAGAAGAAATATGTTTCTTCAGTTTGATTCATATAGAGCAGATCCTTTACTTGCATACATATAGGCTCAATTATTAATATATTTAGCTAAAATACTTGCTTCTGGCCCAGAATTTTGCGAACAATGATCTCAGTGTTTGTAAAAAAAACCCCATAAAATCCAAGAAAAGTTTAATAAAATTAATTTTTAAATTTTTAAATTAAATTTAAATTTTATAACTTTAAACATTACTCAGCATTAACCTAGAAAAATATTCATCTTTCTTCAAAATCCACATTTTAAATGTTCACTTGGAAAAGACTGATTACTAATCACCACTGCTAACATGGTATTGTCTTTCATTACATTCAATGTTTTGAAGGTATCAGTGGAATAGACTATATTATTTGAAAGTCCAAATCTTCAAAAACCATAAGTAAAATGAACATTTGTCATTACTTAACCTGCTACCTGGATGACAGCATTTGCTCTAAAGGAACTAGGCCTTTCATGATAGGAATTTGTTAGAAGACTCTTCATCCAGAATAATTATATAGTCAGAGCTTCCTCCTAGTATTTCTTGGATGAACTCTTTCTATCAGATAAATTGATGAGATTAAGACAAAGTAAAGTAATAACCAGTGACTTAGCACAGAAAAGTTAAAGAGATAATTTTCATAATGTCAGTGTGCCATCTAACACTTTTTTGATACAGTAAAGCTAACGTGCTAGATCTTGATATTTAATTCAGCTACTCTTTGTCCTGCCACAGCCTATTACCAACACCATTTGTACTGCAACCTCATCGAAATGTATTTGGTTCCCCTTGAGTAGCCATTCACAGCCTTTGATTTCACACTCTATCAGGTTTAGATCAGATATATTTCCCTGAGTATGGGGCTGCCGTTTTGATAGATAACTCCTGCCTTGGAAGTCTTCATTCCTGAATCAAAGCCCGACAGCTGGGTTAGGGCCAGTTCTTTTTTTGCTTTATACATTACTGGAAGAAATTCAGGGTCACTTGTCAAGCTACTATTCCTTAGGGTAAAAAAGTGGCTGGCCACCAGCTTTCTCCAGTAAATGGATTGTTTAAAGCCATTCAATAGTGATGTTAGGGAGCATGCACTGAACAGATGGGCTGGATGTTTGTTCCAAAGTAAAACTAAAGATAAAAGTAGGAGTTTCTTTCCAATAGAAAAAAATGCAGCTATACATATGAACATTGAAATGAACGTCTGTCATAGTATAGGTTCCCAGTGCTAAGCTCCTGTGTTTTAAGTGTCAGCTAATGAAAAACAATCTCTTCACATGATCTAGTATTTGTCTACTTGGAAAACAGATAAACAAGAGGAAAACATAGTTCGAGGCTTGAATCCAGTTTTGAGTCCCTAAATCTGAAAATATGTGGAATGGTTGGAAAATGTCTGGTGGAAAGTAAAAAGTTTCATCCAAAATCAAGGAAACATGAACTGTAAGAGAAGAGTAAATGGACTGCAATTGTTCTGAGAGAGAAACAAAAATGAAGGGGCAACATGATATCAGCTCTCAAATGCATGAAAGTTTTCTGCAAAGAGGAAAGGAACTGTGAAGGTGAAGAACAGATTGCTTGGGAAACCTCTTTGAGTCTGCAGTGAAGGCACCATGTTTTGAAATGTAACAAGAAGCCCTATATCATGTTGAAGGGAGGAGCAAAGCCCATTGCTCAAGTGAAGTGTGAGACCTTGCACTGTGGTGTACTGGGAGTAGTTACTGCAGTTCCTAACAGGAAGAGAAGAGAGAGAGAAGTTCATCTGATACACAGATGTATCATAAAGCATCAGTCTGTCATTTGATTCTGGCTGACTCAGAAGAAAAGAACCCAGCAATTTCTGTCATGATGGGAAAGCATCCAAAAGAAATTGTATCCACCATGCAGCAAGCATAAGAAAAGGCAAGTTAAAAGGTTACAAATTTCATAAACTTCACCCCTGGACCATTGCTAACAAAGTGAAAGCAAACATCTGCATCAACAACACTTCAGTAGCGATCATGCTTTGAGCAGAGTATTTTCATAAATAAACTTTGGAGGGCCCTGCCAAAATTGGGATATAATATTCATTAGGTCACACAAAAGAGGAGGTTCATAAGCATGACTAATCTTTTTATGTGATGCATTAGTCTGATAAAATGTGAATTGAGTGTATAAGAGATCAAAGTGAAAAGTCTATGGATGCTGAAGGTTCTTACATATGGTACCTTAGACCCCCCCCTCACCTGCCATCTGGAGCAAAGCTGTCTCTGTAAAAGTTTTATTTCTGATACCTCTGTCCATAGTTTACATTTTGACCCTTACAAAAAGGATGAAAGTATGACCTGGAGCCTAACTGTTAATGCTCTTAGGAAGCTGGTTAATCCTTTGTAGAAGAGAATTGCACCTGTCAACATGACCTCTAAAGCGTCCGTATGCTTCAGTCCTGCACAAATTTAACCATTATCTAGAAAGGCAGGAAAGATTTTTATGCACCCAAACTTATTATTTGAGTTCATTTAATGACTTATTTTTTTATCTTATATTCAAAATAAAAATCAAAATTTAAGACCAACATTGACTTCCAGATATTACTAATGGTAAGAATTTCAATGGTAACCTGAACACTGTTCACAGCAAATTAAGAACATATATTGAAGACTAGCATGATAGTCTAGATGTTTTACACATGTTGATGAATGTGTGAGGATTATACATTCTCAATATTTTGCAGATTTGTCAATATATAAAAAAATTTCACTGGTAGTGAGCAACACTATCAACAGCTTCATACACAGGTTTTAGAATTTCTTCATTTCCCACAAGTTTTCCTTGTTTTCTTTGGTCTGACTGGGATGGAGTTAACTTTTCCCACAGCAGACCTCGCAGTGATGTGCTTTGTAGGTGGAGCTAGAATGGTGTTGATAACAAACCTCTGCTTCGATTACTACTGAGCAGTGCTCCCAAGCTTAGAGCATGTCTCTTCAAATCTTCTAATTACTAGTTACTACATTATTAAGGTTAAAATATGTTTTATTTCTGTTACTGAAACAGTCAATATTGAAATGGTCAGATGCCTTGATTGCATTTTCCACGTCACTCTTTGAAGGGCAATTTCATTTTAGTAGATGCAGTGCTTTGCACAAGTTACATATGACTATGAATGATGCTAATGAATGAAATGACAGTGCCATTGAGGAACAAGAATTGTTATCAATCAGATATAAAGTTCATTACAGAAACAATTTTCTTAAATACTGCTTCTAACCTAGTGGTCACAGCACCGAGCCTGCCAGACTTCAAGAAGCATTTGGACACCTCTCCCCTGCACATGATGTAGTTCCTGGGTCTGTCTGGTGCAAGGCCAAGAGCTGGATTTTGATGATCCTTGAGGGTCCCTTCCAACTCAGGCTATTCTATGATTCTGAATCTTTTTTTAAATTTTGTAGTACAGTATTGCCATGAAAAATAAATACACTGAATTAGTTTCTAATGAATATTTTGGATAATAGGAAATTTATCTAACAAGAGTTATATGGACATTAAAATAAATGTATAAGAACGTATTAAGAGGATTAATACGCACCTATTGGCCACCTGAAATACCAACTATACTATTAAATACAAAGAGGTGCTCTACATAGGAGCTTTGAAATTTTTCTGAAGAGAAAGCCTTCCAAGAAATTATGGACAGGTTGAATGCAAATGATCTTGTGCTGAAAAATTACTTCAGACAAAGTATTTTAAATATTCGCATTACATAGCATGAGCCAGCCAACCTCACTCACTGTTCACCAAAAATTTTAAAAATAGCTAGCCTGACAGAGAATTTGTCAGAAAAATATCTTTCCCATGTCCGTAATGAAATAATAGTAGAATTAATTTGATTCTGTTTAGACTACCATGTTTCTTAAAACGAAGCAAAATTTGTTTCTGCATATTAATTTTCTTTAGTCTATTTTGTGTTTAAAAGTTCATATTGATTAAACTAGGACTTTTTAAGTCTGTTTTACAAAAGCATATTATCATTCAAAATTAATATCCCTTTATTTGTCTAATGCAAATGAAAAACAATTCTGAACAGGAAGATCCTTAAAGGGGGTCCGTTTTACTTGACTTAACCCATTGTTTCAAAAAACCAGGTTTTTTTCACTCACTGTATGAAAAAAATTCTGTAACAAATTATATACTGCAACAGAAAAAAGTCAGATTATTTTTCTGCCTTTTTCTTATATAGGGTCACTGTAATGTTTACAGTGTAATTTTTATTTCTGATGATGTAGTGGGTTGAATCTGAGTTGATAGACACATTTTTAAACCAATGGCACTTCTCGAAAATTTGCTCATTTAAGCCACACAGAAAGGGGGGAATTCCTCTTGTTCCAGCCCACCTGAGGAAGGTCGGGAGGCTTCGGAGCCCCTGGGCCCTGCCGGGCCGATGCCCGGCTGGGCCGGGCTGGGCCAAAGCCCCGGCCCCCTTCTCCTCTTCCTGATGCCGCAGCACGGACCCTGGGCCGCTGCGGAAGGAGCCATCCCAGAGCCCAGGCAGCTAAACCCAACCATGGACTGCTAAACCCAGCCATGGACTGCCAGACAGCTGGACCCAGCCATGGACTGCTAAACCCAGCCATAGACTGCCAGACAGCTGGACCCAGCTATGGACTGCTAACCTCAGCCATAGACTGCCAGACAGACGGACTCAGCCATGGACTGCTGCGCAGCTGGGACCTTTCCAGAGCGGCTTTTTGGGACCGGCGGGTTCTTTCACCGGCCCCGCTCTCTACGTGGAGCCGGCGGGAGCCGGCAGGAGCCTCCTTTCTGCAGCCAGCACACTTCGAGCTGAACCACCATGCAGCCAGCAGCACAAAAAGAGCGAGGTTTTCTTCACCATAAAGCCTGCATAAGACCATTTTTGAACATAGAAATTTTGGAGTCAGAGAGAGTGAGCCATGTGAGACGGAGCTGAAATGGCGGCGGAGAAAAAGGGCAGTGCCGCGTTCCTCGCGCGGAGCTTAAAAATACTTCTGGCATGCGGTGGTAAGAAACTGTAATATCTCAAACTGTTTGTCTCTGTAATCCATTTGAAGTATATGGGGGGATGGAAGACTTATGTGTGGCCCGTGAAGTTTGTGAAGAGAGAGTGCCTATGCCAAGATATATATGGAAGCAGTGAGAGGCTTTTAAAGATTTGTAGCAGAAAAAGCCTTTGTGTTCAGGCCAAAGTGACCCATCCTTAAAAGGTTGATAACCCCATGTGATGGCCCATGTGTGGCAGTGTGAAAAAAACTGATATTTTATCATAGAAGAGATGTATTACACCACAGCAGATTGTTTCTTTCCGGGCGGGTCTGTTGTTGAGGGGCAGTTTGAGAAACCATGTGAAGCAAGAAGAAGAAACCCTTTTTTCCTTAAGCATAAGAAAGAGACTTTTTTTGTTTTTAAGAACTGTAACACTGACTAGAATCCTATGTTGTGTTATCTTTTGTGCTAGTTAAAAAAGAAGAGTAAAGCGCTGAGAAGAAGGGAGCGGGGGGAGGGTGTGTGTGTGTGTTTTAATTTCTTGTTATATCTTATAACTTTTAATTCTGTTAGTAATAAACTTTTTTTTCTCTTAGTACTGCAACTGTTTAAGTGTGAACCTGTTTTTTGCCTCGCAGCCATCTAGTTTTCCTCAGTATTTTCTTATTTTGTTTTCCTTATAAAATAATTGATATTTTAGATGCTTGACGCTCAGTTGTGTCAAACCACAACATGAAGCAAAAATGTCTTTAAATGTTGGAGGGTTTTCTGTTACTTTAGAAAAATTTAGAATCTTATTTTTTCTTAAACAATATTATTCTCAGATCAATAGGATAATTTCCCATACAAATCAGTGTAAATCTCTTAAAGACACAGCTCTCAAGATAAATAAACATCACAGTTAACCCCATAATGGTTCTCTTCATACTTTCTGGTTATAAATCCCTATGTCTATTTTTACAGCACTCAGATAGTATTTCTTTTAAATACTTCAATTTCTCTGACTATTCAAAAACTTTGCAAAAGTTTTACTTTGTAAGATTGCTTCTAAAATATCTGATATTTTTATTTCTTCCATGAGAATTATTTTCACTATAGAAACACATACGAATGCCGGAAAGTCCTTGAAAAAACAACAAAAGTCTCCCATTTATTTGCCTTATCTTTGGATCAAAATTCAAGTCTTTAGAGAGCAAAACTGAGATTGAATGTTTTAGTCTTTATCTTCACTTCAGTAAAATCAAGATATTTGTTAGGTGAAGGACCAAACTAGTAGCATGAACTTTTAATCAACAAAGTGCATTCCAGCTTAGGTTTAAACCTATCTTGGAAAGTCGGTCCTTTTTATTTTCTCATCCCCTCTTTGATCATCAGTTGAACAGCTTTCTTGAGTTCAAACATTTGTCTTTTATGATAATTTTTCTTTGCAGTTAATATTAGACCCTTATATTTATTCACAAAATGTCATGAAACAGCAAAGATTCTGACAAAATTACTGCTAATACATGACCCAATAGCTCTTATTCTCCTATTTAAAATGTTTCAGCCATCAATCCAAGAGCAGAACTACTGCCATAGACTTTGCATGGCGACATACAAAAAATAGTTATTCGCTGTCATCTTGTCACAGGAAACTTTATTGAAACTTCTGAAAGAATACCTAAATCCAACAATTTGGAAGTGAACATTGGTGTCACTTCCCAGTCAGGTTGGTAACAGAGAATTATTACGACAGATATTTATTAACATAGAATATCTCTGGTATCAAAATTTTATTTAACTGGAGTTAATCTCATCCAGCATTTATTTTACTAAATTAGGAAAAACAAAAGAGATATGACATGAAATTTCCTTGCAAATCAGCTGTAATAAGCTCTGCCTAACTGCATCATATTTTTTCCAAGAGCACTAATAGAAATCAGATCGCATTTTTTCATCTCACCTGCAGATTATTAATATAACTTAGTTATACTGTTACTGAGCTTTTAAAGAGCTCCTTTTTTTTTTCCTAAACAACTTCCTGTTGGTAGAACTGAATAATAGACCCAAATCCAAGTTTCTGCTCCTAATGTCAGACATCCATTTTGTAAGATGGAAGGACAAAGGCATTTCTTTAGGTGGTCTGATAGATGAAATTAAAACCTAAAAGTTACATTTAACCAAGAAATTAAACCTAAAATTCCCAGAACTTTTAGGGTTTTGAGTATTTTACATATCTGTGCACATGTTTCTCCTAAGAATAAGTCCCAAACCCCCCAAAAACTTCAACACAAATGCATATCTTGAATATTACATCTCCATGTTGAGGAGCAACACTCTATGACAGATTTCTAGTAAAATGTTTACTGATTATGGAGTTTCACCACTGACATGATGACCCTAATACAATTTGCAGAGCTTTTCTTAATAATGGTATAGAGAATGCCATTTGTCTCAGAGTAAAAGGCAAATTTCTGAAATTGGTATTAACAGGTTTTTTTATTTATGTATTAAAAATTGTCAGAGAATTCCAGGAAGTAGAAATTCTAGATATCACAATGCTGACATTGTGAAAACTTGGCTTTCAGTCTGAATCCTAATACCTGTTGAAATCCAGTTATTAAAGTTACTAGGGAGATATCTTTGCCCAAATTAAGATGCAAATGAGATCATTTACTGAAGTCAATAGTATGGATTTTTATTTAGTAGTAAACATGATAGAGAGAGGAAAGATATAAAGAAATAGGGAAAGAGAGCAGGGGGAGAGAAAGAGATTGTCAGAGAGACAGATCAAGTAGATAAAATATCACCACTCAGTGGATCCTGACAGAATCCTATTAATCCTCTTCTTCTGGTCTTCACAGTGGTGAGGGTCTCAGTCTTGTCAAAGTGATGGCCACTGTCTTGATCTTTTAGGAGTAAGAGAAGGCCACCAGAGTGCACTGGGTTTAGATACTCTCAAGTTCAGTTGGGAATGACCAGGTGGGGAGTTTTACATTAAATGATGTGATGATTTATGACATTTTTTAACAGGTTACGACTACCACCTTCATCATTGAAGTCGAGTAAATGATGGCCTATCAGAAGGGATGAATACCTTCAGGCTATGTGTGAATGTCCAGTCCTTTGGAATGGGGTGTTCACAGCTCATCTACTTGTGTGATAAAAAGCATTTGTACTGATAAAAAGCATTATCCCACCTCAAAGGATTTGCCTCTTATCAGCTTCTTCCCTTGTGTTTTTCAGCACCCAGCTGTAGCCTCCAGTGATGGGCAAGCATGCCCTCTGCACCTGGGTGGTTAAGTGGTCAATTGAGTCATTTACTATTAGCAGTCCAGTCTCTCAGAATCCTCAAAAGCGCTTTTTAGTTCAACTGTGACAGGAAGTGCTAATATAGTGGCCTTTTTGCTGTTTAGGTCATCTCTAGACCTATGATGCCTAGACTCAAGGGGATGTCTGACCGTTTAGGAAACAAGTTTCTTTTTGTGTTGTCAAAAAGAGTTTTGTTTTAAAAGGAGCCTGAAAATTTGGGTCAGGCAGAGCATGTGTTTCTGTGTTTCTCTGCTC
Source organism: Lanius collurio (assembly GCA_020086605.1). Lineage (NCBI taxonomy): Eukaryota > Metazoa > Chordata > Aves > Passeriformes > Laniidae > Lanius > Lanius collurio. Next base: position 33,820,096 of record JACBWW010000005.1, read on the forward strand.
TATCAGTGTCCAGCAGTTATCTTTTCTTGTCTGAGCATTTATTATCCAACATAGAAACAGGCCAGAAAGCAGAATGCAATATTTGTAACTAAAAAATTTTAGATGACAGAAAAATAGAATTCTTCAATTAGAAGAATGACTTAATGAACTTATGAATTTTGCACAGCTTCACCAGATGAAGGATTGGTAACAACTAGGACTGTCTACCTCCCTTCCCTGCTATATATATACAAATATCTTCAATTTGTTTAAGGACATTCCAATTGTAAGGGTGTTGGTTTGAGTCTCTCAAGTTGAGAAGACAACTCAGCTTATTTTTCACTTCATGGGTGATTATCATACTATAATGCTGCTTTATAGATGGTGTCTGACTCAATGTTTTTATACAATACTAATAACTTTATGGTCTAATTTATTTTATCTGTGATCTGAGCCCACCTCTTACATGGGTCCCTTAAAGGACACAGATGCTTCTCTTTCAGGCGTCTCATTGTAGCAGTGCATAGGCAGGATTTAGGTACATACCTGGCTACAACAAAGTGGTTCAGGGGCAACCATGCTGAAGATATCTAGAAATTCTTGCAACACCTAACTGAGTGCAGAAACCCACTGAGAAGATCTGTTCTACATTGCATCTGACCTACTGTACAGATCTGTCTCTAGATACTTGAAATTTTTGAAAGACAAATCATGCTAATTGCTTTTTTGCCTTTTTATAGTCAATGAAATAATGAATTAATTTAACCCTTTCAGCAGTACTAAGAGCTGAGTTGACTCCCTACTTGAGGCTTACCCATAATTTTTTTCAGGATTTGGAGAGTTATATTTGTCAGCCAAAATGAGAGGCTCCTGCTAGTCTGCTCACTGGAGGCTGCTTCTGACACTGTGAACTGGCACATCTTAGCAAACCAACTGTGATGTGGACGTGGGAGGAAATAAGGAACTGCACAGCAGGAGGGTTGCTACTGCTAGGCAGGACAAGGATTCTGCATGCCATAAAAATTCTGAATTGTGACCAGCTGAAAATGGTCAGAGAGAGACTACAGTTCCTTTAACCCCCTGATAAACTTGTTTTCCTTGTACTAGAATAGATGTTTGAAATACAAATGGTAGGGAAAAAAGATGTAGGGATCTGTATAAGGGTAAATAAAAGGCCAGATAAACATCCAAATATAGAGTTTGGAGCAACTGTAAAAAACCTCTTGTCTTAATTACACCTAGCAGATAGTCTGTAGTGAATATGTTAGCTTAAAAGGAAATGACAGCTTTCACTTAAATTATTGTTTTGGTGCATGAAGTGAATGAAATGTGTGAAAATATTGAAGAAATGGGAAAATACTTATTCTGACACACCTTACCAGGAGGAGAGTGTCCTTGTTCCCTTATAGTTGCTTAAATTAAAGTATTTTCTAGAATCTAGTACAAGGATAAAGTCCTTCGATATGCCAGTGTCTGATGATAAGCTTAGGAGCATTCTCTTGTCCAAATAACAAGACCCAGAAAGACTTACCTAAATTACTTCATAAAACCTTCAATGTCTGAAACACATTTTGACATACCTATATAGGCCAATTTAATATGGTTTATTTTGAGGTTTGTTGGGTTTTTTTTGTTTTGTTTTTTCTTTGGTTTTTTGGTTTTATACAGAGGATAGGAAAAAAGGAAGAATAAAGAAACGCAAAACTTAGTAATAAATATTCTATACTTTATTGAATATGTTACTGATGTTCTCTGAAAAATAAAATGAAGTCATCAAAACTGTAGGGTTCAGATGAATACGGAAGTTTTTATCCAATCAAATACATCTCTGCCCACAAGGAAGACAAGAAGGTTATCAGGAGTAATCAGCATGCATTCCTTAAAGATAAAGCATGTTTGACCAACCTAACTGCCTTCTACAATGACACAACTACCTGGATGGATGAAGGGAGAGGAGTGGATATTATCTACCCTGATTTCAGCAAGTCATTTGATACTGTCCCTCATGAAATCCTCCTAGGAAAAAAAAAAAAAAAAAAAAGTGTAATTTGGATGAGTGAACAGTGGGATGGATTGAAAACCAGCTGGGTGCCAGACCTCAGAGGGCCATGATCAGTGGTAGAGAGTCTAGCTGAAATCTTGTCGCTTATGGAGTCCCCCAGGCTTCTCTACTGGGCCTAGTGTTGTTCAATTTGTTCATCAATGACTTGGATGAAATCCAAGTTCAGCAAATTTGCTGATGATACAAAATTGGGAGGAGCAGCCAATATCTCAGAGGGTTGTATGGCCCTTCAGAAGGTCTTTAATAATCTGTAGAGATGGGCAGAGAAGAACCTTCTGCAATTTAGCAAGGGCAAATGCAGGGTCCTGCACCTGGGGAGGATCTACAATGTGCACCAGCACAGGCTGGGGGCCAATCTGCTGGAAAGCAGCTCTGCAGAGAAGGACCTGGGGGTCCTGGTGGACAAAAAACAGTCCAGGAGTCAGCAGTGCCTTTGTGGCAAAGAAAGCCCATGGAATCCTGGTGTGCATAACAAAGAGCTACAGAGATGGGAAAGGATATGGAAAATCTCTCTTATGATGAAAGGCTGAGGGAGTTGGGCCTGTTCAGCTTCAAGAAGAGCCTACTGAAAGGACACCTCTTCAATGAGTATAAATATCTAAAGTGTTGGTGTCAAAAGGAAAGAACCAGGCTCTTCTTGGTGGTGCCAACCCATAGACAAGAAGCATCAGGCAGAAACTGATGCACAGGAGGTTCCCCTTACATCTGAGGAAGAACTTCTTTAATGTATGGGTTACCAAGCACTAGAAAAGTTTGCCCAGAGAGGCTGTAGAGTCTCCCTCACTGGAGATATTCAAGAATCATCTAGATGCCATCCTGTGCCATGTGCTCTGGGATGACCCTCCATTGAGCAGTGAGTGTGGACCAGAAAAATCACTCTTCCAAACTTACCCATTCTGTGATTCTGTGACTCTGTGATTCTGTGACATTTCTGTGAATTTCTCATATGAAAGAATCAGTTGAAAAACTCACATATAAAAGCTTTCTTACAGGGTTTTGTATCAATTCTGTTTATAGGCCCTATTGCAAATAGAGTACTGAAAGAATAAATCTCACAGATGTCTATAACATTTCCCTAGCCACCTGAGGCACATAAAAAATTCATGAACATAAGTAACATAATTAGGAATTTTTTGTTTCTTATTATGAGTATCACTCTAATACTGGGAAACAAGAAAAATCAGTTTGCAATGCTCTGTTTTCATAAACTTCCAAAAATGCTCATAAACTTTCAAAAGCACTTCCAGGGGATGAAATATTGGCTTGTGCTAAACTACTTGCCAGTGTTTGAGAGCAAAAAGATGGATGTTTAAATGTTGTTTACATAATATAGTTTTGCTTAAACTGACGAAGAATTGTTCCTAGATATAGAAAATAAGTCATTGTGGGCCTTGTGTCACAAGACTGCTAATGCCACATCACCCATGTTTGTCTCAAGATAATCCCTTTTGGTGTCTCACTCTGCCTTTTCATTTCTATTCTGTTCCCACGTGTAGGGAGTTCTCTGTTCTATCCCAAAATTTGAAGGCTCTTGCTCTTCCACTGCCTTCTATTTTAGTCATGAGAGATGGTGACTTCTGCAGGTCCCCAGAGGTACAGAGGCTGAGGTCTTATGTGATTAAATAGCACCTAAATGCCCTAATCTGAGAATGAGAGGCAGTGCCAAAAGTCTAGGTGTTAAAACTGCTCAGCCTCATGTGGAGAAATATTGGGAATTTATCTGAAAACAAAATGTGATGAGAAAATCTTGTAGTCTCTGAGAAAATCTATGTTTTTTTCTGGTTTGTCTGACTTAGCAGTGAAAAAGTACCTCTCTCAACTCTTTCAGGAGCCTGACATGACAGGATAAATTACTCATGTGAAATCTTGGTGTGTATCCAACAGTGCTGTATCATTCAGAGGTACATCAAAGGCAAGTAAGTTCCTTGGAAGCATAGCTGTTGATACCTCTCACTAGTACTACCTGGAGATCCTCATGCTTGAGCAGTGCTCAAGATCTTTTGTTGTGATGAACCATGTGTTTAAGCAAGGCAATGAGATGACAAGGGATAATAATAAAAAGAAAAGATGCTACAGTTCTTCTGCTCATTGGAAGTGTCCCCATTTCCCTCTTCCCATACTTCTAGTGAAAACAATAATTGCAATTATGATATATTTTATTGTGTTTTTCAGAAATTATATAATTTTAAATTGTGCAATCTAGATTTTTTTTTCTCAAAGTTTTTTTGACAAATTATTTTGGTAAAAGGAAAGATTTTTCATATTGCAACTAATTTTTTCCACTAATTTTGTTCTGAAGATGAGAAACAAAATTACTTCCTTCACATTCACATTTTGTGGGTATACCCAGTGTTAAATAACCAGTATCTGAAATTGAATTAATCAATACTCCCGATTAATTGAAGTTTCATTTCTGTAACAGGTTCTTAAGCTTAGAATTTAATGTTAAGAAGATTATTATCAGGGTAATCTGAATTAATGATTTTTATCTTCATATAGTGGGATTGTGAAAATAAAAATACTGTTCCTAAAAAAAAAAAAAAAGTTAAATCCTTTTTCATTAGTTTCTAAGAATAGCAGTTTCCCTTTCAATTATCCCATTCCTGAACAGCAAGAAACAACACAGCACCAGTGGTAGGGGGGGGTGGGAGGATTAAAGATAAGAGGATGGGAGATTAAAGATGAGAAAATGTACTGGTTGTTTTGAAACAGAAACATTGAAGGAACTCAAATGCTCAAACACCAAGTAGTTAGACAGTAACAAAAAAAAAAAAAAAAAAAAGAAGAAAAAACATAAGAGGAAAACAAAACCAATCTTGCAGTCAAACCAAAGTTTAAATTGGCAGATTAAGTGGCACAAGGTGGAGTCCAAAAATAATTCAGAAAGACATGTTATGTAAAGAGGTATCTTTTGCTCATCAGTACAAACTGAAATCTGCATTTAAGAGTGGCATACTTGTGATTTGAGCTACTGTTTGTATCTGAACTGGCTTTTTTCTAGCTCTCAGTGTAGATCTCTACAATTGATCTTCAACAATTTGTTGTAGGATTGCTTTTATACAAAATCTATTGAATATGAGAGATTTGCTTATCTATTTCTGTCCTTCCCTGTCATTTCTGTCCTGCATATTTTTCCTACTTTTTTCATGAAAAACAGTTCTCTTTTCAAATTATCCAGTGTTTTCTATAAATGAATACTGTTCTGCTGTCTATTTCCTGTAATGCACTTTTTTCCCTCTGCTGCTGAGAAATTCTTTTTAAAGGCTTTATTTTAAAATACAAAGGATATACAACTATATAAGATATTAAAGGAAGTATTATGCATGCAGAAAATGAAAACTTCAATGATCAAGCTCTGCCTTTCACATCCAAGAACACTCCCCACAGCACTTCATGTTTCAAAGTTCCAGGTTTAGTAGACACCTTTTTTCAACTGTTCCTAAAAATACTAGACAATTTTCAGGTGACAAAGCTCTTTTTGTTTTGTTTTTGTTTTTTTCTGATTTTGTACATTAGCAAAAATTCAGGAAGAGATTGGAGGGGATCACTGATAACATACTGCCGTCAAGAGGGAATCAACATGGAAATTTAACAAGAGTGAGTGCATGCAAATTGGCTCACAGAGAGATCTCAAGGCTTGGGTCAATGGCAGGTTGAATATGAGTCCCTGTGCCCTGAGTCAGTGTGCCCTGGTAGCCAAAAGGGCCAACCCTGTCCTGGGATGCATCAGGCACAGCATCTCCAGCCAGTCAAGGGCAGTGTTTGTCCCGCTGTACTCTGCACTAGTGTGGCTGCACCTTGGCATCCCCTGGAGAAGTTTTGGGCATCTCATTTTAGGAAGGTCATCAAATTATTAGAGTGCATTTTAGAGAGTGGCCAAGATGGTGAAATGTCTTGAGGACAAGACTTACGAGAAGTGGCAGAGGTCACTCAGTTTGTTCAGCTTGGAGAAAAGAAGGCACGGGATGTCTCACCATAGTCTACAACTTCCTCAAGAGGAACATTAGAGCCCAAGTGAATGGAATGAATCTGCATCAGGAAAAATTCAGACTGGACATTAGGAAAAGATTCTTCACTGCAAGGTAGTCAGTCACTGAACAGGCTCCTCAGGGAAGGATCACAGCCCCAAGCTTGTTAGAGTTCAAGGAGTATCTAGATGACACTCTTAATCATACATTTTAGATTACATTTTAGTCCTGCAAGGTTCAAGGATTTGGACTTGATGATACTTGTGGGTCCCTTTGTACTTGAGATATCCTCTGATTCTATGAACTGCTTATCTTGATATGGATTTACCAGCCATTGGACAGGCTGTTTGATACATTAAATGAGGAAAGTTTTAAAATATTTGCATTGCCTAACAAGTGCAGGAGGTCTAATTATCATCTAGGTATCATTGCTTGAGGTTTTTGGTGGCTGCTTCTGTCACAGGTTCTGTCCAGTCATGACACTGGACTACAGTAGAAAGACATCCTCCACTTGAATTATATTATGGTTTCAAAATCCTGGATATAAACTTTTGATGAATTCAGTTTTACGTTCTCTTTGTGAGTTAGTTTTTAGTTTCTTTGCTGTTTTAATTATTTTATAGTTACTGCAATTTTGTGGATTGTATAATTCTTTTGTTAACAAAGTAAACAGGGCATTTCTTTCATTTCTAATAACAGTTTTAGTAAATATTTTCTAACAGTTCTTCCAGTTTAAAATGTTTCAGTCTTGTGAAATTGATGAATCTTTTTAAATATAAATTTTATATATTTACTTTAAAAGGATATAATAATTACTTGTTTTTTTCTACTGAGTACAAAAATCTGGGCTTGAGTAAAACTGTATTTACTATAGAGTGAAACTACAAATAAATAAATATTTTATGAGCTTCATTTGTCATAATTGAAGGTTTTTTATTATAATTCTTCTAGTTAACAACTTTGAAAAGTACATAAATTACCCTTAATTGCAATAATTAAAAAAAATATGTTTAGCTTTTACTTCATAAGCTTTGTATTTATTCTCCTAGGCTACCTATTTTTCTCAGGAAAAAATTAATTTCTTTATAAGCTGTTTCCTACTTCAGCAATGAGTGGGTTTTTTATGTAATATTTCTTCACAACTTTAAGCTCATATTTTATTCTTTGATAATATATAACAAGTTCACTAAATATTTACAGCTCTTGAAATGATTTTGTATGTTAACAAATAAGAAACCTTCACACTTCTCTCGATAACTATTGAATAGACATTTGCTGGACTTTGGTAATCTCTTATTTTAGTTGTATGTGTTTAAACTGAAATTTAATTCTGAATTAATGAGAACAAAATCTTTGCCAAATGTTGCCAAATGTTTTGGAAGCATGAGGAAGCCTGCCCGCGTCCTCTGGGAATGTGGAAATTTTTACTGAGCATATGGTCACACTGATCACCTTGCACTGCCATAGAGGTACCTTGTTTTAGTGGTTTACAAAGGCAGACACTTCCCCCCGAGAAAAAAAGCAAGAAATAATTACCCATGGTTTCAACAGTTGCACTTCTAAACAAGTTTGTTTGGGTATAGCAAATGAGCATTAAAGATATTTTAAAACTTCAGTGGATCTCAGTGATCTAATTTTTTTAATGGCTGTTGCTGACCATTTTCTTTTCTAGAGTAGTTACAAATGAAAAGAAATTAGTGACAGGATAGGGACAACATCCAATCATAAAAGAATGTTTGCTGTGGTGCTGCTCAGAGAAGCACATCCGGACAATTTGCCATAATCACACAGTGAGTTACTGTGTGTCAATCTTTATTGTGTTATAAATGAAATGATGGAAATTTTAAACAAATAGTTCTTAAGACTGGTACATATTTGGAACCGTATGTGTTCCCTGCTTTGAAGGGCAAAGTAAAGAAATCATTATGTTCATGAAATAAAAATTTATTCAGGAGCAATTAATGCAATAAAAGAAGTATGAAAAAAGGCACTCAAAGCAAGTAATTATTGTGGCAAATAAACATTGAGTAACCCATAAATTTATTTTTTCTATGGGAAAGATATGGGAACTCAAAATTAGATATTTTTGTATATTAATTAACTTTCTTATTAGAAAGTTTGCAAATGAAAAGAATCCAGCTTTTTTTTCTTATGCTATGAAAAGAAATTATTTTTTGAAAATGAAGGAGAAGATAAAGCTTAATTCAGATATTTCCTTTGATGAGTTCTGATTTGGTTTTAGATTTCTCTTTATTATTTCAACTGCAGATCAAAGAATAAACAGACCCACCAACTTTCAATGCCTATACATACTAATCAAATAATACGTTTTCTGTAATTTTGTTCAAAGTATTATGAAGAATACTTGCAGTGGAGCTTTGTTCAAGATTATGTCAAACAAATGAATGTCCATACCAAGATCAGCCACAACTGATACTATCACTGCTGTCCAGTTCCAAACCAAAAAAATCTCCAAAGCACCCTTAACTAGCAGCAGATCAATTTTCTATCTATCACTGCATTTAAGTATAGAAATCCAGCGATGAGAATAACTTTCTCTGAGACAGGATCTTGGACTGGAAAGTCAAGGAGTGTTACAGATAATTACATTGGATGTACCTTTTTTGGTTCCCTGAAATTCATGTAGTTTGGATGATCATTTACTAGATCATTTACTTCAAACTTCTTATGTATCTACTTTAAAAGTTTAGATATTGGGTACATTGTGTATAATTTATGTTTCTGATGCGTGGATTTATGTTGCTATAAAGTCTATCTGTAAAGTAAGACGCATGCATTTGATAATATTATTTTCTTTTCTTATATTTTTCTCTTGTTTGTGGATGTGCTTTTGACAAACAGTGCATATTTTAAAAATAAAATTCTACTTCAAATGACAATTCCTTTCTCTAAGTCCAGGCATCAGCCAAATCTTTAGAGGGGAGGTATTGTATAAAAAAGGAGTGCAAAGTGAAGTTGCATGATCTCTAAAGAAAGAAAAAAGATAAAATATGCACTGTATTGTCTTTTCGTTTGTAGAAGTTATTTGAATGACATAAATTTTGGAACATATCTGAAGAAGGCCTCCACTCTCACTCATTCAGATTTCATTTAGTGCTTACATCTGGGCTATTTGTTTCTCACATCTGGGATCATGTATCTAGTCTTGCCTTTTGGGCCTAGTTGCAAACCAAGGATTTTTTATACCATTGACTTCAGCCATTTTGTTGTTTTCCTTCTCTCCTTAGTAGAACAATGCACCTATCACTGCAACTTATTGTGTGTTGTAGACCAGCTTTCCAAATAACAAATGAAGTAGAAACTAAATTAGTAATCCTAAAGATTTCTAGCAACAGGTAATGTGACATTCATGTGGGCTTTGTTCCATATTTGTCATGGTTATATCCCATTCACCAACTAAGCCATGCCTGGCCACTCACCAACTTCCCTTCCATTGGAATGGGGGAAACAGAAAGGTAAAGGTGATAAAGCTTGTGATTGAGATAAAGACAGTTTAATGGGTAAACGAAAAGCTCTGTGCACAATCAAAGCAAAGAATGTTCACCGCTTTCCATGGGAGCTCAGGTGTCCAACAATCCCCATGAAAGCAAAGATCCATAATGTATTGGGATGTCTTGGGAAGACAAACACAATAACTCCCAGTGATCCTCCCTTCTTTTTCTTCTTCCTTGTTGTGGTTTTCGACTGGACAGAGTCAATTTTTTGCACACTTTTCTAATCTGGGTCACCCACGATGATGGGATGAGGGGAGGCTTTATGATGAGTGGCTGAGGTCACTTGGCTTGTTCTGCTGAAAGAAGATGAGACTGAGGGGAAACTTCTTTGTGGTCTACAGCTTCCTCCTGAGGGAAAAAGAGGGATGGGCACTGACTTCTTCTCTCTGGTGACCAGCATTAGGACACAAGGGAATGGCATGTAGCTGTATCGGGGCAGGTTTAGGTTAGATATCAGGAACAGGTTCTTCATCCAGAGGGTTGTCAGTCACTGGAACAGGCTCCCCAGAGAAGTAGTCACAGCACCAAGCCTGACAGAGATCAAGAAGCACATGGACAATGCTTTCAGGAACATGCTGATTCATTCATGTGATCCTCTGCAGGGCCAGGAGCTGGACTTTTGATGATCTTTGTGGGTCCCTTCCAACTTAGGATATTCCATGATTCTATGTTTGCAATTCTCCAGAGATCTTAGTGATGTGCAATATGAATCAGAGGGAAGAACAAGCCAATAAATGAAAACAGGAATAGTATCACAAAGGATTCCAAACTCTCAACTTTCAGTATAGACTCGCTCCCATGTCTTATATAAGAATACTGTAGAACAATAATTTTTTTTTGTTATTTTGCTTATGATGTTTTTCTTGTTGCAGGGGTGGGAAGCCATTCCTTTTTCTTATCTTTCTTCTTTCTCTTTGTGGCTCCAAATCTGCTCTGACACTTGGTTTCAAGCAGTCATCACCATTTTCAAATTTAACGTTTCCAACTGGGAAAGCAGCTTTCCTCACTCCACAATTCTGCATCACCCTTCATGCCAGATATAGGAATATTGGCCATCTCTTCTTTCATGGGCAGCTGCATAATGGAGGGAAGGAAAAGTAGAAGCATTGATAAAAAAAGTGTATTTATATCTTCATTTGACTTGCCATTACTGTAAATCAGTAATGAAGAACAGAATTCAGCAATACATGATTAAGATGATACCATAAATCTAGTTTGATTTGGACAACTGATGTGTTTAAGTCCTAGTATGGATGACTGCTCTACTGATTTCACATGTGAAAGTATTGTTTTCAGTAGCATCATTCAGCCCATGATATCCAGTTCTCAATAAGGTAAAGACTGATTTTGTTCGAATTAATCTTTGCAAAAGACTAAGGTCCTATAAATATGTGAATGTGTTTGAACTTCTGCTTGAAATAAATGGCCTTGGCAATTTCTTCTACTGGAATTCTCTTAAACAATCTTTATCCTATAATCCAAGAAATATGATAGTTCAGTAATGTGGAACACGGGTCATCAGTTACATCAATACTTTCATTCTATAATTGCTACAACAATTATTCAGCCAGAAAGTCACTCATATCTGGAGTTTTTGTAAAACTCTTGAGAGAGCCCAACTTGAAATCAGTACATAAATAAGAAGTTAAACCTGTCATTGAATAACTCATAATAGAAAAAGGACAAAAGTTAAATTTTAAGGTTTCCAAGAGGAATTATAATAGAACACAAAATTCTGCCTGGATGTTTTCCTTAAAACCAGGTTGTTGGTTTCCAGTGTTTTTGTATGAAAATAATTTAGACTATGAAGAAAGAACAAACACAGCTACCATCTTCAAAGCTCAAAAATAAAATAAATAATGTCTCCATTTTTATGTTTCATTTTTTGATCAAAATGTTTCCTACCAAAACTGGGAGGTGATTTGTTAGTCAAACTATGCAGTTAATCAAAATTGAAAGAGAAAAAAAGAAATAGGAACTGCTATTAGTATTTTCATTTTTCTCTGCCTGTTTTTATTTCATGTTCCCAGATTACTTCAGGCGCTTATACTTATCTTGTGCCTCAACACAATCCTTCAATGGATTACTGTGCAATGTTAAGCACAACCCCATTTTCACAGTTTCATAAATACATTCAAATTCCAAAGGCACTTTTCATTTAAGTGGAATTAATATTCCACTGGAAGCCATTATATACTTCCTATAGCACACAAAAGTGAGGGGCTGTAGTACTTTTGAAATGGAAGGCACCTTTATCGATAGATTAATTTGCCTTGTGAGGATATCCTAAAAAGTCTGAATACTGAAACTTCTTGAAAATGTATTTCTACCTGTTACCTATTAAGTAATAAACAGGAGGTCCATGGATAGATCTATATAGGACAGATAGATCTGTACAGGACAGCCATATAAAATACAGGGTTTTTTTTTTTTTTTTGCTTGCAGCTATACTAGGCATTTATATGCACAAATGAAATTCTACTGAATTTAATAGAGTTATTTTAGATTCAGAGTGACATAGAGTTGAATTTGGCTTAGAGAAGACATATACATTTTGCACCAGTATCATGGTGTTAAAATGGAATGATGATTGAGATGTGAGGCGTTGATAATCTTTAATTTTGCAAAAGAATATTCATAGAAGTTGCTCCAGTGGCATCATAATTCATTCATAACTTTGTTCATCTCGCAGCTGACAGTGCAACACAGGCAACAGTTTCATACTGGAGAAGGTCAAGGACAAGAACAAGACCAAATATTGTCATATCTATCAAGTATTCACGTTTGAAATAAGTGCTGGGATTAGTCAGTAGAGAGACACTCACATTCAATTATGTCTGAGTATCATTCAGAGATCACTGTTACCATTATTAGCATCTGGTATTGCTCACTGTCCTTTTAGTTTTCTTTTGCATGATGTGTTACAGCACTATTCTGAAGGACAATAGCAGAAATTCCAAACAAAATTTTCTTTTTTTTCACTTACTTGCCTTCACTATGAAATAGGGGGAAGAAAATACATAACCTGGGAGATATGGGAATAACATTGCCTACCCTGAGGAGGGCTGAGTTATCAGACATTTCTAAAGAACAAATGGACCCATAATATCATTATTCTCTGGACAATCCCATTGCGCCTTGGTCAGTATTTTTACTGCAAAGTTTCTTATTAATTTTAAAGCTCGTGACAGACATGTCTGACTATATATTTGCAGGAAAACACTTTGTATTTGTAGGTACTTTCCATAATTTCTCTAGATTATTAAGACCTCTTGCATTAGTGTCTACATTGTGAAGCTTTTTGCTTTCGACCAAATCTGTGAATTCATTTACATTGTTCTACTTGAAAATTCTTCAGAACTAATTGCAATACTGAGCTGAGTAAGATGTATTTATTTTTTAGATCCATGTAATTTTCTGCATAGCTAAAAATGATCTGATGTCTATGATGCCAATATGTAAGTGGTAAATAGACACGCTTGGAGATAAACATGGTGATATTTACACAGGCTTCCTGAATACTATAAGTAAATCTCCAAAGTATGAGTGCACTCAGTTTAATGATAACAAACACAGAATACTGATAAATAAATTCTAGTTTAAAAACTCAAGCAAGCAAAATCTATAGCATGGGAATAATTCTTAAAGAATTCAATCATGTTCAGTGTTATCAGTGAAAGTTAAAATTTAGTGTGATGCTGTTTCTGAAGGTAGACACTATTTAGAAACTTCTTTGAAGTGTGATATTTGATTGGATTCCAGCCTACATCAGTTTTGAAAATGTTCTGTAAGTACCTGAGGATGCACCAATCACTTAGGATAGTGTTAGCAAACACACAAACACACATCAGAAGGAAATACAGAATTTTTATTGCAAGAGTGATCACAACTTCACAGGAGAAATGCAACTTCTCTGACTAGTCTTGCATAGGGTAACTAAGACATCTGCTGTTAGTGCACTACCTAATTAGATGTATTTTGGAGGCCTTAACTTGAAGAATTACTGACACAACTGGTCATAACAGAGCAGATCAAAGAATAAGTGCAATAACAACTAATTAACTTTCACTTGTAAGTTATACACATTTTGAAATAATAATTTTAAAAGATCTTCATTTTACTCTTGTCCCAAAAAGATTTCTACCATATATCAGGGACTGGGGGAAGAGAAGATAAACTATTAGTGGAACCAGCAGTTGTTTGCTATTGGGAGATAGCTAATTAGAGTGAGGAATTGTGATCTGAATGAGCGAAACAATGGCCGCATGAAAAATGGAATTTTTTCATTTTAACATACGGTAAATTCTTTATTTATAGATATAACTAAGCATCTTTAGACACTAAAATTAAAATTTGTTGTTTTGAAATATCTTGAATACTAGAGAGCATTCAAACCTTTTATTGACAAAAATTAAACTAGTCTATTTTAACTTTTTTCTTAAATAAACAAGATTAATTGCCCTGACTGCCCAACTCTCTGTATGATATTCAAAGTTTCAGGCACAAGAAATCAGAAAGCCCTTACAGCTGCCAAATCTCAGATCCTTTTCTCCTTGAAATGAACGTTGGCTTAAGACAAAGCTCTTTTGTTCCTAGAACTCTTAAAAATCAGGAAAATTTGCAGTAGATACAAATGCTTTTTTTGACATAAATTAAAAAAAAAAAAATCTGCATTTTCAAGTGATAGAAAACATGCCAAAAACTTCACAGCTGCCTTTAGCAGATAGTTTGATGCTTTATATGTAACTGGCTAATTTAAGAGTTCATTCAAAATATGGGAAAAAGTAAAGTGGATTTCCCATAGATGCTGTTCCATATTGTTATTGGGCAGTTATGTCCATCTAGCGTATGATAGAAGACAAATCAGATTTTATACTCTCAGCTTCTGGTTCTATTCTTGTAGATAAATACATTTTATATATTTTGTAGAAACTGACAGAAATAAGAAGGGTATGCAGTTAGAAGTCTAGTAGTCAGCATCTAACGTTATATATGAATAAAAATTCACTATGAAAAACCCAACAAGAATATTCCAGTTACATTTTAAATATGGAGTCATCTAATTTTCTGATCTCTGTAAAATCTTCTCTTATGCAGTGAAACATATGTAAATATTTTCCAGTAGACAATGCTAGCTGCTGACACTTCAGTGTACATATAACCTCAAACATTATGGCTGGATATGTGGTTATCACTTTGCTGTCTCCTTCTCTGTCTCATTCCGGTTTTGTATATCTCCCTATTCTCCTATCTGATTATACTCTGTTTTGCATGTGTATCTCTTCATTCTCCGAATATCTCAATGTAATTTTTTTCTCTCATCCTGATGCACAGTCTGCATTCTGAATGTCTGAGACTGCAAGTAAATAGATCTTACTGCTTTCACATGGATTTCTTTTTTTTCCTGAATTTATATTTCAATCTTCATAGAAAGTCTAAATGAAAGGAAATGTGAGGTCAAAGAAATTAAGACAATCATAGAATCAACAACAATATCAATATATGATCATTTCAACTGGTAATGTAATAATGAGCTTGCAAGTAGAGAAAGACTTAATTATAATACCAAAACTCCTGTAAGAAGAAATAAATATTTTCATAAGAGATTGAAGTACAAAAAGATCTGGAAAAGGAAAAGAGAAGCAATTTATATTGTAAGGAGTAGGAGCTAGAAAGGTAAGGTAATGCTGACTACATGCTTCTGAATGCATGAATGCATTTGCCCTCAGCTAGACAGCAAGAAATTATTTGAGAGCTTTGAAATCTATTGCATCTCTCAGTTTGTAAGAACTCATATGGTATATTAGATCTTTCATTTGTTTCCCTGAGTGTCTTGTCTAAAAGTTGCTCATACTGTCTCTTCTGAGAAAGGTTATTCACAGAACACACAGCAGACAATGCTACTTCAGTCTTAGGTCTTTTCTCAATTATCAGAGTTTTCTATAAGTCCTGAAGCACAGCAGTTAAAATGCATTCTTAAGGTGGTAGGAAAAATCTCACACTGTGCAATTTAGTACATTGAGTTTAGAAGTTTCTTGACCTCAAAAACTGTGGCAATAAGTTTCAAAGCCAGACCGTGTGGAGGTGCCTTCCCCTGAAATCCCGGGGGGAAGGACCTGAAACCCCGGGGGGAAGGACCCTGCAGGGTACGGGTCTGCCCCTGTCCCTGCTCCCATGTCATGTGTGTCCCATACCTGTTCCTGACTGGTTGGTGTGTGTGCCTGGGGCCTGAAAAGAGAGCAGGGTCCCAGGACTGGGGTCTGCCTGGGAACTCCATCCATGGGGCTGGTGGAATAAAATAATCTCTGAACATCTACAGAAATATCGCTTCATCTTTCCTTCCAAGTCCATTGCTGTCTTATATGTTATTGTAAAGATTCCCCTCACTACAACAAGACCACATAGTGTGTGTAAACAAGTTTGTTTACATACAAATTTTCAAATATTTTTCAGTGTTCAATTTTTCCCCTTTTGAAAAGGGAGAAGTGATTTATGAATTCTGGATATCTTGGTGTTCATGGTCTTTTCCCTAGATAATGATGACTCCCTGTTTTCTGAACAAATGTATTAGTAAATGTTGCTTTCCTGTAGAACCTTTTTTTTTTTTTGAGCAAGTATGCAATTTTTCTTCTTGCATTCCTTTTCATTAGTCAAATGACATCAATTTTCCTAGTGTTTCACCTAGAAGGTGCTGCTGGTTCTTCAGGGTCTACTGCTTCTGAGTAACTAAAATATTTTGCTACATCTTAATCTGACTTCAATGTCATCACACGTTGAAACGTTTATGGAAACTTAAGTTATGCAAGGGTTTTTATTATGCCATAATAAAAAACTGAAACAAGACCTACAGATAGAGTTAAAATCTGCTGTAAATTGAATTAAAAGGGAAACACAGTCATACTTGGTGACAGACAAGCCAGATTTGAAAAATTTGTATGGAGCCTATAGGCTTTTTTGCTCTACTCTACTGAAATATGAAACTGAACATCTTCTTTTATCTGATTTTTCCCCTGCTCAGTTATACTGGTAAGTATGATAAAATATATTACTTTTTTCCTGAAAATCTTGATTTGTCCCAGAAAGACAGCATAACATATACTTCTACCTTTTCCATTGTCTCTCCAAGGATTTATGTTAAGTTAATGTGCACGTTATTCACTGATGATGGTTGCTCAATTTTGTTATTACTTTTTGGACATTTTAAAACAATCTTTTGGAAACTTAAACACATCTCCATGTACTCCCGTTTTTCTTTATCTACCATGTTTCTGTTACTTCATATTAAAGGCCTACATCTTTTCACTAGTCCTTGCCTACATATACAAAGACATTATTCTATTGAACATCAGAAGCCATGTAATTAATTGCTGTTCAACTCAGATCTTCATCAAAAACTTAAGAGAAAAAGATGTTTTGTTACAGGCCAAATATTTCTTTAAATTTCTATCTGAAACTTTGCTGTATACTTTAAATTGCAACATCTAACTCCACTGTAAGGTTCAGAAATTTATAAGTTAACATTCTTTCCAAAGCTCTTCTAAGTCTTTGAGAGTTAAATTTATGGTTCATGAACTCTCTTTTCTAACTAATTTACTTATTTTGGCAACCTCTATGAAGTCTAGGCCTGCTGTCTCTCAGATCAATATATTCATCCCCTTTGTCTCCAGGGCCCTAAATGTTTTGATGGTTTATCTGAAATCAGTTCACTGCTTTTCCTTTAACCTTAGAACTATTCTCTGTAAATATTTCAGCAGCAATGCCTTAATAGAAAGCAGACAATAACTGAAAACACATTTCTTCAGTATTCAAAATCATTGCTTTCTTTGTGAGTTTTAAATTACATTAGAAGTAACAAATTTTACTTTTTTTAAATGATTCAATAGACCATGGGAGCAATTAAAAAGACAAAAAAAAACCCTTTAAAAACTTAAATATTGTAGTGCTTATCTAATTTGTCATATATATCTTCAGTTATTTTTATCTAGACTTTTAAGAAAATACAGAGGATTAAGTACATTGAAACAAAAGTACTTTGGTGTGATAGCACACAACTCTATCTCCAGTATTCTAACCCTGTAATGAGTTTTAATTATATAATTTTTAATTTAACAATGAAAAGATATGTAGCATAGCTGACATCACATGAAAATTAATTCTGAGATTATAAGGAACTCTGTCCTACTAAAGATATGTCACACTCAGTTTTGTACAGGTGATAGTCCTTACAGTTATATAGTTGATATTATACTCATTGCCAATTATTTACACCAGATGTTAATTCTAGGTCAGATGATGCTATGGGTAAATAACTTCCATGTAGTTGTATGCCATCCAGTGACATTCAGGTTCTAAACCAATTGGTAGTGAGGAAAGTTTTCTACAGTCTCTCTTTGTATAGTCCTATCAACCATGATTTTCTGGTTCTTTTAGAGCTGTCCACTCTATTGTTTTGAAATGTTAGGTCTTACCCATTTTTCACAAAGTTATTTGCTCTATTTCATTCTATTCCTATGAGCAAATTTGATGTTCAAATCAGTTGTGAGGGATAATATTAATGATCTAAAGATACAGTGATTCCAGCCAATGAATTTGTAGAGTCTAAAATCTGGTACAGAAGCACTGGCAGCAGGGTTAGCTGTATAACCCCAAATCTGTAGCTGACTGGACTGTCCTTGTACACATTGAGAGGGAAAAGGCAAGGGCTGCCTGTCAGTCAGAACAATGCTAGTTATGGAGGACTAGATTTGCCTTTTAGGATATGCCTTCGAGATGCTATCACTGCAAGTTTTAGGCCAAATCTCCTTATTATTCATGTGCAAGGATGTTATACAGATTTTTATTTGCTTTAGACCTTTTATTGAGTGTCTCTAGCAAAGTTTTGATTGTAAGGGGGCCTTAGGGGTGCCCTCTGAGAGAAGTAGATAGGGATGCCCCATGTGGGAGACAACCATGTCCAGAAAATTCCAACAGACCCACCAAAGGGCACAGTTAAGCCTCTTGGCCAAGGTGGTGGCACAGATGGGAAAAGATGTTTAAGAAAGGGCAATTCCACTGCACAACTGTGAGAGGGAGAAGTGTGTAAAATGTGAGAGGAACAATGCTGTAGACACCCAGGTAAGAGAAGAAGGACGGGCAGGAGGTGTTCCATGCCCTGGAACAGAAATTGCTCTGCAGCCACTGGAGAAAATAACACAGAAGCTCTTGTCCCCCTGCAGCACATGATGACCATTGTGGAGAAGATACCTGCACAGAAGCCTTGGAGGAGCAAGTGGAAATGCCCTGAATGAATTTGCAGCCCCTAAAAAGTCCATGCTGGAGCAGGCTCCTGGTAGGAGCAGTGGCCTGTGCAGAGGAACGCATACAGGAGCCGCTTGCTGGCAGGAAATTCAGCCTGTGGAGCGCCAACACTGGAGTGGTCTGTTCCTGAAGGACTACACTACACTGAGAGGATCTGTGCTGGGGCAACCTGTGAAAGGTAGAAGTTTTGGGAATGACTAAGTGAACTGGAGCCTTGGAAGAAGAGGTGAGCAAAAAGGTCATTTAGTTCAGTAGTTCAATACTATTCTAATTTTTTTCCCTTTCAATAAATTAAATTCAATTTCCTCAAATCCAGTTTGTTTTCCAGTGATGGTGAGCTATCTCCCTATCATTGTCTCTGTCCACTAACTTTTGTATCTTATTTTCTCCCCCTGCTCTGCTGAAGAGGGACAGTGAGGAGGCAGCTGGATAAGTATTAACCAGCCAGCCAGCCAAGATCAGCCCACCATAAACCTGTAGTAGTATATCAGACTGGAAATGTAGTTTAGAGCTTGGACTTAAGTTTTATTCAAATTTTACAGCAAGGGTAGATATTTTCATTGGTGGGCTCATAATTCTCCAGTGCCTTTTCATTTTTTGCCGCATTAAAATAAGGAATAATTTCATCTTACAAATGACACAAAAGGGTAAGAAAGCACTGAGCGTTTTCTTGAATCAAAATTCATGGTATGTGGCAAATAATCAAATAAAAGGGATGATAAATTCTTCAAGGATCCAGAATGCATTTTTCTGTTAAGTTCAGTGAAGTTCACTTGGCCCAGATTCATACAGCTATTTACCTTCAGATTTCAGATATCTGAGTAACCTTTCAGTGAGGAAATATCATTAGTTTTTATATATACATTTTCTCAAATGCATTCATCAAGAAAAATAAGTATTTGAGCATCTGTCTTTTTCCCTAAGAAGTATTTTAGATGAAGCCTCAAAAGGCAAAAGGAGTATTTGAAATTATCTGCTTCATCATTATATGACCTTCAGCAAGAAGCTGTCAACAAGCTAGTGAGATAGTCAGAATTATTAACTGGACCCCCGAGAGCTCAACGGTAGGCAGTCTTGTGAGGTTTGAGAGTTACAGTACACAAATCAGACAGTGAAACTTTTAACTTTGCTAATGATAACCATCACTCTAGACTTCTAATCTTTGCGACAGTAGTTCAGCTGATTCATCTTTGTTCTGTGACAAAGGCATATATTCCAGTGATCCATTACTTTACATTCCCATTAGCAGAATATTCACTCACTCTAGGGGCTTGTGTAACAGAAATCCACAGTGAGAAGGAAACACTTTAGGTTGTGCCAGGTCTTTTCTATAAGCGATTTAATTATTTTGACTTCAGATAATACTAAAATTAAGGAATTCTTCCATGCCTGTTATTCTCAGCTAAGGCCTGAGACCACAGATAAAAACAAAGTACAAAGTCTGAGGAGTCACACAGTAATGTAGCCTATGCATGTCATACATGGCATTCTGAGGTGATGATTTAAAAAGCAGAAAATGATTGTCTCACAAGCACACAACAGTGATTATCCACTCATCAATAGTCTTCTTCAGTGTTGGTCATGAATATACTTTCTCAAGAGATTGTTTTCCAGGCAGGACGCTGGACTTTGCGGACACTATTTTTCATTTCCTCTTTCACCACGATAAATTGGAAGGATCTGGACTGACCAAACTTGATACCTGCATTTCGTAGTTCTGCACTGTCTCTATTAGTCTGTTTGATAATAATAGTGCACGTTTAGAAGGAATGGTGTTTCTGACTAAGTGAAACCATCCAAAAATCTAGACTATCTATATAGTCAATAGAGAAAGTAGACACTTTTTGACATGCCTGTATTCTGAAACTCTTTACTTACTGCCTGTAAGAAAGATGGAGTTTGTTAGTTCTGGTTACTTGATTAATCCTGTTCAGTTCAAAGATCTAGTTTAGACCAGATGCAAATCTTTGCTCTTACCAATTTAGGAACCTTAATTAAACAGTTAAGCTTAGGTAAAATGAAGCCACACCTTCAGGACACATATACATGCACACACACAGAACACATGGTTCTTTTACCATAAAGACCTATGTTAACCCTCCAAGAATGATGAATTTTTAATGTTAGCATCGTTACAAAACATTCTTCCTGTCTGGACTCCAGACACGTCTGCAAACAGAAGCAATGCCTCATACACCCAAACACTCTGATAGAAAAGGCCAATTTTTCAGTCTACACGACTTCCATCAAGCAGATACTCAAATTAAGATGAGATATAGGGACTCAAAATGATACCAGTCAATGGAAAATCTATCTCTGTGAATGGCAGCAATAATAATTCAGAAAATATTGTTATCAAGCCTCACGTTACTGCTGTTTCTGCCAGCAGCTGAAGTACTACTTGTTAAAGACTTCATAGCAGTATGAATGCCTAGGTATATTTCAGCAAGTCCTAGTTCAGTTTAAGCTCCCTTGAGTATTTATATGCTGCAATAGTGTTGTTCCCCTCTCCCCTACCTCCATCAAATCTAGTTTTAGTAAAATGTACTTTTTTGCTTTCAAAAGAGTTAGACTGTACTAGTAAAGTTGCTATTGTTCCTAATGTCGATACTCCAGAATTTTACAGGGGGAAGAAAGAGAGAGAGTCCTTCTGATAAAACTAAAAATTTATCACAAACACATTACAACTTTGTGGATTTTTTTGCATTCCAAGTAATGAGGAGCAGTAAATTCACCCCAAATTAAAAAATAAGAAAGATCACATTTTTTTTTTTTATTTTATGGAAGTATTTATTGACACCTTACTTCCTACTTAGAAGCGTTATCAAAGTTGTTATAAATAAAAAAAAACACAGTCTGCAGTGAGTAATGGTTTTTTCACAAATTTTGAGGACAGATGATTCAGTTCTGGATCTGAGATGTTAATTTTAACTGCCTAATAATGTGTGTAATTGCTGTGGTATTCTTGGAGTCTCTCTTCTAGTGTTGATCTGCCATTGCCTGCTTGAGTTGTTTTCACCATAATCATTCATTGTGATGTTGTAGAAAGTAGTGTATATGTATCATTTAATTGCATGTCCCATTACCTAAAAAATAATCAGCATGTGATCTTGAGGTAGTATAAACAAATTCTAATCCATTAGATTTAATAAAGCTGTAAGCTTCCACTCTGTACCATGAAGATACTTACCTTTGACATTCAATAACCATTGAATTTGACAATATATTGCACAAAATTATAAGGTTGTAAACAGACCTGTAAAAGAGGAAAATATTTCAATAATTAAACAATTAAATACTTAGGTAATTTAATAATGATTTGATCCAAACTTATTATAGCTAAGACAATCTCCTCGCTGAAGAAGAATCTCCCAGATTAGGAAGTTCACATCTGTTAATCTTTGAAGGGTGAAAATACTGTGCCAACAATTTTTTCCATATAAATTAGGAATATTTAATCCAAATAAACTCTGCTGACCTTCTTAGCATCTTTATACTGAAAAATTCACAAAACTAGAGAAAATATTAGATACAAACCATCCCTCCAATTAAAATATTGATAGCAAGAATTATAAAAAATTAGGAAATAGTTTTATTATATTTATGCTTAGTATTTTCAACTATTTAGTTAGATTTCCTGTATTTATGTATCTCCTCAAATATTCTGAGGCTGAATTAAAAGTAAATTATGTGGTACATTTTCCATTTCATATTTCTTTAACAGACAAGGTTTAAATACAGGAAAGTGGATATTATTGGGCAGTTAGTTTTCTGATAAGTAATTTTAATAATTTAGGTGATTTGTTGTATGGAATCACACTACAAAATTACTGAGGTTTTCAAATCAAAGAAAAACATGTTCATTTTTATCTGACAGTTTTGAAGTTATATTTAGTAAACTATATTTTGTTAAGATGTATTTTTTCTGGACTGTACTGAGGTTTGGATTCTTATACATGCTTCATTTGTTTTAAGAAAAAGGAAAGTTTTCTTGTATTTGGGTACATGTATTCATGTCAGTCTGTAAACATAATAATCTAATATTAGTTCCAGAAGTTTCTTACAAGGTATCTTAAAAGCTGAGAAAATTCTTTAACTCTGCAACATGAAAGTTCCTTTTTAATTGCAGAATGTCATGAATCTTACCATTTATTCAGAATTTGCCATATATATGGGTAAGTTAGAGCATATATTACTGTTCTTAAGAACATTAACTTTCAGATGGCAACAAATTATTAACATAATTTTTCACACCAGATGTTCCCTCAAAATTTGAAACAATGAATACAAGTTACTTGAGAAAAGTTTCTCATTTATTTTAGTTACAATCGCTTTTAGAAAAGAAATGATCCATCCCAAGGCAGTGTTTGATCAATCACATTAACATGTAGAAATTAGATGAAGGCAAACTCAGTTTAATTCTGTGGTCTTAAATCTATGTTATGTACTGAAGGCTTATAGTAAAAGCAACATTATGTATGTTTGGCCCAGTTTTATCCAACCTTTTTTAACAAACTGAAGCACAGGATTTTGCAATGACCTGGCAAAGAAGTAGAAAAAGAGAGGGAAATAAAAAGGTCCTGAAATTTTAGTAATGTTTTTTTCTTACTTGTAATGCGTCTGATCAGTATGAAAGGGTTTACTATCATTAGTTAGATTTTTGAAATTACTGGAATTTGACTAGGTTCACTTGTCTTCTTATGGTTCACTTAATCTTGAACTGTATTATATAAAACATTGCCATATCTCAAATTATAATTACTTGAGAATATAATGGTCTTCTGCATATCCAACCTCACCATGAACAGCCAAGAGCCATTTTTCAAGTTTTACATAGCAGAAGACAAAAGGAGAAAAAAAAAAAATGTTTCTGATACATAAGCTAATAGTCTGGTATAAAGGTTAAGTACTTGTCATTGCATGAGTTTATTGAGTAGATTTAAAGCATTTCTAGGTGAAGTATTCAAACAAATGCTCAGAATAAAATTATATATAAACAGAGGTTACTGTATCTAATTCCCACAGAAAAATATTTGGTGGTTATATTCTTGCAAATATTGTAGGTCTTGTGTGACTAGAGGTGTCTTTTTTTACTGTTTCTTAATTTAAACTTTTAGGCAGCTGCTCTACATCATCTTGAAAATACATTAAAAATGTACATAAGTGTGCTTGGTTTGCTTTTCTGTTGTTTCAATAATCTTTATGGGTAGCAAAAAAATCTGTTTCTTTTTTTTTTTGCAATTGTGCTTTCAGCTCTCCTTCCCAGAAGACACTTGGGCATATGATTTTCCTGTCATCTGGACCAGGGTAAACAACCAGGGAAAGAATGAATGTTCTAGCAATGTGCTCTTTCTTTGTGTACTACTAGATCCTGAAAAACTTGATTAATTTACTGGGTCTGTAGCTTTCAGATCTGGCTCTTGAAAAGTTTATCAGTGTCTCTGTAATATTAGCTCTGCTATGAGGATCTCTGTGAAAGCAAAACATAGCAGGCATCCATTTCACTCTTTTATCAAAAGTACTATTGGTGAAAAGATCCCAAACACTGCAGTGCATTTGGGGTTTGGCCAGCTACACTCCCAGGCATGTTTATATGGCAAGTGAAAGGCTAAATATTATTGCACCAGTGCCAAAGCAGTTTCCTCTCCTTGGCGGCTGATGACTAAAAGTCATCTTCCTGAGGCTGGTAGGGTGGCTCAGCCCTGCTGTGCTCTGACATTTCTGGGTACAGTCCTTTTGCAGCTAATATCATTAAGTATTTCCTTCATGTGCTGAGCATGTTGACGAAATAAATCCAACTGAGAAGAAGCACCTGGTATTATAATTTTCCATGCCTCTACTGAAAATGTAAATCAAATTTAACCTCAGCAGTTTACTGTTTCCCTTAAGGAAAAATGTATGCAAGCCAGTAAGAGAAACATCAAGTCAATGTGTTTTAATAACATTCTTTTTAATGTTGTGATATTGTGACAGAGGGGAATTCTAAAGATTCATGTGTACCAGTCTGAAACATTATTATTAAATTATATTTGGTGCATTTTCAAATATGTATGGAAGAGTATATATTTCGTTATTTCTACAGAGTATCTAGCTGCAGAAATACATTAAGAGGATTAAATATTTAGAAAGTGCCTAGCTTTATAGAGTTGGCTAAATTTATGTTGCAGCACACTGTGTGTTCATATAGGCTCTGTCTGCATTATTTGGAAATTTTCTGTGTCATAATCTTGACTACAATTTCACACACCACCTAATAGTTGTCTAAATTCTCACTTCAGGCAACAGGTATCAAAGCTCAATGTAAAACTCATCTGAATCAAAGGAAGGTTATTGTTGTACCAAGAAGTCAAGGACAGAGAAATACTTTGCTATTGTGTGAGACCTCTGACAGAGCAGCTTGTCAGCTAAACAGCATTTTTCCTGACTTCCAACTGTTTTCATTTGTAAACAGAACAACAAAACGTTTGTAATGGAAAATGAGCACTCCCACACCTCACAAACTGGAGGTAACAGATTGGAATTTGGAGACAGATAGTCTCCAAATTGATCTTGTTACAATTTCAGTGCCAACATGAGATGCAGACAAGTTCTCTGTGTGGCATCAATCAAATTTTTCTCTATTGTGACTTGCTGCATCATTTGTGTGGGACTGAGGAGGACCTGGGTCACTTTGTTTATATCAAGCAGTTGAATACTTCAGGCATTTTAAATAGGACCTGTGACATTTTTGGGAGTAACCTAAGTACCAAATTTCATTCTGTAGATCTGAGATCCTAAAGTCCTTCTCTGCTTCTTAAGAAATGGTGGTATACAAAACTTTTTTATTGTCTTGTACTAAGAAGTTCTGTCTTTTTTCTTGTCATAAATAGAACTTGTGTGAGAAGCAGAGCACAGAACTGACTAATTGGCAGAAATTCCTTCGCTGTTTTAGTGAATCCTGAGCTGTGAGTGGTGCCACTGAGAACAGCACATTGTTTTCTGTTGCATCAGAAACTGATAGTCTCCTACAGTAGCATGGATGGGCAGCCATAGAAGGACATTTCTAAGTAGCAGCATTCAGAGCTGCTGAATCCTAGTTGTGAGACATGTCAGAGCCAGCTGATTTGTAAAGCTTTTAAATTCTCTGTGTAGGTTAATGTTTGTATTGTCAATAGATTTCACAATGCTTCCACAATATGTCTTATGTCTGAAAAAAATACAATAGAATCACTGAGGTTGAAAAAGACCATTGAAATCAAGTCTAACCATTAATCTAACACTGTCAAGTCCTAAACTATACCATGTCAGTAAGTGCCATATTTACATGTCTTTTAAACACCTGCTGGGATGATAACTCAACCAATGGCCTAGGACGCCTATTTTAATGCTTGACAACCCTTTCAGTGAAGAAATTCTTCCTCATATCCTATCCAAATCTCCCCTGGAACTGCTTGGGGCCCTTCCCTCTTACCCTATTGCTTGTTAGTTGGGAGGAGACACCCCTTTGATATCAGCACTCAGATCAAGCAGCTGTCAGGATTTACCAGATCTGACTCTTGTTTGTCCTAAAGATTCCCTATGCATCTGTCTTTATATCCTTGTCGGGACACTTGAAGTCTGAACCTCATTATGGCGGAGACTGACACACTAAAACCACCCACCAGATATCCCTCTATGGGCCTACCTGCAGGGCTGACATATCCTATCTGGAAGTTTGGAAAGTCCTCTGGAAATAGCGGGGTGCATCTGAATAATTTCTGGCTGTCATTGGAAATGAGCCTCAATTCCTTGCTTTTAGGAACACTACTTTGATTCCAAAAGTGCTTATTTTTTTCAAAATAAGGAACCTAAGGCTGCTTCTCTTTTAAATAGAGTGAGCCTTGCTCAGTTAGGTGCTTACCCATCTTAGCTTTCAAACGATCCAAGAGCTTAAAGGTTCAAGTCCTGAGTCACTCATCAAAGCTGGTGGGAAATTCTGGAATTCTCAGTTACCACTATACCTGCTCTGAGTGGCTTTCTGTCATCACACACAGATTTTGCAGATTATCCTTCTAAGGAACTTAACTTCCCTATCAAATCAGTGGTGAATGAATGTGCCAATTTGTGGGAATTATCCTATTGGGCTGTATCTAATTCTGACACACTGTGAAACCACTTAAACTACACCAGTTCATGATGAACCAAAATGAAAGCAGAATCCATTCAAGTCAGCAGTGTCACATTGTTATATATCACTGCCATATCAAAACTGAAATATAAATTCACAGTATTAGGTATGCTCAATATATGCAGAAGGAAGTACAAGCAAAAATCTCTGGGATGGTAAGGATTTCCTCCCTTGAAGTACAACTCCAGTGGAAACTGCGCTGTGGTCAAAGTCCTTGAAAGGTTGGAATTGTCATGTAGCATGCAGGGAAATAACACTGATATGAGCGAGCATTGCATTTCAGTGAAGGAAAAAACACAAGTGGAAAGGTACAGAATTCCAAAACACTAAAAATCAAAGTTGTTAGGTTAAAAAACATGTCAAGTCGATACAACACAAACAAATCCTGAAATGAAGTAAAATGGTGTTTATTTCAATGACAATATGGTGAAATAACCCTTTCACCATGTTTGCATGATAAAAGAAGGTTCCATGATGGTGATTTTTTTTCTTTTTTTTTTTTTTTTTTATTCAGGGGTTGCCGTACTTTAATTCAAAAGGTTGTGTTTTCACACTCCTTTTGACAACATAATCAGGCTAACTTGCTAACTCCTAGGTTAGCAATGCTAGCTCTTAAGTCTGCACCCTAGTGGGCAGGTGCTATGTTTGAGATCATGATTAAGAGATCATGTATCAAAATTTCAAGCATCTCAGGAAGTGGAAACTAAAACTTTTAGAGTTATCCCACTCCATTTTTCCTTCTAACACGCAAGCTCTCCTGAGTGGTTTTCATTTGCTCTTTTTTCAGGTCATTTAGTTTCTTATTTTAGCCATTATTCATTAAATATTAAATTTAAAACATTTGATCAGGGTGCTCAGAGCTGGCAACGAGTCAGATCTAAACATTATATCTTACTGATTTGCTCTGTCATTGTAATTTCTCTAACTGCTAAATGAATTACAGGAGATCACTGTAATGCAGAAAAGATTTACCCATGAAAAAGTGACATAAATCAGTGGGAAAAATATGGCAACAACAAGTTTTTTTATCTCCCTTCTAAATCAGTAGCGTAAAATGCACTTAAATTCAAATAATGTACACTGGAATAAGCTATTTTTGACAGAGTTCAGAATTTCTAAAACACAAAATACTGTGTTCTATATTGTTTATCTATTCATGTTTTTTTCCACCATTTATGGATACAAGAAGAAGCTATGTAAATCTGTATCAAATGTGAAGAAAGCATTCTGAAACCATGTCTTTAAGATGGTGAACTTCACCTTTTAGGATCCAGACTGCTGCTGGATACTATATCTGAGAAACTGTCTGTTTTCTTGTATCAGATTTTACTACAGCTACCTGTAAGGTATTTTACTGTACCTTGACTGTAAGAAAAAGTGTGCTGTCTTACCATCTGACTAGAAGCAACTTGAAGGTGACCTCTTGTCTCCAGCTTTCACAACGCAGGGGAGGTAAATGAGTTGCAAAACATATTTTCTGTGCGGCTTTGGGAAATAGTAAGGGGTCCCCTTGCAATCAAGGTTTCTGGTAAACTGGACTGACTAGGGATTCTGAACTGGGACAAAAGGTTTTTGCTGCCTCAACACATGTCAGAGTGAGAAGGAGGTTTGGAGGTGGACTAGACAGTGACAGGAACATAGACTTTTAGGTGTCAGGCAACTTAAACTAAACAGTAAAAAAATAATTCCATTGTGCCTCTCCTAAGAGTCAGTACCATAAGACAGTCACTGAAAAATGTCCTGCAATGAACCAGAGCTATATGAGCTATAAAATTTTTTGCCACTTGTATATATTTTCTAAATTATTTACATTTACTTCTTCTCTCCATATCCATTCTCTGCATGTCCCAGCTTGAATTATTAAGACTTGCTTGGCTCACAGTTAAACTCAGTGTAATTCAAAACTGATTTTAGTGGCCTTATCCAAGAGAAAATGATCAAAATTCAATGCCTGTATTTAAAAAATTAATGTATTTTGAAAATTCCATACATACAAAGAAGCATGTTACATGAGATGTGTCTGTCTTTGCACAATGCAAGAAGCATTAGAAAGCATTAGAATGCGTTTTTGTCTCCAGGTTTTCCGCAGCAATGAGTGTGGCAGTACTTTTTCTCTCTCACTGTCGTCCAGCTAAGCTAAAATGGTCACAGATGTTCACATTAAGGGCATAGCTAAAAAATCATGGGCATATTCTAGTGCTGCTTTCCAAAGATAGATTCCTTAGCACTTTCTCATTTGACTTAACTCTTCCCATTGTTTGATCTGAATTTTAGAAAGAACGTGAAGTTGTGCATTTTAAACAGAAGTAATTTAAGTAGTGTTGATCTAAGACAGGCTATTGAGGCTATTTCAATTAAAATACAAAGCTGGTAAAACCATTAGATTCTAGATTAACTCACTTGGTCAGACCATGGTGCTGATAACACCAATGTTGTGGGTTCGATCCCTGTACTGCCTGCTGACTTGGGAGTTGGACTGGATGGTCTTTTTCAACTCAGAATATTCTGTGAATCTGATACATTAACCCTAATTGCAGTGCAGTGAAATAGCTCTGGTCCAGTCTTAGGGTATTTAAAACCCTTATCTTTGGAGTTGTTCAATAGATTAATGGTTCATCAGATGTTTCAGAAACTCCATCAATTAAATTTATGGCAGCAAGCTGCAACAAATCAGTTCCTGCACTAAGTACATATTCCACCACAATTTTAATGAATAATAAATGGTGAGACTAGTTTTTATCAATAAAACGAGAGATGTACCTCTGATTATTGGTTCTAACTTATAAGCATATGGCACTATCAGAATGTATAGGAAAGAGGTTCAGCTGCCTAATACTATTATAATTATTGTTATTCATCACATATCAAATGAAAAATATTATCTCTGGCTTTATCTGAATAAGTATCTGCTGTTGGTACACCTCTACTGTGCCATTAAGCAAAAACCCAGAGGAAAGACACTCAGTGATAATAAATGGAATGAAAGAAAAAGGCTTTCAGGTACCCTAGTATGGAACAAAACATGGAAGGCATTTTAACAGCTTGAGAGCTAAACAAATTGATCCTTATTGCATTTCCTTGTGCAAATTACTTTTAAGTTGTCTGTGCCTCGGAGTTCCTCCAGAAATATTATCTCTTGAAATCAGTAGACTAACAAACCCTGGGACTAACAGAGCTGGAGTTTTTTTCAGAATTCTAGCTTGTTTGATTGCCTTTTTAACTGACATAAACAATTTTTTTTTAAAATCTGCCATGCAACTATTACCTGCTCCAACACAACAATTTGATAGTGAATTGTGAGCAGTAGGAATTAGCTGACTAGCATTGAAAATTGTTCCTTTAGGGTCCTGTTAAACTATCTTTATCTTAATCAACAAGTTCTACCTTCTTTTTCAATCTCTTCCTCATCCTACTGGGTTGGAGCGAGCTGTCCTTGCTCATTTGAACCAAAACAGTTCTTCATCTTTTCTCACAGCTGAGTTTACTGTCATGATTCTTTGCTGAAGGAGGCCATTTCAAGCTGATACTGCAAGATATGAAAGGCAGAAAATTTCTGTATCTCTAATCATTGCTATTAATACCACAAATCTCTAGTTCTTAGAGGCAGTCATAGAACTAGAAAACACCCTGTTTCTGTACATCCTTTCAAAATTTTTGTAGCTAAAACTCCCAAACTTTAGAACAAACTGCTTGAAGAATAATTTCCAAAAATAATTTTAGGGAATATTTTTAGTATAATAAGCATGTTTGATGAGATAAGGATTGTGGAGGGAGATTTATTTTTACACAGAAATGTAACAAAAATTATTTATTAACTATGAAATATGATTATTTGATTCTTGGCTTTCCATACTGACTTGTGGCAATTTTCTGCCTCAAGCAAGCAGTAGTAAGCAGTAACTCATGTCAGAAGATACATTGGCTGAATTACTGATTTAGAGAATTTAAACTCTATATACAAGAGGGCATACTGAAGGTAAGAACAAACACTGCTATGTGCATCTTTGACTGTAAAGAGTAAGTAAATATCTACTTACTTCATGTTTTAGGATTTCTAACAATAAAGATTTTGGCTTCTCTCAGCCTGATTCATTGAAAAAGAAAAAGCAAAAAAGGAGAAACCAAGTGAAGTAGACCCCTTTGCTACCAGTAAGCATTTGTTTCCTTAAAAGCAGTTTCTTGTTTTCCCTTGATCCAAACTGTGTGAGCTATAGCCAAAGAGATCCAATCATGAATCATCTCTTTGAAATGGTGGATTATCAAGCTTCAAAACAGAGCATAACAAAGCAATGTAAAACATACAGGCAGCCAAGCTGGCATGATGAAGAACCAGTTAAATTCTATAGAATTTATTAGATCAGGCACAATTCTCAAGCTAAGAATAAAAGCTAAAGCAAAATATGTATATTTTATGGCCTTGATACTAAGCTAATAAACCCTATCAAACTTGATTTGACACCATAGAAAAACAGCTCAGATATCTTGGCACAATCTGGGAAGATTCATTTGTTCAGGCAGAGCATCACGTGGTCACTGCAGTTTTCATCTATGCAGTTTCATGGTACTCTGTCAGATCTCACAACTTCTTCAAGAACCAGATGCATTGGGGATTGGATTGCAAACTTCTCAGCCTGGCTCCATTGGCACTAGATCAGATCCATCCCCATGGAATACTTCAGGTCAATATGGTTTGGGATGATGGGGACCAAATGGTATATATGCAAGCATCAATTTTCTTATAAGCAAAATCTTTACCAGTAAAAGCAAAACTTTTACTTGAAAGTTTTGGAAAAGGCTTGAAAGCCACCTTTAAGTCACCTTTTCTTGCAAAAAATATATTATTGAATTACTGTGTTGTTATCCTTAATAGAGGATCTGGAAATAAGTATGGGTATGAAAACATAAAACCATAAAAATTGAAGGGAGCAAAACTTAATACATGACCCTACCAAGAGGGGTAGGAGAGATGCCAGTCAAATGGGCTGTATCCCCTGTGTTTATTTGGGGTATAGAGAAGCCCCTTTGCACCAACTCTGCATTTGAGCTCCAGTTAAATAAACACATACCTGACAGGCCACCTGACTGTGGAAAGACATTTTTGGAGCAGGGAAGAAGTGTGAGGAGGAAGGAGCAGCAGAGAGATGTTATAAGCTGCCTGCCATTTCCCATTCTTACTCCCTGATACTGTCAGGGGCTAGAAGGGAAGGTGGAAGAGAAAATGGAAGTTTTATCTGTTGAGACTAATTAAAAGGGGTATGGGTGGGTGTAAGGTGTTTTCATTTTTTCTGTGTCTGTTATGCCTGCGACAGTAATTGGCAAATTAATAATTCCTTGTCTTTATCTCAACCCATGAGATTTTTGTCTTATTTTCTTCCTCTGTCCTGTTGAGGAAGGGGAGTCAGAGAGAAGCTAGATGTCAGGCAGATGGCCAAGGTCAACCCACCTCAAGCATATTCATTACTATTCAAGTAATCCCAAGAAAATAATGTAAATGTGTCCGTGTGGGGTATGGTACAAAAAAGAGAGGAATTCTTGAGCTATAGAGTACTACTGAGGTAAAAGAATGTATACCTTCACATTGATCATTAATTTATTTTGGAAATTATACAATATATATATCACTGCCAGAAGAAATGTGTCAGAATTTTTCCACAAGGAAATATGCGTACAAAGGAAAGAAGGGGATTAAATTCATGCTGGATCATACTGAGATCCGTGAACTGCATATGATGATTCAGACATTTCTATGCTCCTTCTCATCTTCATTGCTTAATAAATTTGCCTTTCTGAACACAGCTTCCTTACTGCAACATCACTTACTGAAACACTACCTTGATTTCTACATACTGGCTGATTTTATGTTAAGGTAATAGATTGTCAATTCTCAACTGAAACACTACTTGGTGATATTCTGATATACTTTAAGTAATAATAAAAGCAATGTAGGGAATGACACAGTCGATTGCAGAGCTAACTTATGCAGTTTAAATTTCCTTGGATGCAAATCATGGTTTCAGGCAGTTAGCCAACACCAGTATGGACCATATTTTCCACTGGGATATTTTCTTTATTTCTTTATAGTGTATTTCATAGACAACATAGTAAAGTGCATAAAGTTTTATTTCATAAAATAGTGTAACACTTTGGTTAACAATTTTAACAACTCCTGTATATTAATTTTTCATTCCCTCTTAAAGTATCACTACATTTTATCAGTTTGTGCATGCATGATAAAAAAGTTGTTATTAGTTTTGTCTTTTATACCCTCAGCTACAGAAATTTACAAGAAATTATACAAGACCTTAGAGTTCTAGAATTTCCTAGGAAGATCTGATCAAAAATGGTTTAGAATAAATGGAACCATTTTGTCTTTACACTGCCCTAAATCTTGTAATTATTTTTGGACTGAAAGAGAATGCCTACAGTAGAAATTTAACCATGATATGAACATCTGTAAGTCAGATTAAATGGTGTATCATTAAGCACTTTTATCCCCTCAAAACAGGATGGCCAGATCCAAACTGAGAATGGTCCCTGACACATGTATTTACCTTGACAATGCAGCAATTGTCTGGGAGACTCTTTGGCATAAACCATGCCAGGGACAAAAACTGTGCTAAAATTTAAACAGTGTCCACAATCACAAGCTGTTACAAACTCACATTCTGAACTGTTTTATTTACTTGTATAGACATTACCCATGAAACAGCATGAGTCATCCAGTTCCATCTCTCTCAGTCACAGATAACTTTGTCATTGATACTTATATAAGAAGGATTCATATATTTTCCAAAAAGGCTCCTCGACTCTCCAAAATACTGCAAGACACAGAAATACACCTCAGATACCTCACAACTTTTTTTTGATTTCTGAAGAGAAAGTGTATGAATCATGTCATTAAAGAAGTAATTTCAAACAGGTTGTGAGTGTAAGACCATAAAAGTGTTGGTTCTTTTCCATTGGACATATGGAGGTAGATCCTATAACAGCAGGCACAGATGTCTCTCTGGCAGACATCTGAAGCTTCATTAGATAAATGTCATACTGAACCCTTAATACCATGAACCTAACTTTTGTCTCGTCTTTAGTGGAGTTCACCTCTCTTACATCATATAGTCTCTGCTATACAGTTTAAAAGCATTAACTTAAATTCCAATGTAACATTCTAAAAGCTGAAGTTCCACAATAAAACATTTTACTATCAAAATGATAAATTTCAAGATTGTGTCTAATATGATCATTGTTACCATATCAGTTTTTATTCAAACTTAGACTATATTTAGATAAACAAAATGAGATCTCTAAAGACAAAAAATGGATAAACTATTTCCTTTATTCATTAGACCCTAGTTAATAGAATTCTTGGGGAACTCAAGAAAAGCCCTTAAATGTTCAGCTATTTCACTCAATAATGTACTTTCTAAAGCTCAGCTTGCCTTCCTGAAACTCAGCACATTTTAAAAAGGACAAAGAGCAGTTTATTTGCAGGAACCGAGATTTCTCCTTTATCTTTATGCAGCCCATGGTGCAAACCACGACACGACAGGCTGTGCCCCTGCAGCCCATGGAGGTCCATGGTGGAGCAGGGATCCACCTGCAGTCCCTGGAGGACCCCATGGCAGAGCAGGTGGTCACACCTGAAGGAGGCTGTGACTCTGTGGGAAGGCCATGCATGGAGCACTCTCTTCTTCAAGGATGGCTCTCTGTAGAAAGAACACAAGATCCATGCTGGAGCAGTTTGTGGAACTGCAGCCTGTGGGATGAAGTCATGTTGGACAAATTCATGGAGCATTGTCTCTTGTGGGAGGAACACCACACTGGAGCAGGGGAAGAGTGTGAGGAATACTCCCCCTGAGTAAGAAGGAGCAGTGTGATGAACTGACTGTAGCCTCCATTCCCCATCCTTCTGCATCACCTGGGGGAAGAAAGTAGAGAAAGTTGGTGGTGAAGTTGAATCCAGGAAGAGCAGGAGAGTGGGGGGAAGGTGTCATAAGATTTGGCTTTATTTCTTATTATGCTACTCTGACTTGATGGGCAATGAATTAAATTAATTTTTCGCCAAGTCAAGTCTGTGTTGCCTGTGATGGTAATTGGTGAGTGATCTCTCCCTGTCCTTATCTTGACCCACAAGCCGTTTGTCTTAATTGTCTCTCTTTTTCCAGTTGAGAAGGGAGAGTGATGGAGGGGCTTTGATGAGCATCTGGCATCCAGCCAGGGTTAACCCACGACACAAGTATATATTGTCATGCAATTGTTTTTCTGTAATAATTTTTTCAACATAAACATTTATTACATTTAATCAAATACAAAATAGCATAAGAACTAAGCTATGCAACTTGTGAACTCTTAGGAATTTTTTAAGGTACTAGCATTTATAAGGAAAATATGCAATATTTTTTTCCTACATAAATAACACTTTCCTTTTTCTGTAATTCTTTTTATCAGGAATAGAAACTTTTTGAAAGAAAATGATCTGTGTTTGAGTGTTCTATGAGAAAATAAGAATTGCTAACTCTCTGTCTTTGATTACGTCTGTTCTGTTCTCTCTGTACAGCGTTTAGTAAAGCACTTCAGATGCAAGCTAAAATGGACAGGCCTTAACTGGATAATGGGAACCCTTACCAATCTTACAGCACTGATTCCAGTACTAGGGCTTATGCAGAAACAATATATTTCTTTTTCCATTTTCAAAAGGAGCGTTTCCTTGAAACAATAAATTACCTGAAGAATAAACTAACTTTGCTAAGTATCTAGAAGGAATCTCCTTAAATGTTAATGTGATGCCAAAAATATCATGGGCATTTTGTATCTTGCGTCTTATATTCTAGTGTTTGATATTGTCCATCCAGGTAAACAGAAAATGGAATACATGCAACTTTTCTGGTGAAAAAAAAAAAGAAAACAAGGAAGATAGGGAAAAATTATTGTGTTCATAAAAGCTAATGTATGAGCCTGTTTTGAGGAATTTTTCCATGAAGAAACTTTATTCATAATATTGCACTGAGTATGTTGCAACCCCTCTACTTCCTTTCTTTTCAGGGTTGTCAGTCACTCTCAATACGAATATCAGCTTTAAGGCTTTACAATAAATTAGTTGGATTTTCAAACCAGAAACTATACAAGGTTCAATCTAAGTAATTTTTTTCCTGCCAAAATGAATCACTAGCTTTTATAGGAGCTTTCCAGATCTCTTTCTCAAAGAAATATTGTTTTGTACTCCACTAATATCAAGACATTATATTACATCTATCTAATTCTCTCAATAATTCTGTCACATAAAGCATTTATCAACTTCAGAATTTGAACCTGTATGCAGCACATTTCCCAGAATTATATTATTATCTGGTACACTTTGTGGTTTCTTGAAATACTGTTTTCTTATGAAGGAGTAAAGCATGGTCTACAGTGGAATTTAACAAAAATAATTTTGAAAGTAGAATTAAAAAAAAAAGGGAATTACAATACAGTAACTCTCTAATAATGGCCTGACAGTACCAAATTAATGGCAAAATAATGACTGCAATGACGTTTGTAGGTATATTTATAAAATTATGTCACACAAACTTTTTTTCAGACAAGACATTTTATATGTGTCTGGTGGGATTTTTTCATTTTGGAGAACAAGTATGAAATATAAAATATTTTCTCTTATGCTTGACATTTTAACCCACTCAACCTTCATAGTACCTTACCATAGTATTTCTTCTGCTCCTGTTTACTTTTTCAGTTTTATTACAGCAGCTTTTAAATTTTTTCTTTGCAGGGACCATCTGAGTTTCAATTTATGTCCCATGAATAGCTTGGAGTATGCAAGGTGCCCTTTCATTTGGCAGTCAGACGAACAGAATGTCCAG
This sequence comes from Lanius collurio, assembly GCA_020086605.1. Lineage (NCBI taxonomy): Eukaryota > Metazoa > Chordata > Aves > Passeriformes > Laniidae > Lanius > Lanius collurio. The sequence continues at coordinate 33,856,917 of JACBWW010000005.1, forward strand.
TTTCTCCTTTTTCAGATTTCGCTTGGACTGGAGTAATTATTACAAATAATTCAAATATTATGTTTATTTGCGGATACACACCATGTGAAATAAGGAGAACTTGAACATGTTGATATTAAGAATCTCACTAGGAAAATATTCTCCCCATGCTCTCTATGCAGTCTCCTGGTAATTGAGGGTTCAGCAACTCAAAATGAGAAGATGCCTGTTTCTTCCCACTCACAAGGGAGGAAGTTTATGACAACCTCTTTCTCATCACGGGCACATTAGGTCTTAACTTCAGTGAGGCTAAACTAGATTAATGTGTCCAGGACATTGTCCTCTATCTGACCCTGTTCTTCCTTCAACAATTGTCTCTTATCTGAGGTAATAAGTCCTCTACAGGTGGTACTATACATAAAAGAACAGGACCTTGAGAGGCTTCTAGGCATTTTTGCATTGTAAAATATTACTCAAAGAGTTAGAAGTTTCTATGGAAGAAACCATGATTCAAGAAAGAATTATCAAGGGACCTAGGTGCAGAAAGTCAATTGGAATGATGTTTGATTACTAACAGTTTCTGTAAAGTTCATTCTAAAATAATCTAATGCTTTAATTTTCATACTGAATCATTATTTTTTAGTCTCTCATAACAGCTATGGCACGTATAATAACGGTTACTATTGCTAATCATAATTTAAACCCCAAGTCTTCAGGCAATTTAATCAGGGCCTATTTCTGATATCCTATCAATGGCAAATGAGCATCCTTACGTCTTTACATTCCACTCACACACTGTTCGTATCAACTTAAATCTCATTTTGTAAAGTCTTTCAAGTATCAGAAGAATCCATCAGAAATGTGTTTAAATTCTCTCATTTACATTCAAATTATGCTTTCACTTCACTTTTAAATTCTTCCCTTTCAATTGTAAAGTTTATATAACCCATGTCACTTGGCAAAAGAGAAGAAAAAAGACGGATATGTATTAAAAGGAAATAGGCGATGATGTAGATTTGAAAAGTGCTGCTACTATGCATGCAATTTACATCCACAGTTGAGTTTTTCTGAGGAATTGGTTTTGATAAGTTGTGGGCTTGGATTTTGACTATTTATTTGGAAATATAATACATTTTTATTCATGCAGAGATTTGTTTATTCTGGTAGAAAGAAGTGAATTCTCTCTGGGTATGTTGTAGGTTTGCCTCTTATGTTATAGAGTTCTTTTTAAAGTTTGGATTAGGATTCTACCTAGACAAGATCTGGAAATTGCTCCAGCTTTATTGACATACAAGAGAAGAAAGAAAAAGTTGAACATAATAATTTAAAACATAGATGACATATCAGTAGTACAAGTATTGCAGTATTGACAAACAGAGGTTAAGAGAAGATATGTTGTGAAAATTATCTGTAGAATAAACTGATATTTTCTTATGATTGATGCCAATACTGTAAATGTTACTAGGAAATGAATGATTAAAATAATTATGTGTATGATTCAGTATTAGAAAATTAATCTGGAAAAATTAGCTGATTCTGATCTTTTGGGTCATTAATCCCATATAATATGAAGAGTTCCACTTTGGCAAAAGTAGAGGTAAGGACAGAATTGGTGAGAATGCCTATTTTGAGGAATGAGGCTTACAGATCATCTGTTTGGATGCACACAACAGCTGTCATGTTCCAAATCTGTGCTGCAACAAACCTAGGGAATGTATAATTTCCTTCTTCTCCAGACTGAGGCGCTGACTTCAAATGGAGCAAAATCCATATCCATATGTGAGACTCAGAAAGGACTCTAAGAATTTGCCAGCCTTGCTGCTTTAGTGAGCTTTTTGACACACACTCAGCCATGTTATAAATCACACTGCTGAGACTACCTGGAGATTAAACCTTTATTCTGCCAGAATAAAAAAATATTAGAGGATGCCTCTAATGGGACACGATACTTTCATCTACTCCCTGAGTGCAGAGTCAGGTTTCATGTGAATTACAATATTCATAATTTCTTAGGCAATACAGCTTGCAAGGGTAGCACAATATATTTATAGCCTGAATTCAGAAATATCAGTAGCTTGGAGATTATTTGCAAATGTGCACGGACAAAATTCTCTGATTTAGTTTCATGATACTTTCCCCTGAAGAGGGCCCGTTTCTCATGTTTCTTTAATCTGTAATTTTCTTTAGATTTGCTATTTGTAATTCTGTATTTCAAAGCTTCAGTTTAAAGTTTTACTATGTCTCCATTATTAATTTAATACTGAGTTAATTATAAAGATAATGTAAAAAGGCTCTTTAATTTCCAAAGAGGATTTTCTACTTATTAACTATATATGAAATGAGACTGATGAAATGTAGATTATTTAAAAAAATACTGTGAGCTGCATAGCTCACAGTAAAGTGGAATGTGGAAACACAAGCTTAATTAACTTGAAGAAACCCCTAAAATTAATTGGAATTAGTAATGAATCTTATTGTGATGGAACTGCTTTCTTGTCACCTGAGTGAATGTACACAGCTATTTTAAACTTGATTGATTTGATTTGATGAATGAATTTGATTTATGAAATTTTGTGAGATGTCTGAGAATCTGACAGCAATTTCTTGGAAAACAAGAGCTTACAGTACTAAGTATGAACAGAAATTATCTGTCCCAAACTGCATTACTCCTGAAGAGTTTTCTATATGTAATTCAGTGAGTGAATCTTAGTGTTTTACTAATGTCATATGTGTTTTTGTAGTGGGTTGATGCTGGCTGGAGGCCAGGCACTCACCAAAGCCTTTCTATCCCTTCCCTCCACAGATGGACAGGGGAACAAAGAGTTCATGAGTTAAGGACTCTGAGGGATCACTCACCAGCTACTGTCACAGGTAAAACAGGCTAGAATTAGAATTAGAATTAGAATTAGACATATTTTAATTGAACTTATTGCTAACAAAATCAAAGCAAGTAAAATGTACCTTAACAAAACCTTCCTCCCACCTCTCCCTGCTTCCTAGTCTACCTCCTCCCCCCAGCAGTGCAGGGAAACAGGGAATGGGGGTTATGGTTGGCTCATCACATGTTGTTTCTCCCTCTGCTTAGGGAGAGGAGTTGTTGCCCTGCTCTACTTTGGGGTCCCATGAGAGACAGTTCTCCATGAACTTTGCCAACACTAGTCCATACCACAAGGGACAGTTCTCCATGAACTGCTCCAGTGTGGATCCTTTCGCACGCAACACAGTCCTTCAGACACAGCCTGCTCCAACGTGGGTCCCCTGTGGGGTCTCAAATTCTACCAGAGAACCTGCTCCAGCAAAATGGGCTCCTCTCTCTGAGGGGTCTTGAAGTACCCTGTTCCAGCATGGGCCTCCCACAGCATCACAGCCTCCTCCTCTCAGGCATCCACCTGCTTCAACATGGGTCTCCTCCATGGGCTGTGGATGCATCTCTGCATCCCCATGCCTCCCTCTCCTTCTCCACTGACCTTAGCATCTGCAGAGTTGTTCCTCTCCCATATTCTCACTTCACTTTTCTCTGACCACCATTGCATCTGTGCAATATCTTTATTTTTCCTTCTTAAATATGTTGTCATGAAGCTGTTACCACTTTTTCTAATTGACCCAGCTTTGACTAGCTTCACATCTGTTTCTGGAGCTGCCAGGAATTGGCTCTGCCAGACATGGAGGAAGCAGCTTCTCAAAGAAGCCACTGCTGTAGGCTCACCAATCCCAAAGCCTCGCCATTCAAACCCAATACAGTTTTCAAGCCTCTGATAATTAAATCCCAGGAGTTAAACTTAGTAGGGTTCTAGAAAATATGCCCTTATGGAAAATTGTTTTCCAAGAGATTTAATACCTAAGGTGTATATTTGGAAACAGTGGCTGATAGGAATTGCAATCAGTAATTCACAACTCGATACTAGATACACACACACACACATATACCCCTTCCTAATGAGTCGTTGATGACGGAAGTATCATGCCTGCTGCCTATGCAAAGCTTGAGATATTTGATGTTCCATTTTGAAGAAACATCTAATTTTGGATTCAAATGTTCTTCGTTGTGGCCCAGGATTTCAGCTCATCATCAGTGTTATGTTTTTTTTAATTGTGAAGAAGAGCAACAACTTATTGTTCAGTTCCAAATTTGTACATATTTGAGATTAGCAGAGGACAAAAATTAATTCTGTCATTTTCATAGGATCTCATTTCAATTTGAATAGAATGCAGTTATAGACCCTTGAAATATGTTTATTTCATGCTAAGAACAAATCTTATTTCCTCTCTTCTCTTACTCCTAAAGCAATTAAATGCAGATTTAAAAAGATGGAATGCATATTTAAAAAGATGGCATTGTAGATTTCTATGGGAGTGAACCAAACAGAGTCAGATCTTGAAAACAAAATTCTGATACTTCATCTGCCACAAAGAATATTATTTGTACAAGGAGATCTATTAAATTTAGAGGGATGACTTGTGATGTATAGACCTATTCATCACACTATATCATCTTTACAATAAAATGGAAAGAAGTTTTCTGCTTAGCTTCTAGTTTTGACAGAACTGGCATTTAATGTTTTGCTATCAGAACAAGATCAACAAAACCACTGTACAGTAAACATGATTCAGAAATATATTCTGTTTTCCTTTCCACCACTCCCTCTCTTTGTAAGCATTGCTAGTTTTGCTTGCTTTCAAAGTTCCTTGTTATTCAGAAACAAACAAATTCTTAAAATCTGACATCTAGAAGCATTATTTTTTTTTAATTGTTATTTTTTAAGTGACATTTTACTTTGTCTCAATAAATTGCTAACATTTCAAAAACTGTTTAAGTTCTTGTCTCTGAAACAAAGTTTCCAAATATTATTCATACTATTGTTTTCTTGTTATTTTTTCTTTTTAAATTGTATATAATCTTGTGCATTTTTTTCAGGGGAAATCAAAGACTTATTTATTTAGGTTAAAATTCACTATTCTTTTCCAACAGAACCACACTTCACAAAGTAAACAGTGACTTCTATACAGTGGTGATCCTTTATTTAACCCTGTTTTGATTTGATAAAAACATGATGAAAATTCTTAGTTGCTAAAAGAAAAAGAATTTTATCATTAGAAATTATCTAAGTAGTGTAGTACAAGTTATCACCAGTCGTCTGTTGTACAAGTTATCACAATAGTCATTCTTATCTATTGTGAGAAAGTAGGTTGATTATTAAGAACACTCTAAATGGTGTAGTACAAGTTAGCTATCATGGTTATAACCCCAATTAAATTTATGGCAGAACTGAGTCAATTAAAAATCTATTTTTACTGTACTTTTGTACAGATGAGATGCAGAATTCGGTAACATTAACCATTGCCCTAGTGTGACTTAGGAAATTTGCAAACTGGTATATTATAGCTGATGCAAAAATGACTGTTGTACTTTTGTTCTTCCCTACAAAACTTTTTCACACTTGCATTTTCAAGGACATTCTTCAAGTCTCACCTGTACTTATATATTTTTTTTTAATTCCAAAATTTCAGACAAGAAGGACAAGGAAAAGGGGAAAAAATCCACTAAACAATAGAACATGCTCTAAAGGATACAGTATTCATGTTACTGAAAAATGGCAAACTTTAAAACACTTTTTTTTTCCTTTTTCATAGAACTGTGAATAAATAATGAAATTTATCATTGACATGTCCCTCATTGAAGAAAGTTTCCCAATGTTCTTAGCAAAAACTAGCTGTACAGTGGAGGTCACACAGTAAAAATACAAGCAGTTGGCAGTATTGCTGGCACAAAGAGATCTGAGAAGATCTCTGTGCAGCTCATATTTATTTGGATTCTCATCACACTGAACAAGGGGAAATCTTCCATTTTATACACACCATTGTAAAACACAATCAGTGAAGTTCTACAACTTGCTTAAAACCTAATATTTTACAATTCATTTCCCTTTGGACACCCTGTTAATGGATGCTGTGGAAGTGAAAACTAGGTACAAACAATGGAGGGTAAAATTTAGTTCAAAAGATAATGTTTTCATTTATGCTGCAAACATAACTTATGCTTCTATCACAACCCATAGAGACTAGTGAAGCCAAGAGGGTGATTCAGATTCAAAATAATTGTCTGTGGAATGATTCCATTTGCTAAGCACATGTATTTATTTCCATTTGAGATTCTTTAAAATATCTTCTCTGGTCTCTGGGTGAAAAATTTCAACAATCAAAGCAAAGGGTAATGGTCAATGAGTCAAAGTGTACCTAGCAATCAATTATAAGGCATGTTCCTCTGGAACTGATTTAAAGGGATGATACTTAAACAACTTTGACTGTGATCTTGATGAAAATTCATCCGATTTTTGTATTATTTCAAATTGGGGATATACTGGATATTGGTTGATATGCTGGAGAGCTGGGCTGTTCTTGCTGATGAAAGAATAAACAAGCTGAAAAAATGAACTAATAAGAATCTCATAATAATCAATAAACACAAAGTAATCTTCTACTTGACATACAGAAAGTCTATCATCAGTCCAGGCTGGGAACAGGCTGTCTGGGTGGTAAGTCTTTAGGAAACGACCTGGGATCAAGATATGTTTACAACAATTAAAACCAAATCCCTACTGGGCTGTAGTTAGCAGATTGAAGCAAATTTATTCTTCTTCATCCAGTGATTTTGAGTTCAGTGTGTATATGTGGAGTACTGTATCTGGTTTATGACCTCTAGTAAAAGAGATATATCAACAAACAGAATCTAGTGGGGAGCCTCCAAGATGATTGGAAAGGCTGAAGAACATGACATACCAGGAAAGGCTGTTGAAACAGCATGGAGAAAACAAGGATAGGGAGGAATATAATTTCAGTCTTTCATTACTTAAAAGGGAATTATAGTAAAGACAGAATCCAATTTTTCTTTTGGATGGGTACAATGAAAGATCAAGGGCTAGTACGCACAAGCACAAGTAAGAAAAATTCTCCTTGAATATATTCATATGAAAGAGGTTAAGCACTGGAAAAGGCTGCACAAAGAGGTGGAGGAATCTCTCTCTCTAGTGATTTCCAAAATTAAACTTGTCAGGACCCTGGGCTGCCCTCTTTTGAGCAGGAGGTTGAATCAACCTGAGTCATCTGCCCTCCTGCAGTTTCCCTCTTACAGTAAAAATGAAAATAACCAATGACCCTTTTCACCAAATGCACATGCCAAATATATTTTCTGCTATTCTTCTCCTTCTCCTTGCAATATATTTTTACATATTTCAAAGATGAATCTCCTAACCTGCCTTCAATCTCCTGCCTTCACAAATCTTGGTTAGGCAGGAAATGCCAGTTTTCAGTATGCCCTTCTCCAGACTAATTACCTCCCCTGAGTTACAGAACTGCCATCAAAGAACCAGGGGAAAACCAGAAGAATATCTTTAACCAAAAAGATAACTTTCTCAAAAGCAAAATGTGTAAATTGATTTCTGAATCTCCTCAAAACATTTTCCTGTGGAAAAGAAAGACAATGGTGTTTTATATTTTTTTCAAACTTCTAAAAATTGTAAGACAATAGATTTTTTTTTTTTTTTTTAATTGCCTTATTATTTTGTTTTCTTTGGTTTTGGAGTGAAGCAAGTCAATTGATGGAAGAGTACAAGCAAATGAATAGTGAGACTTATCTGTAATACCACAAAGCTAACACTTCTTCTGAGGGCTTCCAAGACAACTATTTCACCTTGTATGATTTTATTGGTATTCAGCCCACACTGGAAGAAAGCAGAAAGGGCTATGTTACAATTTCCATTGTGCTTGTTTGTGAATTGAAGCGTAAGCTGACATCTTGTAGTAGAATCAAATAATGCAAGTAGCACAGTTCATAAACCTGCTTTCCTCAGGTTTCACCAATTTAAAATATAATTGCAATATTAAATTCTACTCTAGTTTTGACTCCAAGAAGAAGATAAGTTACTAATTACATTTGGTGTTTTAAATATTACATCAATATTAGACAGAGAGTAATGATTTTGCAGACACAGCACTGGATAAAGAAAAGCATAAACATATGCACACAATGTATTAGAAATACCATGCATTAGACAATCATAGGGAAAATAAAAGAACATAAGCAAATCCAGCATGGCCGGTAAATATAGTTGTACTATTCACCCTGGAAATAGGAGGCAAAAGTTTAAGTGCTGCTTCTTTGCTTCTTTCAGGTTTAGATTGAGGATTTGAACTTGAAAGTTCCTGGATAATTTTCCTAATCACCTCATCAC